>CM022702.1:43634575-44003418 GCA_012295165.1 Asparagus setaceus | reverse complement strand
TGATTTAACTTCTTAAAGAACTCAATCCCACAATTGAAACAGAGCTAATCAAATTCCATACATAAGATGGAGATGGTATGTAGAATTTTGCTAAGACATTAGCATCTTGGAAAGAAATTTAAAAATTTATCCCGCATATCTGTTGGAGAGTAATCAGGTCCAATTTAGAGTTAATGAGTTTTAAACAGAGCTAGGGACCAAGTTTAACCCAAAAGCTTAATCTACTAGGTATTTGCGCCAACGCCTAATTAACCCATCACTCGTTCTTATCCTATTTGATGTGAGACTTTACTCAAACATGAATATTCCAACAATGTCTTATCTAGCACATATGTCTAACAAATACAAAATGAAATGCTTTTTTATGTTGATTTGTGGAGCCTGATTTACATGAACTAGAACCAGATTGAAACCCCAACCTAATTGAAGTGCTCGTAGAAAAACTATTTAGTCCAATCAATCAAGAAAAATCATAATCATTCATTGAACCCATACTTGCAGGAATACCGAAAAAATATCACTTAATCCCCCTTAAGTTTGGGTTGTCTAAGAAACTGTCATGACATTTTGCAATTTTTAACTAATCCCTAATGTTGTTAGATGGGCAGGCAAAAAAAGATAAAAATTACCCTTTTTAAATTAGCGCTATGATTATTAACTTAAATCAAATCAAATTGATTAACCAATAGTTAAATTAATTACATCTCAAACTTAATGCTGTTTAGTGAAAATTATCTTTACAATTATTTAAAAAGACTTGAAACAGTTTTTTTTTCCTGTCAACAGCATTTTAGTCATTTAGATGTAGGTGATTTCACGTGTATGGTACGGTCTAACATTATTAGTTAGGGGCAATTTGACAAACGTTAAGATAGGTTGTAGGCATCAAAATTGTCAAGAACCTTAAATATGACTAAATTATGAGAAGATCGAAGGACAACGCCGTCGAAATCTCAAGAAGTCAACACATGAGAAGATTGTGTCTCGCCACAAGGCGAGACATCGGTTTGTGCCTCGCCATGAGCGAGACACTTTGATGTGTCTCGCTACTAGCGAGACATTTGTTGGTGCCTCGCCACGAGCGAGACATTTGATGTGTCTCGCTACTAGCGAGACATTTGTTGGTGCCTCGCCACGAAGCAGACACTTTGATGTGTCTCGCAACTAGCGAGATTCTACTTGTGCCCCGCCAAATGCGAGACACCCGTAATACTTAAACGGGCTCTTGAAGGGTCTAAATCAATGCCGATGGGGCCCACTTGACTTTATAAAAGCAAAGAGACGCTCAGATACTTTAATGGGCGGTTACACACGAAAATACCACTAGGCGTGATTTTAGGGCATTTAATCGCGCCTAAAAAGCAGCCAAACCATAACAAATGAAGGGATCATTAATCGCCGCCAAAGGTAGCCAGACGCCTCGCCGGTGTGCCGATTAATCGCCTCGCCGAAGCGAGGTAAAGATAGCCAGGCGCTCGAAGCCGCTTAACCGTAAATGTGGAGCACTTATGACTTGTGTTTCTTCAGAGGGCACGCTTCCAAGGACTATAAATACCCCCTACATCCACTTGGGCGGGATCGGCATTTTGGCAATCGAGATCAAAGAAATCGAGCTTTTGCAAGGAGAGAGAGAGAATCCAAGCTTCCAAAGTTCAAGAACACGATCCACACGGAGATTCCTCGAAGTTTAAGCTTTGACTTATTCTTGAGAAGAGTAGATATCTTACTTTGCTAAGATATTTGCTTAAGTTCTTGTTTCCTTTGAGAAGCATCAACTAAACCCCGCCGATTCAACGATCACGCACGGTGGTCCACGGATTACGCCCCCAAGCAGTGCAAAGTCCCACAAAAAGAGATCTACACTTGTAGTATCTTTTGTTCGAGTTTGTGAGAGAGTTAATAAATTTTGTAACTGAAAATTAAGGTGTAATTTTCTTAAGTTTTGTAATGGAAACGACAAAGAAATCAACTTTCGACCCAAACACGATGGCTACCAACTGGAGACAACGGTCTCGAGCCCGAGATCGTTGTGTCGCAGCCTTTGCAATGATCAAGCCACCTCATGGTCGATGGACTGATTATTTCTTCGATCAAGCCAAGTTTGAAGAATATCTCTCCTCTTCCTCATCGGTCCTCCTCACCCCGCAAACATCGGAGGATCTCATCGCCTAAGAGGGAGGTTCGTTTCATTGTGATGCAACGCATTCTCGCTCGCAGTAACGGAGGCGATTTCCTCTCAACAACACCCTGGATTTCAAAGCCGGAACTCGCTGTTGACTCCTTTCGAAGAAGGAGTCATTCAACAAGATTCAAACACTCGACGAAGAGGGCTCGCCGAGACAACGCCAAAAGATGGCCCGACAACTTGCAAAGGCCATGGAATCAACAGACGGAGTTCATTACAACACGAACTCATGGATCGAGAGGCGCCGCAAGTTACAACGCCAACCTCAATCCGCCGAGACTCCTCCCAAGGAAGAATGGGTTCTCGCCAAAAGGACCCGATTGACAAGGAAGGAGCTACCAAAGCGCCTGCGGCACGCTGCTCATGCATCGCGCTATTGTTCGCAAGGCGCAGGAGTCGAAATCAACCAGGAATCAACTCAAAATCACAAAGTTTGGGTCCCAAGTCAACGCCAAAATTGGTTTCAAGACCGCCGTAATTCTTCACCGAGATAGTTCGAGCCGCTTCGCTAGCATGACAGTTTAAGCCGCCGCCAACAAATAGGTAGTAAACCGCTCTCGCGCAAGCGAGATAGCCGAATCGCCGCCAAAAGCGAGGCAGCCTTCCATGCCTTAGCGAAAATTTGACATTTCCGCCCCTTTCTTCCGCTTCTCCGGCTGAGGTATCAACCGTTAAGTCCGGAAATCCGTTAACTTCAGTGTTTAATCGCCTTGGTCCACAGCTCGGAAATAAAGGCAAGGTACCAATGAAGAAACGGTTGAGTTACCCCGTCCAGAAGAGTCCTGAGCAAGCTGAAATATCTCAGGTCTCCAGAATTCCAATTGCATCTCGTTTGAGCATCCCGCAAGGGGTCCGCGAGTCTACTAAAGGGAAGAACTCGAGGCGTGTGATTCGTGAAGTCACAAGAGATGATAAAACACTTGTGATTTGTACCAAGACAACTTCAGCGGATGAAGTTAAAACATCAAAAGTGCTTCCAGGTCGAATGATCGACGCCACCAAAAGAAGACGTGTCCTCCAGTTAAGGACAACGTTACACTTGGGGGTGAAAGTACAACCGATGACAAGCCACATCAAGCTGTGTCATCGGTAGGTAATGCGCACGAAAAGAACGATTGATGAAATAAATTGTTCTTGCTGTCGTGCACAACTAATCAAGACGTTGTTATCGGTACATGCTCATTCGAATCAAGCTCAACCACAAAGAGCTTGATGATCGAGAGCTTTCCTTGCCAACAACGGAAGATTTGAAGTCAAGAGCGACCCGAAGAAAAGAAGATCGCCATTCATCGGGATGAATTCCCGGTTACCATTAATATGGTGAACAAAGGAAAAGGGCCAGCAGACGAGGACCCCGACTTCACTCCTGCAGAAAAGTCGACCACGAAGTTTCAATGATGTCTCGGTTACAATTCGAGCTACAAGAGCATTGACTATAGAAACTGCATGAAGGAGAGTCATCCAGAAGATGAAGTTTCGAGGCCTGCAAAGAATAGCTTCGGCGGTACTGCCTCAAGTATGAGTCATCATCATAGGGAGGCTTTACCATTACTCCGATGTCCCGGCTCAAATGTTACAAGAAGCCTTAGCCAAGCAAAGAGAAGCTTAAGGTAGAAATGAGAACAGAGATGGAGCTAGCCATGTGAGATGAGGGAGTTGCAAACCCATGCAGTACATGCACACGGGTCTAGTCAGCGACACGGGTCTAGTCAGCGACTGGATCTAGTCAGCGGCACGGATCTAGTCAACAAGGTGGAGCTATCAATCTTGATACCCATAATGTCGGCAGTGATTGGAGATAGATGAACACATTTATGCCGATAAACCTCCTAAGAAAAAGGTGTTCATACCAAAGCGGAAGTGTTCCAATTCCTCTTACTAGGAATCATCCAAAACAAGCAGGATGAAAATGAAAAGATGAAGGAGCTTGAAGGCAAAATTAATGCTTTAATGGCTCACGAGGTTAAGAAGACCGAATGCCGTGTCCATATCAGAGATTGGGATTCAATCCCTTACCCATGAAATTGGTTTGATTAATTTCACACTTTTGTGGGGAGGGGTTAGCCTACACAACTTAATCTATTTCAAATCTCACTTGGGGTGATCTCGGAAATGAGCCTTTGATGATTCGGTCATTCGTCGGTACCCGAGGGGCTGCCGATTGGTATCGAAGACTCAAAGCAGGAGCATGCTTGTTGGAATGACATGGAAAGCTCTTTTCAAGAACTTCTTTGATGACGAAGTTTCCATTGGAACTCTCCTAGGCGAAGCGAGAAAAATGGGGAGACAATTGACACCTTCGTTAAGCGTTTCCGCAATAAAGCTATAGTGCGAGATCAATTCTTGAAGAGTTTATTTTGAAGACTTGCCACAACAATCTTTCTATAGAATTGTTGGAAGTCATGGGGTTGCACCACCAACCACTTGGAAAGAATTGAAACTCAACGTGAAGAAGCGTAACGGTTCATCGTAAGGAAGAAGAATGAGAGAGGTGAACCCACAACTTCCTCCAAGCAATTTTGTGCCCTCCGTGGCAAGGAAAGGCGAAGCTAATGCCGTTGAAGCAAATCGTGCATTCCAAAAAGAACCACAAGCGCCACAACAAAGAAGAACCGCAATTGAGATTTCAACAAAACCTCAAGAATTGCAGTAAGGCTCCTGATACTAGTTCCAAAAGAGCTATACTTTCAAAGAGGAAGAAGTGCCGCTTATCTTCAAATACCTCTTGATAACAACAAGATCAAATTGCCTCCAAACACAAATCAAGAGGAGGCTAACAAGACTTCGCATTCAAGTATTGTGCGCACTACGTATGGGTCCATCATCCCACCAAGAGTTGTTTTGTTCTTAAAGACAAAATTCAAGCTCTAATTGATGAATCATAACAAATAAGAAGGAGAAGAAAGTTGGTTCAAATATGGTGGCTATCAACTTTGATCTCTACCGCCTATGTCATATTTACGTAAGATTGTCCCCGAGGTTGAAGTTAAAATCAGAAATGATGATCCGCATGGGCAACGCCGTAAAGGGTTGGTATCATACACGCCCTAACGGCTGGCATCGTGGATTCATCCGCATCTTCTTCAAGATGAGCAATGGATCGTTCTTCTTCAACACGGAAGTCCAAGCGTGAAGGCAAGCTCGTGCTCATATTTCGCAATTTCGAAGAGGGTGATGAAAAAGCTCCAACTCTTCGGCTATCCGAAATGAACATGAAGTTCTCGCGATGTGAAGGTAACCCACCTATGCTACCGTAGTGGGCATAAATTCAGTTATCAATACCCCGAGAATTCGACGAATGCCAAAACTCTAACGGAACCGGGTGGCAATGACTCCACCTACACAACTCGAAAAGCGCAGGAAGTTGCTAGGAGGATACAACCAAGCGTAAAGATAAACAACCTCAAGAGGTGCAAGTCCCGAGGCAAATTCCGATAATCATCCGACAGAGGGACAAACCGAAGTTCGTGCTCATCATATCGCTTCGACGTTATGACCCAGCTTGGCCAACATTCCAAACGAGGATAACTTTTTACGAAGTTACTACGCTTTCTAAAGAGACTAGAGAAGCCTTACAGAAGCTTTAGCCGATCTGCTTTTATCACTCAAGTCAAGCAGTTCCCGAGAAGACCTAACACCGCAACTTGGCAAAGAACATACCCCTTGCATAACCTTTTACCCAGAGGATATGCAGTGAAAATTCAAGCATGACAGCCATTATAATTTCATCGGGTACATTGGCTCGATTGCGCCAACAGATTCAAGTTGATCCCGATTCGCACAAGATTATGCCAATCCTGCTGATGTATCATCTTGGAATTCTGCCAGCAAGTTGGCTTCTACAGCACGGTGATTTATGGATTTAATACCACGGGTCCGCACTTTTGGGTAAAACCGATAAAGTGCCTGAGATCTCAAATTGAGGTTACATGTTATGTAATCGATGCGAGACTTCAGATAACCTACTATTGGGTCGAATTTTGATCCACGGTAGCCTTTATAGTCCCATCCACATTACATCGTTTGAAGTATGTCGACATCGATAATGTGGTCAAGACAGTAGTCACCGATAAGCAACCATTCAAGGGGTTAGAAAATTATTTTATCGACTCTCTTTGTATGGTGTTGAATCCGATATCAACCATCGCCCGTGGTAATGACAGCGGTAATGAAGCCGATATCGGTATCGACTCGACATTATGGAAGCTTTGTATTTAATGACATCAACCTCTTGTAATCGATCTTGACGAGTCGGAATCGCCGAGAAAGTTGTAACCGCGCTTGCTGATGAATATATAATAAATGATGATTTAGAGTATGTACATAGTGTTGATATCCGAATGCGTATTGTACAGGATCATGATGTACATGTACCGCCTCGCCATTGAACCAGTGAAGAAATGCCTTCAAAGTTCGACGATCAACATTCCTCCTTCCTTTGAAAGATGCAAAGCAAACAATTGTAGGCGCTGAAAATACTTACAAGATCCCCTAAACCAACTCGTGACGGGAGTCCGCTTAATGACAACCCATCGAATGATGCGCACGCCGAATCGTTAAGACGCTGAACTCGACGGCGAACCCATGGCCACAAGCACCCGCTTTAAACCGGACTTGAATGGACGATCGGATTTGAGACCGCTGAACCGAACGAACCAAGAATTAGTCCCTAATCAAATACGCATCGAATCTAAGTCCCGAGAAAGCCAAGAGTCGAAAACGACTTAAAACGGGCGAAAGAAGGAAGCGCGTTTCTACCAACTTGGCCGAAGTTACCTCGCCAAGCGGTTGGCGGTTCTCACCACACGAAGCCGAGCCACCTCGCCAATCTCAGGTGCCTCTACTGGGCGCGGTGGCTCGCCCACCATGGTTTGCAGCCACCCTACCAATTCGCCGAGGTGCCCCACCAGGGCCGAGGTAGCTCTACCACCATGGCTTCCAGCTTGCGCACCCCCTATGCTATAAATAGGGGTTCTCCTCACTTCAAAGGGCTTACCGAGTGGAGCCGGATTTTGGCCGATCCGAGGATTTTGGGATTTGGAAGATTCTGGACTTCAAGAATTCTTGCGAGATCTACGAGTAATCGCGCATCATTCCGAAAGCAACAATGAAAGTACAAGTCCAACGACACCGGATCTACAAGCAAAGGTAACCTAATTCGGTCGAACTACAGATACCCTCTAGATTGCGCCTTTAATCTCGTGGATAGCGCCAGGATTTCTCCTAGTAGATCTCACCCGCCATCCTCTCCTTCGTGAGTGTGATCCCTCAGCGCCTTTTCGCGGAAACGAGCCCCTTTACATCCGTAGTTCCTTAACCCTGTCCCTACTTGGATTGAATTATGCGTGGGTCCACGGACACATAAGTCCCTAAGACAGTAAAGAACCCACGCAAGCGTGATCCGATATAACAGAGATCCTCGTGGTTTGTTCACTAAGGATAAAATTATAATCTTTTGATTTTCATTGCACTTTAAAATAAAAGGCATTTTTTGAATTTCGCTAGGCCAAAGAAGCCGTAGCAAAATTCAAATCAATGACAATCATCCCGACTTTTACCGGAACAAGCCGGGCGCACTACGCTGGAGCCAACGGTCTCAAGTCGAGATCGTCAGTATGTCGCGAGCTGCCGATCCGCATCCTATCGAAGAAGAAGTCAAAGGCCTCAAGGAGCTAACCGGCTAGCGACCGCCAAAACTCGCTGTAGGGTGTGATAATTACGCCAAATGGGTCAATCAATCCACGTTGATCCGGTTCCACAGGAGTATCATACTATCGCCCTGTCCGTGTCATCCTTCCCCATAAACGGCGATCTCCACCGCAAGAAAGATCCGCTTGTCCTCGCCCGAACTTTAAGCATCCAAGATCGCTCGGATCTACGCAGAGATCACCGCCGATGGCGCGTCAATCTCTCAAAGAGAGCCCGCCGCGAGGCTTACCGCCAACGCCGACGCGGAGTTTGCTAAGGCCCCGAATCGGCCGACGGTGTCCGCCGCAAAGTAGATTTGAAGTCCGTGAGAGGTCAAGAACCTCATCAATGTGCACGGCAATTCCTCCAAGCCGCTAACAAATGATTGGGTCCGCCAAACGGAACCGATCAACAATTTGAAGAACGATTCAGAGGTGCCGCATTACTGCTCAATAACACACGGGCTCTAGTTCAGAGGCCCGATGTAGAAGAAGGAGAAGTGGACAAGAAGCCACCGAATGCGCCAAGTTTGGAGTCCGAACCGAACAACGATTCGGACGAAGGTCAAACGCCACCAAGAATCGCCCACCTTAAACTGATTTACTCTGCGCACACGGGTGACTTGATTCAAAAGAAGATCACACCGGCGATCTCATCCGTATCTCCATCCAGCCTTCCGGCTCGCCAATCCTCAAGCAGTGTATCCCAGCAAGAAAACAATGTTAAAGCCGCCCGCTAACGCATGATCGGTAAAATTTCATCGCGATTGTTTGGGCCCGCTAAGAGGCCCCGACCAACTCACTCGTGATGGAGGACCTACCACTCTCCGCCATGATAAGAAGATTCCTGCAGATGCTCTCACTCGAATTCGGATCGAAGTTCGAGAGCCCGTTGAAACTTCGCGCTTGCAAAGGCGAATGTGGAGACGAGTGACTCTTGGAACCTCTCGATAATGTGGCTCATCCTCGGCGGGAGACGCTTCATCCGACGATCGGACGTTATACCCGAAGTCGCACAAACACACGAGGGGTTGCTCGGCATTTATGCCGATGAGTTGTACTATCGGGGTACGAAAATCTCAAATAGAAGTTCTCCGAATTGGACACGATTGTCCGTGTTCCAAACTAATCGTATGCATGTTGTCGAATGTAACTACACCAAGCCGCCTTCAAGAAGGCGCCGGTCTTTGATAGGCTTGGCAACAAAATGCCAAAACCCAAGATGCTTCGCGAAGAAGACCGAGTCTCTGCATGCATGAATTGTCAAGAGTAACCACCAATATGATCAGCGGGGATTGGATACTAACCTCCTCGAAGATGAATGCTCGTGGTCGATTGATAATAATCCACCCTACAGGGAGACGGACATTCGCCTGACTCTTCTGGCTTAGATTCTCGACACCGTTCGGAGAAGCTTTCAAGGCTTTAATATCAATATGGCTACGGCTCGATCCTTGCCATGTGGAGAGTGATGAAGACGCACAACATGGGAAGACCCATGGATCCATCAACTCCCGCTTTGGGGACAAAAGTTCAACAAAGAGAACCCCCACTAAGGACGCAGGTAGCTCGCATTTATGCCATGAGTTGTACTATCGCGGTCGGGGTACAGTAAATCTCGAAATAGAAGTTCTCCGAATTGGACACGCATTGTCCGTGTTCCAAACTAATCGCATGGCGTTGTCGAATGTAACTACACCAAGCCGCTCAAGAAGGCCGGTCTTTGATAGGCTTGGCAACAAAATGCCAAAACCCAAGATGCTTCGGCGGAAGAAGACCGGAGTCTCAGGGCGATGAATTGTCAAGAGTAACCACCAATATGATCAGCAGGGGATTGGGATACGAATCCTCCTCAGAAGATGAATGCTCGTGGCTGATTGATAATAATCCACCCGGCGAGGGAGACGGACATTCGTCTGACTCTTCGGCTTGGGATTCTGACACCAGCCTCGGAGAAGCTTTCAAGGCTTTAATATCAAATATGGCTACGGTCGATCCTGCTACTGTTGAGAGTGATGAAGACGTGCCAACATGGGAAGACCCATGGATCCATCAACTCCAAGAACAGTTTGGGGACAGGTTCGAACAAAGAGAACCCCCCACTAAGGACGAGGTAGTCCAGGTTAATATGGGTAATGAAGAGCATCTTAAACTCATAAACATCAGCAATACTCTTCCCTTGGAAGAAAAGGAAGAGTTGATTGCCCTAATCAGGGAGTATATCGATGTATTCGCCTGGAGTTACGAGGACATGCCAGGACTCGACCCTAATGTGGCAACACATCGCCAACATCAGCGGATGTCAAACCCGCCAAGCAACAAGAAGACGGTTTCGGCCCACAAATATTGGAGACAATTGTTGACAAGTGAAGAAACTCATAGAATCGATTCATCGAGGAAATTCAACATCCGATTGGGTGGCTAATATAGTCCCTCCATGAAGAAGAATGGGTCGATTAGGATTCTGTGGTTTCCACTACAGAGACCTCAACGCCGCTTGCCCGAAGATTCCTCTTCCAATCACGATGTCATAGTTGACAACACGCAGTGGATTTGAAAGAATGTCCTTTATGGATGGCTTTTCTGGTATAATCAAATCAAGATGCACCCCGATGACTCCAAACACACATGCTCGAACGCCTTATCGGCATATATTGCTACACGGTCATGCCGCTCGGCCTCAAAATGCCTACAAGAACATACCGTAGAGCAATGACGAGATTTTCCAGATCATCTTCGAAAACGGTCAATGCTACGCCGACGATTTGGTCGTGGAAAAGCCGCGGACAAAGGAGATCACATCAAAGATCTTAGAACGGTATTTGAACTCATGCGACTCATCGCCTAAAGATGAACCCCGCCAAATCCTTCCTTGATGTCCAAGAGTAAGTTCCTGGCTCGTCATTTCACCGCATTACAAAGGAATCCACGCCGATCCCGACAAAGTGAAGGCAATTCAAGAGTTGCAACTCTCCGAAATCTGAGAACTCGGGGGCAAGGACGACATGACATCCGATTCGCTCATATCGAACCTATCCGAAGTGCCACCAAGTTGAACAAGAAGGGCGGTCATATATTTGGGACGACGCCGTAAGGCATTCAAGAGATCAAGTCAGATTCTCGCTAAACCTCTGCTCTTGTTGCACCGCTGGGTCGAAAACCGCTTTTGATCTACGCCAAGGCAACGGATCACTCGTTGCTTTACTGCAAAGACGACGACGGCGGTCAATGCAACAGCAGTATTACCCGAAATAACATTAGCTCTGGTACGAGCTCGATATCCAATGGTCAAGAAGCGCTGGCCTTGCATTAGTGTTCGCGATTCGTAAAATGCGGCACTATTTAGTCTACGTGACGATTTATGTTATCTCTAATGTAAACCGTCCGAATATTTATGACCCACCGCCTCAATGAGTCAAGGCCAGCGAATGGCCTTTACTCTTGTCCCAATATGACTTGCACTTCAAACAACGTAAGTCGTACCAAAGGACAAGGGATTTGGATCTCTTGGTCGCCACCACAACGGATGCGCTTGAGCTATATGATGATCTTCCTGATGAAGTTCAAGAAGTCAACACTACATCGCACCAACAAATATGGCGCATTGTATTTTGACGAGCTCTCGAGCTACCAATGCGTAAGTGCCCCCGATGTTCTAAGATTCTCACGAGTCGGGTTGTCTTAGTTTCCCTGAATCATGTCATGCCTCGTGCTTATTCACTCATCGAACCCCTGCTCCAATAACGAAAGAATGCAACGCGCTACTTATCGGACTTAGCCGCCAAAGAGCCGGGGTCAATATCTCGCCGCATGGAGATTCACAATTGATAGTTAAGTGTTCGTGGTGACTACGGTCGAACTGATCTAATCCCCTATCATCGATAGCCGCTGGAAATAGCGCACTCATTCAAGAGTTTTTCATCGAATATATCCCGCTTCCAAAACGCTTGGCGCGGATGCACCGGGCGTAGCTGTGTCGTTAGCACAACCTTCCCGAGACCGAAAGCAACTAGTTACTACCAGACTCACCAACTCTTCGCATTCATTATACGATGAGGCACAAGAAGATAAAGGGCTAGTTACCAAAGAAGTACATGCAACCCAAACCAAGTTGGAGCCCCGAGATTGGCGCTTTTCCTATCATCTATGTCTTACATGGTATTCTACCGTAAGACGGAAGGAGAGAGAGTCAATCCGCTAAGAGCTCCAAGATTCTTTATGACACGGAAACCCGATGTTATATCGCCGGGTACGACGGTCTTTTGTTCGATGCCTCTCAAACAAAGAGGTAGAAGAGGTCCTTCGAAGCACACGGAAGGTGAATGTGGTGCACACCACCGGGTCCCAAGCTCTACGATCGAATCAGAGAATGGGCTACTTCGCCAACGATGATTAATGACGCTGAGTACGCCGAAATGCCACGCGGTCAAATTCACGCTAATTATATGCATCACCTCGAAAGCGCTTGCATCCTTCTGGCCACATCCGCCATTCGAGACATGGGGAATGGACGCTAGGTCCCATTTTTCCTCCGCCGCTTAAAGGAGATCGGTTTATTCTAGCGACCGACTACTTTCCAAGTGGGTCAAGCAATCCCCTAAAGAGGTCAAGGCGAAAGTACCGCATCAAGTTTATCAAACACCATGTCATCTATCGACACGGTGTCCGGATCGTGCATGACAACGGTCCCCAATTCATCGAATTCCTTCATCGGTTTTGCAAGTTCAATACAAGATGTCTCGCACATTCTATAATCCGAGAAGAAATGGATTAGCCGAGGCATTCAACAACATTATCAAAACATCGAAGCTTGTGAAGAATAACAAGCGACCGGATGATAAACTCGGAGAAGCACTTCGGGCGATCGCACGCATCAGACGACGCTAACCGGAGAGACCCCGCACTCCCCGGGTTTACTGCGCGGGCGCTTCCTGTTGGAGATCCAGATCCCGCCATCAGACGCCTTCAACGAGATGACGATCAAGAACATCAAAACGCCTCAAGAGCTTGAGATGTTAGATGAGAAGCGCTGGAGGCTCAACAATGCATTGAGTTTTACTAGCTAGGATGTCGAGGGCTTTCAACAAGAAAGTTCGACAGAACCTTTAGAGAAGGAGATTTGGTCCTCGCCGCCGATCGACCCATAATCCTCACTTCCAAAAAGAAAGGTAAATTCAACCTAAATGGGAGGGTCCGTTTGTAATAGAAATTTATCTAATGGTGCGCACTTAATTACCTAAAGTGGCGACGCAATAATGCCGAGAATGGGAAGTTCTCAAGAAATACTACCCTTAGTATCTTCGTGATAACCCGCTTCAACGGAAGTTCCTCGTGGGATATTTCACCCACTTTTCTTGAGGATAACCCTAGATTTATCTTACTTCACATCAAATTCTTTGACGGCAGTTCAATTTTTTCGTACATCACCAAAATCCTCTTGATTCCGCCTATGAACAAGAGGCCCACTAAAATCTCTTTACTACGGGAGATAGAATATAAAATTTTCCCTCTCCAAGCGCGAAGATCCCTTTCGTGGTTAACGGAAGGGTTCGGCCCATCCTTTTCCGTAGCCGACCGGTGTAAGCATCGAACTTTCATCTTAGGTAGCCGACCGGCTGTAAGGCAATGGGATTTTCGCATCTGTGTTGTCCGAACAAGGTCACTTGAGTCTCTTTCGCTTCTGAGTGGAGATCCCACTCTTAGTTCCACCCTTTCCGTGTGGCGCTCACTGAAGGCACCGAACTATCTTAGGTAGCCGATCAAGGTATGCCGATTTTCGCACTGTGTTGTCCGAATCAAGGTCACCGAAGTCTTTTCGGTTCTGAGTGGAGATCCCACTCTTAGTTCCATCTTCATCTTAGGTAGCGCCACCGAAGGTATGCCGATTTTCGCACTGTGTTGTCCGGATCAAGGTCACCGAAGTCTTTTCGTTCTCGGAGGGAGATCCCACTCTTAGTTCCATCTTCATTTAGGTAGCACCGATCAAGGTATGCCGGATTTTCGCACTGTGTTGTCCGAATCGGGTCACCCGAAGTCTTTTCCTTCTCTGAGTGGAGATCCCACTCTTAGTTCCATCTTCATCTTAGGTAGCCGATCAAGGTATGCGCCGATTTTCGCACTGTGTTGTCCGATCAAGGTCGCCCGAAGTCTTTCGGTTTCTGAGTGGAGATCCCACTCTTAGTTACATCTTCATCTTCGTAGCGCCGAATGTAAGGTATGCCGATTTTCGCACAGTGTTGTCCGATCAAGGTCACCTCGAAGTCTTTTCGGTTCTCTGAGTGGAGATCCCACTCTTAGTTACATCTTCATCTTAGGTAGCCAATGAAGGTATGCTACGGATTTTCGCATCTGTTGTCCCGAATCGGTCGCCTGAAGTCTCTTCGCTCTCTGAGTGGAGATCCCACTCTTAGTTCCATCTTCATCTTAGGTAGCCGACCGAAGGTATAGCGCCGATTTTCGCATCGTGTTGTCCGATCAAGGTCACTCGAAGTCTTTTCGCTTTGAGTGGAGATCCCACTCTTAGTTCCATCTTCATCTTAGGTAGCGCCGAAAGGTATGCCGGGATTTCGTGACTGTGTTGTCCGGAATCGGTCACCGAAGTCTTTTTCGGCTTCTGAGTGGAGATCCCACTCTTAGTTCCATCTTCATCTTAGGTAGCCGATCGAAGGTATGCCGATTTTCACAGGTTGTCCGACAAGGTCGCCTGAAGTTCCTTCTTGGAGTGGAGATCCCACTCTTAGTTACATCTTCATCTTCGTAGCGCCGACCGGTGGTATGCGCCGGATTTTCGCACAGGTTGTCCGGATCGAAGGTCACCGAAGTCTTTTCGCTCCTGAGAGGAGATCCCACTCTTAGTTACATCTTCATCTTAGGTAGCGCCAATGAAGGTATAGCGCCGATTTTCGTGTTGTCCGGACCGAAGGTCGCCTGAAGTCTCGGGTTCTCGAGTGGAGATCCCACTCTTAGTTCCATCTTCATCTTAGGTAGCGCCGATCAAGGTATGCCGATTTTCGCACTGTGTTGTCCGGATCAAGGTCACCCGAAGTCTTTTCGCTTCTGAGTGGAGATCCCACTCTTAGTTCCATCTTCATCTTAGGTAGCTCGATCAAGGTATGGGCGCCGGATTTTCGCCGTTGTCCGATCAAGGTCACCCGAAGTCTTTTCGCTTCGAGTGGAGATCCCACTCTTAGTTCCCCCTCTTATCTTGTGTAGCCGATCGAAGGTATGCGCCGAGATTTTCGTGATCGTAGTCCGACCAGGGTCACCTCGAAGTCTTTTCAATTCCTACTAAGGAATCGCTGCTAAGCCTCATCCCTGAAATAGAACACATTCTTCCTTCCCACCTCAATCAATCTTAAGTCGGTTCAATATTCTCCCACAAAGAAGACACCAAGATTCATCTTGGGGCATTTTATCCCAAGCCTAAGAAGGATAAAGCCAACGCCACACGCCAAGGTTTGCTAGTCTTTTCTCGATTGAAGAAGACACCGTAGTTCGATTTCGGGCATTTATCCGGCCTAAGAAGGATAAAGCCAACTTCACACGCTGTCGTTTAGTCTTTTTCCATTGAAGAAGACACCGTGAGTTCATTCTCGGGTATTTCATCCCGCCTAAGAAGGATAAAGCCAACTTCACACGCTGTCTGCTTAGTCTTTTCTCCCATTGAAGAAGACACCGTGAGTTCGATTTCGGGCATTTTATCCCAAGCCTAAGAAGGATAAAGCCAACGCCACACGCCAGTCTGCTTTTAGTCTTTTTCCGATTGAAGAAGACACCGAGTTCGATTGGGTATTTCATCCCGCCTAAGAAGGGATGAGTCTACGTAACACGCTGCTGCGTTAGTCTTCCCGTGAAAAAGACGGCTTCACGTGATTCAACATCGTAGCATTAAGTCCGAGAGTTTCATTCTTTTAGCACAACGTTGTGTGTAGAACGGATTTAGATAATCTACATGCTAGCCCAACTCAAACAGTAGTTGGTAAAGGCTCATCAAACCCGCTGAGGGTCGGGGTTGGCTAATAACCCTAAAGTCAACGCTTCCACGCTCGGTTTAGTCTTTTCTCCGATTGAAGAAGACACCGAGTTCGACTCGGGTATTTTATCCCGGCCTAAGAAGGATAAAGCCAACGCCACACGCTGTCGGGTTTAGTCTTTTTCCGATTGAAGAAGACCAGAGTTCGATTCGGGGTATTTCGGTCCAAGCCTAAGAAGGGACGAAGTTCACGGCAACACGCTTCGGGCGGTCTCTTGCCCGTAAAAGAGTAATGGCCTATGTATTCAACGTCATAGCAACAAGTCTAGAAGAGTTTCATTCTTTTAGCACAACGCCACGCATGAACGGATCCCGATAATCCGCACGCCAGCCCAACTCAAACGGTGGTTGGTAAAGGCTAATCAAACCCGCTGATGGTCGAGGGTTTGCCAAAATCCTATAAGTATTATGGTTAATTATTTCTCGACGGCAAAAGAATCATAATAAATAGTGAAAGGGATGGATCTTATTCATTTGAAGCAAATATAGAAGGAGCCGCAATTGTCGGTGACAATTGATTCAAGCAAAGTTATGATAATACATCTAAATAAAAATCGAACGACCGGGCAACAAAGAGAATGTAAAAGTCCCGCAAGACATCGACTTCATTGGCGCAATCCAAGAATGTGAAGGAAGCGGTCGCCTTGACAGCCGCTAATTTTTCCTCCGGATCGCTTCAACCCGAGCCTTGGCTTCCTTCTCAAGTTCCTTCTTCAGATTCGCGGTATAGCGCCCGATGTTCCCGGACGATCGCCGAGGACTTGCTTCTCACGCTCGACATCCTCGACTCGTGCACTCACGCTGAAATCCTTCAACGCTTCTCCTTGAACCCCATTCCCCGTGACGCTCACGGGTGTGGTACAAGTTTATCTTACGCAGTCGACTGCCGCCATATGAGTTCAAAATATGATCTCTTGCTCGATATTTTCTCCGCTCAAAAACGCTGCTCACGAAGCCTTGATCCGAAGCCACGACGAAGTCGTACACCTCATCGCATGATTCAAAAGGCTAAATCCTCCACACGGTATGCAAGAGTTAGCCTAGTGAGCTTTTGCACACAACGATTAGCTAGCCGAGGGCCACCAACACGCTGAATTCTCCAAGATACTCAATATGAATGGGCGTAAGACCATAAAGTCGCCCATCTAACCTCGATAATAGAGATCGCCTGCTTCAAACCATTCTCCAACAAATCAAGGAGACCCATCACGTAACCGAGTCGAATGGCGCATTTTTGGCCCGGCAATCTCTGCAATAGGTTGAATGCGGGAAGTGGTCCATCAAGATTAACTCGGGCCTCCACCTCTATACTCAAGGGTCGGAAATCCCGGTTTCGCCAAGGCCGTAGGGAGGCGGTGGAGCGGATGATGGAAGCGATCCTCAAACTCGCCATCCCAAATTATGATAGTAGGCTCAGCCATGGGTTTTCATGCTAATGTTCGCCTCACGGTTCGCTTCCTGTGGAAAAGGCCTTCCCGATGACCTTGAGAATCGAGACTTGACATTGGGAGCCTTCAAGCAGACTAATAATCATCGAGCATCCGCCACCACAAGAGAACAAAGGGTTACGATCATTTAGGAGGAATATCTCAAAAAGGAAACAAGATAAGGCGAACTCTTCTCAAACCCATGAGATCGAAGTCACGACCTTATAACGGTATGACGATTTCATCCAGATAATACCCGAGAACGATAAATATAGTCGTAAACAAAGCGACAATATATATCCCGCTCTACTAAGCAAGAGTACGGTATGAAATCGCCCCGCTAATAACATCGTGACGGTGATCTTTGAAGCCTCAACCTCAATGGCGAGAATTCGCTTCTTCCCAATCGCCACAAAGGAGAACGGCTGGATACAACGATATATGTAATGAATATGATGACGCCAAGCGCACAACCGAAAGAAGGAGGCGGCATTCACGCCGCGGCGAAAGGATCGACTCAAACGCTGCGGATCTCCCCGACGACATCGGAAGCCGCAAAACACGACGAAAAGCGATATACCAAAAATTAATCGCAAACGAAGCTTCCACGGTCCTGGGCCGCGGCTCAAGGATCAATGCACCAGGCACCAACGGGTGCCCGGCCAACTACAAAGATGACCGATTTAGCGCACTTCCGGCTTCGCAATGTAATGCTGGCGCGGAAATGCTAAATACGCTGACATCGGCTGCCGACGTGCCGGGCAGTCACGCGACACCGGGCGCCAAAGACTGCTAGCCAGGCTGCGCTGGCTTTCGCCTTCACGCCACGCCGGGCGGCCGGGCAAGGCCAGCCAGCCGGCACCGCAGCCGCCAGCTGCACCGGGCGCCGCCGTCAGCCTCGCGGGCTCAAGGCCGTCAGACGCATGCAAGAAGAAAAAGAAAAGAAAAAAAAGAATTTACAAAACCTCGCATACATACCTCTGATCAAGGAGATAAGACTAAGAAGCTTAGATGAAAACAAGAGAGAGAGAGCAAGTGGGGGCCGCCTAGGTCAAGAGAAGGAGGGATTATGGGTATTTATAACAACCCCATATGGACCCAATCCTCTTTGAACAAGGACTCCTATTGGCAAGAAGTAGGAATTTAATTGGGGCCCAAATCAATTCTAATTAGGACTCTAATCAGCCCCAATTAGGAGTCCTAATTGGAACCTTATCCGATATCAAAACAAGGCCAAATCACCGCTGATTGGCTCCTAATTCCTCCGCTATATTTGGGAAAGATCAAGGTTTATTCTACAGATAACTCACGACCTCTCGACGCCATCAACGTTACGCCTAATCCTACCCAACTAGGATTACGAGTATAAACCGTTTCCTAATTTGTCGAAGTTCCTAAGAATATTTTCACAAAAATATTCTTAGGATAACTCGATCATGGATTGCATCGACGCATCAACGCTACGCCTCAACCTACTCCAACTAGGATTACGAGTATAAACCGCTCCTAATTTATCGAAGTTCCTAAGAATATTTTCACAAAAATATTCTTAGGGATAACTCGATCGTAAGGATTGACGCCATCAACGCCGCCTAATCCTACTCCAACTAGGATTTAGTATAAACCGCTTCCTAATTTGTCGAGTTCCTAAGAATATTTTCACAAAAATATTCTTAGGATAACTCGATCATGCGATTGCATCGACATCAACGTCGCCTCAACCTACCCAACTAGGATTACGTAGTATAAACCGCTTCCTAATTTATCGAAGTTCTAAGAATATTTTCACAAAAATATTCTTAGGGATAACTCGATCGTAATGGATTGCATCGACGCCATCAACGCTAACGCCTAATCCTACCCAACTAGGATTACGAGTATAAACCGCTTCCTAATTTGTCGATAGTTCTTAAGAATATTTTCACAAAAATATTCTTAGGATAACTCGATCATGCGATTGCATCGACGCCGCATCAACGCCGCCAACCTACCCAACTAGGATTACGAGTATAAACCGCTTCCTAATTTGTCGAGAATCCTAAGAATATTTTCACAAGAAATATTCTTAGGATAACTCGATCATGCGATTGCATCGACCATCAACGCCGCCTAATCCTACCCAACTAGGATTACGTAGTATAAATCCGCTTCCTAATTTATCGAGAGTTCCTAAGAATATTTTCACAAAAATATTCTTAGGATAACTCGATCGTATGATTGCATCGACGCATCAACGTCACTAATCCTACTCCAACTAGGATTACAGTATAAACCGCTTCCTAATTTGTCGAGAACCTAAGAATATTTTCACAAAAATATTCTTAGGATAACTCGATCGCATGGATTGTATCGACGCATCAACGCTGTCCAATCCTACTCCAACTAGGATTACGAGTATAAACCGCTTCCTAATTTATCGAGAGTTCCTAAGAATATTTTCACAAAAATATTCTTAGGATAACTCGATCGCGGATTGCATCGACGCCGATCAACGGTCGCCTAATCCTACCCAACTAGGATTGCAGTATAAACCGCTTCCTAAATTGTCGAGAAGTTCCTAAGAATATTCTCACAAGAAATTTTCTTAGGATAACTCGATCATGCGAATTGCATCGATTTATCAACGCCGCCTAACTCCTAATTCCCATAAAGATTTCAAAATTTCAACGAGGAGTTCCCGGAGAATAAATCCATATTCTTAAGGATAACTCCTAGAATCCTTAATTTCTCCCACCATAATCTCCAAGAGAGGGATAACTGATGAGGAGGAAAGTCATGTTGACATCGGATAATCATATCCTCCTCCAGAAGTTAAACCAACAACACACGGATGATGAAGGAATTAGCCGAGTAAGGGTTATGAAATTCCATACCATTAATGTACCAATGTGTTCCAACAAAGGAGTTCACACATATGGAGAAGTCCAAAAGTCCGATGGTTAGTCAAACAACCACCAACCGACACGAAGTTACAAACAAAACTCACCCACCGCCAATCAAGATAACAAGCTCGTCGACAATAAATGCAGACCGCGGATCTTATCGAATCCTACAAAGAACCGGATGATCCGAAAGAATCAAGACTTGAAGCTATTTTGGGACCCTCACCATCAAGGTCGAACATCATGTCCAAAGCATCCTGCATCATTAAAAATTGAGACCGAGACGCTGGAGGGGTATCCAGGGCGCTGAAAATACTTTCACAAGATCCTCAAACCAACTCGTGACGGGAGTCGGCGAATGACAACCCATCGAATGATGCGACGCCGAATCGCTAAGACGCGAACTCGACGGCTAACCCACAAATACCACAAGCACTAAACCGACTTGAATGGACGATCGATTTCGAGACCGCTGAACCGAACGAACCAAGAATTAGTCCCTAATCAAATACGCACGGAATCTAACCGAGAAAGCCAAGAGTCGAAAACCATCTAAACGGCGAAAAAGAAGCTAAGCGCGCTTCTACCAACTTGGTCGAAGTTACCTACCAAGTGGTCGGTGGTTTCAACATTATGAAGTCGAGCCACCTCGCCAACTTGCCGAGGTGCCTCCTGCCGTGGTCGGTGGTCTACCACCATGGTTTAGCCACCCTACCAATCCTGGTCGAGGTGCCCTGCCAAGGGTCAGAGGTAGTTCGCCACCATGGTCGAGCCACCCTACTAACTTGCCGGTGGCTCGCCAGAGCCGGTGGGTGGCTCGCAAGCGGTCGAGCCACAAGACCCCCATGCTCATAAATAGGGGTTCTCCTCACTCAAAGGGCTTACCGAGTGGAGCCGGATTTTGGCCGACCGAGAGGATTTTGGGGATTTGGAAGAGCTCTGACTTCAAATTCCTATGCAGATCTACGAGCATCCAAGACGTCCCGAAAGCAACAACAGTACAAGTCCAAATGGACAATCGGATCTACAAGCAAAGGTAACCGAATTCGGTCGAATCCACAGATACCCTCTAGATTAAGTCGCTTTAATCTCGTGGATAGCTAGCCAGGATTTCTCCTAGTAGATCTCACCCGCCAGCGATCCTCTCCTCGGAGTGTGATCCCTCAGCGCCAGCTTCGCAAACGAGCCCCTTTACCTGTAGTTCCGTAACCGGTCTCTACTTGGATTGAATTGCGGTGGTCCACTCGGACACAATAAGTCCCCCCAAGACAAAGAACCCACGCAGCGGGATCCGATATACCGAGATCCTCGTGTTTGTTCACTAAGGATAAAAGTTGTAATCTTTTTGATTTTCATTGTAATGCCTTTAAAATAAAGGCATTTCTTTTGAATTTCGTAGGCCAAAGAAGCCGTAGCAAAATTCAAATCAATGACAATCATCCCGACTTTTTACAACAACAATCTTGGAAAAGGAAGAAAATCTCCACCACAAGATTATTGTGAGGAATCTGAAGATAGCAACGATGATCCAGGCAAACATTTTTCCAAATATAGCCTACAAGCTAATTCATTACATGAAAAATGGGGATATAACTGCATACCGACCCGCCTCGCTTCGACGCAGTTCGGATTCCGCCGAATTCTCTCATGTTCAAGGGAAAGCCCGACAAGTATATGAATATAAAAGGGTCTGCTATGTTTCTTCATCCTCCGATTTAATGCTGCCAAGCAAATTGATGATCATGACAAACAGCCGATTCTTCACCGATTCGATTTTAGTCTGGCGAAATGTTCAATAATGTCCAATATGACCACAATAAGTCCCGCAAATTTTGAAGAAGATGATTATTTACCGTAATGGGAAGACCCTTGACTTTCCATCCAATGTTCGGCCGCATAGGTTTGAACAAAGAGAGCCATCAAGATATAGTTGTTCGCTAATATGGGTGATGAAGATAATCCAAACCCATATTCGTGAGTGGTAGTCTTCCTCCGTAAGAAAAAGAGGAATTGATTTCTCTCGCTCGAATATATTGATGTATTCACCGAATTACAAAGACATGCCCGGGCTTGATCCAAGCAGCAAGCACCGAATTTAATATCGCCTAATCTAAACTCGTGGAAACAACAACAAATGTAAGATTTCGGCCCACAAATCATGGAAGCAATCGTAGCTGAGGTTAAGAAACTCATAAAATCGGGTTTCGCCGGGAAGAGCAACATCCGTGATTTGGTGGCAAATATTGTTCTCGCTCTAAAAAGAATGGGACAATTAGAATTTGCATCGATTTCGAGATCTAAACTTGGCATGCCCTAAAGATGACTTTCCACTCCCCATCACGATGTCATCATAGATAACACGCAAGGGTTTGAAAGAATGTCATTTATGGATGGGTTCTCCGATATAATCAAATCAAGATGCATCCCGACGATGAGAAACATACTTCATTTCTACTTCGCATCTTTTGTTATACCGCTATGCCCTTTGGTCTCAAGAACGCAGAGCTACTTATCAACGGCAATGACAAATATTTTTGAGGATCATCTAAGAAAGACCGCCGAATGCTATGTTGACGCATTTAGTAGTGAAAAGTCGGATAAGGGCGATCATATTAAAGATCTTAGGATGGTATTTGAACTTATGCGGGTCATCAATTGAAGATGAATCCAACTAAATCTTTCTTGGGAATGGCAACAGTAAGTTCCTTGGTTTCATTGCCACGCCAAAGGGAATTCATATTGATCCGCATAAGGTGAAGGCGACACGAATTACAACCCCAAGAATCTCAAAGAACTCAGAGGGTTGCAAGGAGATTGGCTTACATAAGACGGTTTATTTCAACCTTATGCGCAAGTGTCACCGCTCTCCAAGCTAGCCAAGAAGGGTGTTTCATTCGCTTGGGATGATGCTTGTCGGCTTTGAAGATATTAAAATATATCTATCAAATCCTCCTTTCTCGCAATCAAATCGAAGGCCGTCTTGATTTACGCCGAATTTACCAACCATTCATTAAGTGCTTTATTAGCACAAGATGATGATAACGTCACGTAACAAGCTGTATACTATTTGAGTCGGACAATGGTGGGCGCTAATCCGATATCCCGATATCGTGAAAGAATGCCTAGCTTTGGTATTTGCAAATCAAAAATACGCCATTACTTGGTCTGACAGACGATACATATTATCTCGATGTTAACCCAATTCGAGTATTCATGACACAACCAAATCTTTGAATTGGCGATTAGCTTAGATGGGCATTACTTTTCGCAATAATGACATCCACTTCAAAACAAAGTCGGTGAAGGGACAAGCGATTTGTGATCTTCTAGCCGCGACCACAACATAAAGCTATACTTTATGAAGATTTACCCGACGAAACCTACGAGATTAATCACACTTCATGAATATGTGTGGCAATTATACTCGACGGAAAGGCCCGCAACCAATGTGGCGAAGTGCTCCCGGATGTTCTAAGATTTCACCGAGTCGAGTTGTCTTAGTTTCTCCTGAGAAACATGTGATGCCTCTCGCTTATTCACGACCGAACCGCGGCTCTAATAATGGTCAATACAATGCATTACTTATTGGGCTCGCTTTGCTAAAGAGTCGGGGTCAATATCTCGTTGCCGGAGATTCTCAACTCATAGTTAAACAAATTCGTGGAGACTATGAAGTTAGAACCGGATTTGATTCCATATCATGAAGCTGCAATAGAGACGTAATCATTCAAAAGTTTCTTCATCGAATATATACCACAGCTCGTAACGCTTATGCCGAAGCGTTGGCAAAGATCTGGCCGCTTCATTGGCGCAACCCTCAAACAGAAAGCTCGCCATCGTGAGGACACACCAACTTTTCATACCGTAATATATTTTGGGTGTCAAAGAAACACATGCTACTTCAACAGACTCGAAGCCGAGATTGCGCTTTCCTATTATAAATTATGTCTTACACGGTATTTTACCGAAGATATAAAAGAAAGGGAATCTATCCGAAGAAGAGCACCGAGATTCTACTACAACGCAAAGATTCAACACTTTATCGTCGACGCATTTGATGGATTGTTACTCCATGTCTTTTCACCAAGGAAGCGTAAGAGGCACTTAAAGAAGCACATGACTGCATTTGCGATCAACCCGTCCTAAACCGAGATAGACTAAGAAGGTTAGGCTATTATTCCGACCATGATTAGAGATGACGAATCACGTAGACGATGTCACGCTGCGGTCAAATACATGCAAATTACATGCATCACCCACCGAAGATCTACACCCGCCGCCTACTTGGCCGTTTGAAACATGGGGAATGGATGTGGTAGGACCCATATTCCCCGCCGAAAAGGTGATCGCTTATTTTGGCAATTACCGACTACTTCTAAATGGGTCAAGCAATTCGCCAAAGAAGTCAAAACGAAGCACCGCCATCAAATTCATTAAACACCATATTATCTATCGATATGGTGTTCAGACTAATTGTACATGACAATGGTCCTCGCCATCAAGAACTCGCTTCTCTCGCAAGTTCGTAATACAAGACGCTTTCGCCCACGCCTTATAATCCCATCCGAAATGGTTTAGCCAGCCTTTAATAAGACTATCATCAAGATCTTAGCAAAGCTAGTCAAAACCAATAAACGCGATTGGGATGATAAGCTTGGTGAAGCTCTTTGGGCATATCGCACTACGCTCAACATCGATGTGATTCACACCATATTCCTTAGTATACCATGTGAAGTCGCTTTTGCCTTTAGAGATACAAATCCGCCACTTCGTAGCCCTATGATAGGGATGACAAGTGATCTAACAACATCAAAAGCCGCCTTGAGGAGCTTGAGATGTTAGATGAGAAACGCTGGGAGCTCAAAGAATGATTGAGCTATACCAAGCCGTAATTTCCAAAGCCTTTAACAAGAAAGTCCCAGATCGAGTTTCAAGGAGGAGATTCTGGTACTACCGTCCCACACCAATGATTCTTAATTCCAAGAAGAAAGGCAAATTCCACTTAAATGGGAAGGACCGCTTATAATTGATACTGGTCTACTCAAATGGAGCATATCGCTGATCACTCAAGATTGTGACAAGTTAATGATGCCAATTAACTAAAGTTCTCAAGATATATTATCCCTAATATATTCAGATAATCCGCTGCAGATTGAATGATTAGACTTGTGAACAATACATTCACTAAGCTCATTCTACCGAAAATATTAAACGATTAAAGCCACCATAATATTAACACCTATTATTAATTTCTTTCATGAAACGTGGTTCGCTACCCCAAGAGAAAACACAACGGGTTCGCTGCCCCAGAGAAGACACAAAAGGTTCTACCCCAAGAGAAAACACAACGGTTCGCTTCCAAGAGAAGACACACAAAGGGTTCGCTCCCAAGAGAAGACACAACAGGTTCTTTCGCCCAAGAGAAGACAACAAATGGTTCGCTTCCCCAAGAGAACACACAACGGTTCGCTTCCAAGAGAAGACACAATTCCGTAAGGTTATGTATTCATTACATAGTCGGTTATATTAAATCTAACGCCTTATTTATGCGTAGGGTGTTATTCTCGCCCAAATCAGAATAAGTCACGCCTAACACACGTAATCGGCCCGTGATAATTGATTAAGCTTCACGATTCAATATCGTAGCATAAAGTCTAAGAGAATTCACTCTTTAGCTAACGCTATGTAGAACGGACTTAAATAATCTACATGCTAGCCCAATTCAAACGGTAATTGGTAAAGGCATATCAAACTGCTGATGGTCGAGGGTTTGCCAAAAATCCTATTAAGGTTATATCCATTCGCTCAAAGCAATAAAGAACGAATAAAAGTTGACAAAAGTAAATTTTATTTCATAAATGATGGGGTTTAAAATACATTGTCGACTAAACAAAGATCAAAAGTGTCCTATGGGGAGAATTGACGGGCGGATCTCGTTCTTCCAGCCCAAAGCTCACCGATATTCTTGTTCCAATTCCTCTCGAAGGACTCTAGAAGCATCATTAATAGTTAGAAGTTGAATAATCTTCGATCCAGCTCAGCCAGACCTTTCATCGATGCTTTCAATTGTTCGCCAGCTTGAAGCGAAGTCTTCCGAACTAGCAAGATCAATTTTCGTGAGAGCACGCTTCTTCGACATCTTCGAGCTTTTTCAGCGAACGATCTCAAGGTCGTATGCCTCGACAGAGCGGACCAAGTCAAGATTGGCCTCATCCCGTATTCAAGCTTGCCCTTAGACGCTGGATTGGCTTGCACTTGCTGTAGTTCTTCTTCAACAGCCGCTTGGCTTTCTAGCTTGTGTAATAGACTCAACTCGAGAAGAGATATAAGAAGAAGTACCCCGACCAAGTCTCTCAAGTTTACTCACTTCCCCGCTCTAGCCGGATCGATCTTCGCAATGGAGTCACCAAGTCGTGAAAACCTCCTCCTTATGATATTTACATGCCGATCGAGGAGCCGCCACGAGTGGGAAGAACCTTTATTCACCACCTTTTCAATCAATTTATTGAGAAGGAATGTGAAACCTCAAGCTCGCGACCGATGACCATCTTCTCTCGATCCTCATCCGCCATTAAAGCTTTAATTGTGTCATACAAGATGGAAGGAGCCGCCAGAAAGAGAAAGTGTAAGCTTCGAGGATTCAACTCAAATTAAAAAAATCAAGATTGGAAGATATACCGATATGGCTAGAAGATCCTCCAAAGAAGTGTTGTTTCTACACTCATCAATTCAAATTGGGAATCACCGAGTTGATTCAATTTCAAGTTAGATAGCCGGTGGTCCAGGTGCATAATAGGGCCTTCAATTTGAGTTGTTTGCTCTATAGTTGGTTGTTCGCCTCGGAACCAATCAAACCGATTCAGTTCGACTTGAGTAGTTGGTGGTCCGTGCTGAGCGAAAGCAAACCCTCAAAGAATGCTTGATACAATAATGGACTCCAGGGGAGACGCTCAATTGAGTTTCGCCGAATCGAGCCCTGCTCTACGATAGTAGTAGTGGGATCTACAAACAAAAATATCATTAAATATCGAATGTCGATAAAATGATTAAGAGGATTGAATTATAAAGCTTAAACTCGCTAAGAGCTGATATCCATAAGAGATCCCTTCTGAGCCTGTTCCAACAACATCTCTTCAATCAAAATGTGATCAGACTCAGAAACAGAGATCATCTGACTTAAGCCGTGTTCAGACGATTCCTCAAAACCCTCTTCATATGTAGGCTCAGTTTGCATTGGTTCTTCACCTATGGCGACAGCGATGCAACCGAGTGTTGGTAAATGGATATTAATGTATACTAAAAAAAATAGTATATGTGCATACCAGGGATCAATTCTGCAGGTTCAGTTGAAATTCCCGGTTCCTCACCTAAGACGGCCTCTCCTTCAGCTTGTTCTTCCACCACTGAAAACGCAATATGTTAGCTTTCCAATATGGAGAAAAGAAGATATAGAGGAAATTAGACTTCATACCGAGTTGCTCAGCGGTTAACGCTATGCCATTTCTTGGAATTTTTCTAAAAGAATATGAAGCGCTAGCAATAAGTGGAGGAACCAATTCGCTCTTTCATGATTCTAAGTCGCCATCCGGATGAAATGGTCGACTCGCAGCAAGACCTCAAACCGAGGGATGTCAATGTCGCGTCAGAGTGGTATCGGGAGCCGCCCGATCCATAGTTTCAGCGCTGGTATCTCCAGCCGATCCTCATAAGTGAACGCTTTGGAGGAGAAGGTTCACCGAACCTCGCCTTCTTGATAAGAAAAATGGAATAATTAATAATCATAGATGAAATGGTAAAGTCCGAGATGATGAATACGAAGTCATACCTTCTCTTCCAAGCGAAAAATCGTCTATCGCCGTGAGTTGGTGATTTTAGGGATCTCGCACGACGAAGCTCGTGGTGCGACCTTCTTCGCACGCATTAAAGCTCGGGCGATAGAAGTGGAAGTATGAACGGTCGGTGATGGACGAGCCCTCGGAGTATAAGTTCGGGCGCTTCTTCTTCTTCCCCGTCTCACCGTGATCCGATAAGTAAGAACGACCTTCGGGCGAGGCCGCTTCAAAGGACGCCGGAGGAGGTGGAACACGAAGAGGGTTTGACCGGTACATCCCGGCCGAACCGAGAGCGGCGAGGTGATGGCACTACAACTTCGCCCAATTCGACTCTGGACGGTCAGCCGCTTCTTCTTCTTCTCGTGTGGATCAGATAATCAAATTCCTCTTCTTCACTCTCTTCTTGGCGACCTTCTTCTTGCCTTTTGATTTCTTTGAAGGACGAGCTCGCTTGGGGACGACGGGTTGGTGTAGGCTCTGTCATGTCCTACTTCCGTGGAAGCATTAGCCGCAATGAGCCATTTGCGGTATAGAAAAGTCATCCAAGTTTCGGCCGGCAGCAGGAGATCAACTTGGCATTGGTGTACCGCTTATGTTCCAATACCAAGCTGGCACCGTCAATAAGACCTCCATGAGTCTTCATTCCCCGATTTGAATTCCCGACATAGATCTGGTCGTAGCCAAACTGACGAGAAAAGCGGCATGGGAAATAAGGCTCGATATCGCAGGAATTCTTCACCCGGAAGATCAGGTAACCAATGCGAATGTTCATTAGCCATCGGAAGCAACCAAGATCCAGAATAGTTCGGCTTCCGCTAGGCCCAGCAGCATCTACAAGCATTTCATCATATCGGCCTGAAAAGTTCGGGAAACATTTGAAGAATTCCCAACTCTTAGCAATTCTGAGTTGGCGAGATGCTTCGCACCATCGCCTCGCTTCCATTTACATTCTTCCAAGATCGTAAATAAGGCAGCTCATAATCTACTATGTCGGGTCACATCGATTCGACGATGGAGCACGAGCCGTGCCATCAAATAAGTATACGGTAGTTCTACTTTGACTACCGGGATGTCGCTAGAAGACCCTTTACCCTTGTGGAGAAAATCGAAACTATCCGCCGGAGTCCCCATGAATGTCCGCCACCATCGCCGAAGAAGAGAAAGGCGACGACCGGTGACCACTGACGGCCGGAAAAGCACTTAAAGCAGTGGCATCCGAAGATTGGCACGGACTACACACTTCTTCAACCAGATAGCCAAGTAGCCCGCCAAGAGAGTTTGTGGCTTGATCTCGCTTTTGTAGCCGCCACAAGAAAGTCTCAAATTTCGCCCCTTAGGAATTTTGCCCTCAAAGATATGGGGTAGTGAAGGATTGGGCATTTATCTTTGCAATCGCCTTGTTGATGGCGTAAGGAGTGGAGGTTTTTCGCTCACTTACATCCTCGCCACCCTCTAAGTTCGGAATAGATAATCGGCGAATCGCTTATGGTTAATCAGGAAGCCTCCTAGCCTTCACGCCCACCGCCGCTATTGCGGCTTGATAGTGGCAAGTTAGCTCCTACGTAATATCATAAACAGTGATCTTTCTTTCATTTCCTCAATCGCCGATTGACGGAAAATATTCTTGATATGGTGCTTCACCCATCTAAGACCGAAACCTTCATCATCTCATGAAGTGGTAGACCCAATTCCCCATTTTTCGCCGAAGGTGTTGGTATCTCGTTGTAGATTTCCGCAATGCAGGAAATGATACAGCTGGGAGGAATTCCATACATGCTAGCACGGATGGGAACATATAATCAATTTCTTTGAGTTCCCGACTCCATCGGCGAGAACGTAAGTCGCCATCCGTGTCCACCATCGGTCGGCAGAGAATGTACCCAACCGGCACCGGTGAGATTTCTTAGAGGCAACTCCTTCCTATTTTGGCCAAGCGATTCTTCAATGTGTCGCCTTTGACCATCAGTTCATCATGAGGTGGGCTGTCCGACCCACAAGGCCCGTAAAGCCTAATATAGTTTTTGTCGCTAGAACTCGAACTGCGCTTTGCCGATATATCCGGTGTATGCGTTCCAAATCTTCAGTCCTCGTGACATATTCCTCTTAACGATAAATTGAGCCTAAGAGTGAATGATGGCGGCAAACGGAGGTAAATAAAGATTAGAGCCATCACCTTCATACCATGGTTCACCAACAGATAAGGCTTCGATCCGCATGTAATCCTCAATAAATAGCCGGACTTCCTCATTATCTCGTGGATCCAGATTTTTGTTAGTGGAGCCGGTGATCATTCTTCAGAATCGCGACGATAACCATGTTCTAACGCTTCCAATAATTCGAGGCGATTTGGACCGAAAGAGGAGCATACCACTAGTGGCATCTCTTGAGAAGAGGAAAACACAGAGCTGTGCAATCCACTTGGCTCATGAACATTGAATGCCGTAGGGGGAAACTCAACTGCAAAGCACATATACACTTATCAGTGCTGGGTTAAAATTAACATAAAAAAATGACTTAAGTGTTGGTACACTGACTCGCCAAATGAGACAGTTCAAGCCGCCACAGCGGACAATCACAATCGCCTCGCCAACAAAGAAAACAATCCGAATCGACTACGTATAGACAGTTAACCGCCAGCCGAGATACCCAACCGCCTCGCCAGCGAGACACTCGACCGCCAAACACGGACAATCGGCTTTGTTCGTTGATTTGACAAGTGTTTTGGCTATGCAAAACACTTGTTTTAGCCCAGATCCACACAAAGGAGGACCTCGACTCTTCTCAAATGCCTCGCAAAGGAGAACAAATGAGGATTTTATACAAAAATGCAAACTTTTCAACCCAAAATAAGTGCATATATCGAGAAGAACTCACCCCAAAAGACGAGGCGTTGGTTCTTCGACATCGAGGTTTGAGGAACGGATTTACCCTTGGGGACACGAGATCTCTTGGGAGACATAGTAAAAGATTTGATTTTGGGCTTGAGAACAAGAAAAGGTCGGTTTTTTGATGAAACTTAGAGCAAGAAAAGCTCGAGGAGGCCTAGGGTTTGATGAAGAGGCTTCGATCCGGGAGAGGATCGTGAAAAGCTTGGTTTGTGAGGGAGAACTAATCCAAACCGACGAAATCTCAAAGAAACCGAACGAAACCCTAGATCTAAAAGAGAGATCTTTGGGACTAATTTGAGGAGTTTGAGGGATTCTTGGGTTAGTAGAAGATCAAAATAGGGTTTGGGAAGGTTTGAGAAAATTTTGAAGTACAAGGAGGAGGCTGATATCGGGGTTAAAACCCTATGTATCGGGTTTATAAAGTCCGCACCGCTTCACTCTCTTTGAGCGAGACACTCATGCCGCCGCCAAACTCTTTGAGCGAGACACCTCATCTTTGCCTTGCTCAAGTCATTTGAGCGAGACACTCATGCCGCCGCCAAGTCCTTTGAGCGAGACATCTCATATCGCCGCCAAACCCCTTGAGCAAGATACTTCGATTGCCTCGCCGCTTCAAGTGGGACAATCCTGATATTGATAATTATTCTCCGTCACGGGATTCAAGGCGATATTCAAGACAAATTAGTTCCATACTACATATAGAAGCTTTCGAAATCGATATTCAAAACCGTGACGACGCTCAATGATTCCCAAGGCATTCAATCGCAACCCAAGTGGTGACTTTCAAGATGAAGATGATTAGTCCAAAATCGACTCGACATTTCAATTCATTCAAATACAAATGCAACAGCTTATTGATCCCAAAATATGGTCACGCCGCACGCCAGCCGTGGTTCGAAACCGGCAAAACACGGGCCTCTTCTACAAAGTTCAACGATGAACGTAAGTAAGCAAGATCTTATCCAGTATTCCGCACTTCGATAAAATACGAGGAGTCCGAAAACTTTGAGGGGTATCTCAGGCATCAAAAATTGTGAAGAACCTCAAATATGACTAAATTATGAGAAGATCGGGACAACGTCACGAAATCTCAAGAAGTCAACACATGAGAAGATTGTGTCTCGCCATGCAATGCAGACATCGGTTTGTGCTCGCCATGAGCGAGACACTTGTTCATGTCTCTCACGTTAGCAGACATTGTGTGTGTCTCGCCACGAAGCAGACACTTTGATGTGTCTCTCTCGCTACTAGCGATTTTGTTGGTGCCTCGCCACGAAGCAGACACTTTGATGTGTCTCGCAACTAGCGAGACACTTACTTGTGCCCCGCCAAATGCAGACACCGTAATACTTAAACGCTCTTGAAGGGTCTAAATCAATGCCGATGGGGCCCACTTGACTTTATAAAAGCAAAGAGACGCTCAGATACTTTAATGGGCTGTTACACCGAAAATACCACTAGCGTGATTTTAGGGCATTTAATCGCGCTTAAAAGCAAATAAACCGCATAACAAATGGCGGACGACACCGCCTCGCCAATAATGAGGCAACAGATTGCCACGCCGACAGTAAACGACGAATCGCCGCCAATGGCGAGGCAAGAGCGCCGAGGCGTACTCGAAGCCGCCACTAATCGCAATGTGGAGCACTTATGACTTGTGTTTCTTCGAGGGCACGCTTCCCAAGGACTATAAATACCCCCTACATCCACTTGGCGGGATCGGGATTTTGGCAATCGAGATCAAAGAAATCGAGCTTTGCAAGGAGAGAGAGAGAATCCAAGCTTCCAAAGTTCAAGAACACGATCCACACGGAGATTCCTCGAAGTTTAAGCTTTGACTTATTCTTGAGAATAGTAGATATCTTACTTTGCTAAGATATTTGCTTAAGTTCTTGTTTCCTTTGAAGCATCAACTAAACCCCGCCGATTCGACGATCATTTATGATGGTCCACACTTCACAGCGTCCGAACACGGGCAAAGTCAGCAAAAGCGGAGATCTACGGTATGCTTTGTTAGAAGTTTGTGAGAGAGTTATCAAATTTCTTTGTAACTGAAAATTAAGGTGTAATTTTCTTAAGTTTTGTAATGGAAACGACAAAGAAATCAACTTTCACCCAAACATAGGTAACTGACATTTCTAAACCGTAGGGCGGTTATCTCTAAAACAACCAAACATAAGTGGGTTCATATAACATTTATCATACCTCCATAAATTGCATATGTTTCTCTTTTGCATCTAAGAAGACGGAATCGCAATTGTCCATTAAACAATCAACCAATGATCTCTCCACTGTTTTAGTCCGAGGATCTAAATCCCTCTACGTCCGTACTTAAGATGACAATGAAGAGTGGTTGAATCAGATCACAGTGCTCGGAACAATTACCCACACCTTTCTTTTATCTGCTACCAACTCTACCGCTTCAACATAAATGACTTCATAATTTTTACATGGTAAATATGCATGGACCCAATGATAAACACGCCACGCCAGCCAGCCATCGCAGCCCCCTCCGGATCTGATTATCGCGCTACCGTGGCAAGTTCTCCATCTCGTTAACAAGTCACGCACGCTATACTGACGGCTTCATCACTCGATAAATTAAAACCCCTTAAAATCTCCACTCATGCGCAGCCCCGGCCCCTCTAAAATAATTTTATTTATTGTAATATATATTATCTTTTCCTTAAGTAGAGGATGTGATTTGTCGATAGAGTGATACGCAAAGATAATAATAATATGAGAAGTGGAATTTTTCTCCATAACCGTACTTAGAAAGATATGGTTATAATGTGCGGACCCAAGAAGTTCAATCCCAGAAGTTTCTTTTCTTAGACTTTTCAACGGGAAAAGTCACAAGTTTCAAATTTCGTGAAAGCATTTTTCTCATTAAACCATACATATTTAGCTTGACAATAATTAATATTAAACTCCACGATTACTCCACGCATCTCCCTCTATTTAAGCAAACCCTCATCTCAACTCCCCATTCATCACAAACAAACAACACCAACATGAAGGAGTTCTTGATCCTAACCCTCTTCCTCACCATCTCCTCCTTCATCCTCTCCTCCGCCGAGCAATGCGGCAGCCAAGCCGGGGCCGTTGTGCTAGCGGCCTCTGTTGCAGCAAGTTAGGCTACTGCTGCACCACCTCAGAATACTGCTGTGATGGTTGCCAAAGCCAATGCAACTGCGGCGGTGGCGGAGGGACTCCGACGCCTAACCCACCCAGCGGCGGCGGGGGTGGATCTGTATCGTCGATTATAAGCTCGAGCCTGTTCAATCAGATGCTACTTCATCGGAACGACGCGGCTTGTCCTGCTCATGGGTTTTACACTTATGACGCCTTCATTACTGCTGCTAACGCTTTCCCTGGGTTTGGTACCACTGGAGATGCTGATACTAGGAAGAGGGAGATTGCTGCTTTTCTGGCTCAGACCTCTCATGAGACCACTGGTATAGATATATATTATTGGACTTGAGTTTAATGAATACTGTCAATCCAATTTTAAATTTAAGGGTCCAAAATTGAAAATCTGATTTACTAACATATGAACTACCTACGAAACAAAATTTCAAAAGAATTTAGCGTCATTAACCAATGAATGTGTCACATGTCGTCATTAACAAATGTACATTTTGATCAGGCGGGTGGGCAACTGCACCAGATGGCCCATACGCATGGGGATACTGTTTCAAACAAGAGCAAGGCAATCCCGGGAGCTACTGCGTACAGAGCACCCAATGGCCCTGCGCGCCGAACCAGAAGTACTTCGGCCGAGGGCCTATCCAAATTTCATAGTAAGCCCACTCTTAGCAATCTAATCTAATTATTTTAAGCCAGCAGCTTCCATACTCCTGAAAATCGAATTTAGAGTATCGATGGCAGATTTGGTAATTAATTACCTTTGTCTGCGCTCTCTACGTTCCGTATAACTCGCTGCAGTTTATTTTGAGAGTTCCACTGTCAAGAGTTTGTAATTTACTTAAGTTTCAGGGGCATTTGCCCATTTCGTCTTCGAAACCCTGATTCCTCCATTGGTCTTTTGGCATTTGCCATGACGCACGATTTTGACCTTGCGACTTACACTGTCGATGGTTTCCATGAGTTTATTTTGGGAGTTTCCCTTTCACTGACGACTCTCGGTGAAAGGGGCTAAGGATCCATTCTTCGTCGAGGACAAATTTTAAAGAAGTAATAAATGGACATGGGGAAAAAAAGGCTTGGAACTTGAAAGATTATTACATAAGAACTTCGATTAGATATTAAGAAGTTTATGAAGCTATAAGAGTTTTGAAATTAAAGGAATTTTGAGAAAACAGATTTAAAGAATCCTTGGTTCGTTAAATAAAAGAAAATGATTGTTGATATCTGCTGGTGGATGATATGTTTTTGTGAAGTTGATGATTAAATACGTTTGAGTATTCGATGGACAAATGTTGGGAAAAATTGGGTTTGAAAGACCCCAGAAAAGGAAAAAGATAGTAGGAAAAAGTACATTATTACCCTTCCCATTTTGCCAGCCTATTTTCGAATTTTCTACTATTTAAAAATTAGAAAAAGGCTTAGTTCCTGAGTACCGAAGCAACCTTCTTATTTTAAACCACAAACTAGCTGAAGCTGCATTTAGAAAGACAATTAATCATCATAGAGTTGACTGCAGATACACCCCTTTTACTGCAGTGGTGTAACCATTTATAATCCTCTCCTCCGAAAATTTTTTATGAACACTTAACAGTTAGACGCTAGGCCGTAGATGGCCTGACTTCTTGGCCTCATCAATTTATTTATAAGATAATTTTACCAACTTTTTTTTACATTTTTTCCATTGGATTGGATGCAGCAACATCAACTACGGTCCAGCCGGACAAGCAATTGGGTCGGACCTCCTCCGAAACCCGGGTCTAGTAGCAACCGACCCGGTAATCTCCTTCAAGACTGCATTTTGGTTCTGGATGACCCCTCAATCCCCCAAGCCCTCCGCCCACGACGTCATCACTGGCCGCTGGACTCCCTCGGCTGCCGACCGAGCAGCCAACCGGGTCCCGGGTTTCGGTGTCATCACCAACATCATCAATGGAGGAGTCGAGTGCGGGCACGGGCAGGATAGTAGGGTTGCGGACCGGATCGGGTTCTACAATAGGTACTGTAGCATGTTGGGTGTGAGCCCTGGAGGGAACTTGGACTGCTATAATCAGAGGCCTTTTGGGAGCTCATTTGAAATATAAATATGTTGTGCAGTGGGAAATAATAAGAAGTGCTTGTGAAGGTTGTAGTATGGAATAAATTAATAATGTGATGTGATAAGGACTTGAATAAAGCACTTAAGTTAAAGCATTCTATGGATGACTTTTTTTCAGTTGTTCTGAAGAACATACCTACATGATCCTCATCTAAAAGGGTAAATTTCACGTAACGCCCCCTGAACTTTGGCGGTTTCCCACAAAAACCCATGAACAATATTTACCGCTTGGAAATGGCAAACCAACTCAAACCCATAATATAAAAAAATAAATAATAATAAAACTAATAGCCATCTAATCTATAACAGAAGATATTTCTACAAGCAAGAAACTCAAACCTATAGCAATTATACAGAGAAAGCAGCCAGTACTACTTTATCATCTTAATAGAGAACCTATCCATTGAAAGGAGATGAAAATCATGAAACATAACAAGGCAAAAGGAGGAAAATAGAAACAAAAAGTAAGAGTTTGGAGCAAGTTGGCTTGCATCACAACAGCCAAGCGCTAGATAACATTATATTTCTGAACTATAATTTATACAGGAGCAAAGTCTATTGATCGTTAACTGCAAATCTTATCAGCTATATCTAATCATCGAGAATGCTACCAGCTAAGTGAATTCTTTGACTGCTGTAGCTTAGCACTGTAAGAGCTTTCCAACTCATCCTGCAATAATAATATCAACATGAGAACTGCAGTCAACTCAAATTAATCAGAAATTAATAAACACTATAAACAGGTACTATCAGGTTTGTCAAAGCTATTCTTCTTGACCCTGTGTTCATTGCGTGGAATTAAGATTTACCCACTTGAAAAGGTAAATTGATATCTAAACAAGTAACAACCAGAGGTAATTAGGAGTAAAATACCACTGCAAAATTAAAAACAGAGGGGGAAAACTAACAGAGTTTTGGTAACAATTCAACATTTGCAATGTCTTCATCTATACTGAGTCAAGTAGGGAAAAGGCAAATGAACATTTGAAACAACAAATACAAGTAAATAAGCACATTTGTAGCTTACAACATAAAATTTAAAAACTTTTGAATGAAATTTTAATGGAAAAAATTACAATTTGGATGCACTTGTTCACAACAAAGTTGGGGTAACATAACAGTCTAATATGTGAAGCATTAATTTATAACAGAGACAGCATCTAATTCCGTAGTTCTGCATGCATGACATATCATTAGATTCATAACAGAGACAACATCTAATTATATTATACAAATTATATCATTTATGAAGGAGCATGACAAGTTGCGGCCTCATTACAATGTTTATGGAGTGGGTTTGGGTATTGGAAAGTACAGGGTGTATATATATATATATATATATATATATATATATATATATATATATATATATATATATATATATATATATATATATATGAAGAAATGAATATAGCAGTTCAAACACAAACGGTCAGCATGGGTGACACATTCTCATCCACTCCTAATTATTCAACCCATGTGCACCCATGTGAATGTGGTCCCACTTAAGTGGTGGATGTGAATGTACCACTACCAAATATACCATATTCCTCTCTCTCCCTATATATATATATATATATATATATATATATATATATATATATATATTCTCAAACAGAGAAATTGGAACCTGAGAAAACATAAAGGTGTGCAAAATGGCAAGCATACCTTGCAAGATTTCAGTAGTGGCTCCAAGAAGGATGACCTGAAAAACCTAATGGATTCTCCGAGTGAAGTTCTTTCCCAGTCTGAAATAAAATTATAAAACATCAGACTATTACCATATTAACCATCAACTGTCATAATATAATTTTTAAACTTCAAATGTATAGTGATAGTGAGATGCACAAAGATGAAAGCATAACAAGCAATTTCTGAAAATTTATGACTTTTAAATTGATATTTAGAAGGTATTGAAGCTTAATCATCTCCTTCAAACACATCTGGGATGTAAAGAAAAAGATCTCCTGGTTACATACCGTTTTCAGAACCTGCTCTCATACCACCCATGTTCAGCTCGTCTATAAGCTGCAGGAGTATCGTAATGTCAGATAATAATTAGCAGGCAAGTTCTATTCAGAAAGTTTAATGAAATATAGATAAATTTCTTTTTGTGATGTCTGGTTAGATAATGTTCAGGTCAATGTTACCGGGGAAATTGATGATTTGAGATGATTGTAAATTTTCTGCAGGACTTATATAAATACTGAGAAAGCTATAAGTTATAAACATAGGGACATAGATCTTGAAACTTATCCATGCCTCTTTTGCACTTCTCATAAATTATGAAACCATATAGCTCAACTATTCTACTCTAAATGAATGCGAATTCATATTTCAGGACACAGTTCTGATCTATTGTAAAAGATCATGCTTCTCAATGTTCCATCTGTTCATATATAATTCCCATTTATTAATACTGCCACACTGCCTATGGATGAATTGGAAGGTTACAATTTCATTTATTCTACAATCAAAGTACCAGAATTTAGTTTACCACAGATAAAACGAACTTACCTGCGAAATTGTGGGTACAGTTTTAGGGTCAAAATCATCACAATTATTAGGATCAATAGGAACACAGATGCGACCTGGAACAGGATAATTATATAACATCAGAAAAGAAGAATATCTTCAGGTAGAGTAACTCTGTTGATGTCTGAAAGAAATGTTCAAAATTTATAATATCAGAAAGATAGATGCTTACCTGTTTTAGGGTGTATGCAGAATGGTGCCTTCAGTAGATGGTTCATATGCTTTGAAACCTTTTGATAAGAAACACAAGGTAAGAAGAAATAATACATGGATCAGCCTCAAGAGTCAAATTACATAGAGAATATTCCTAAACCTCCACATCAAGTCTTGGATAGGTATAAGAGAAGACAATGTCCTCTACACATCTGCGAGTCCCTGAACATGAAGAGTGAAAATAAGAATACACAGAAATGAGTCCTGACACATGTTCAAAAGCAGCAAAACACATTTAATTCATTTTAGAAAACATAGGTGTGTAAAGTTCTCACATAAAAGACTAAAACAGGACATTCAAAATGAGCTTGAACACATACCGTAGAAAACTAGATTTACAGTCATCAATTGGAAACCTCTTTACAGTATGCAAGTTCAAACATTTGTTTGAAAACAACGGAAAGTCTCTGAAATTTAACTTTTACATAACATCATTCCTGAGAATTCTATACACAAATGCTTCCTCATAAATCAATTTATAGTTACATAATTTGGCTTACGTTTGAGTTCACAAAATAAATTAACTTGTTTTCACAAGATTTAATGGAATTAGAGATCTATCTAACATTTCTGGGATCCTTATCTCAAAGTGAGTTCTTCTCCATTACATAGTTTCAAATAGTAAAATAACAACTGATAGTTTCAAATACTAAAATAACAACTGAATCCTCCACTTACTACACCTTTGTAAGCTCTATTTTCAGACAGATAAAAAAAAAAAAACAAAATTTGGAACCCAGGACTGGAATAATGGATGTTGACGGATTCACACCTTTTGTTTTCCTGATTGCAACATTTGTTTTAACTGATCCCATCGAACAATGTCAATATCTTGTTTAGAATTAGACCTTTGATTTCTCTGCCATTTATCACGAAGCTCTCCAGCAACAGCTGAAATTTTCGAAACCAATTTACGTGAATTGATCTTCAAGGCAAAGCACGATAAAATCAAGGGAGGAAATCTAATCATCAGAAAAACAGCATACTCACACTCATCAGGAATAACCTCAAGTATCCTCTGACATCTCTCATCAGACGAAAGCAACTTCTGGTTAAGAAGTTTCCCTTCAAAATGACCTTCAAAACTTCTGTATATGATCTACTGCAGGAAAAAGGTGCACTTGTGAGAGAGAATAGATCAAAATCTTGCACATAAAGACTAACATTTCTTATAATCTGAATCTGAAGTTGGACTTACACAAGAAAAGGATGTGAACAGATCCTGTTAAAGATACTTTCCTCAAACTATTTTCACCTCCCTGAACCCAAAGACCAATAAATTTCCATTGCTTAGAGCATAAGCAAATGTTTGATACATCTCTCATGGAAAACAGAACAAAAGGAATCACCTTGTATACGGAAATAGTCGACAATAGATGCTCTCTGTGCATTTCCCAGCCTGAATAGATTAAAAAAATACTGAATGTCATCTTTTACGATAAAAAGCATTACCAGAATATAATTCCCAATAATCTTGGAGTTACCTTCTTGCTTTGCTATCGCGATACCCAACAGTGGACACCACGACGGCCACTATACACCCATAATATGTGATTAAAGCCAAAATCATCTAGAATACAAGAATGGGTTGTTCAGTATATTAAATTAAAGAGGCTCAAATGGAATTTATAAAATGTCAAGTAATCGCAAGTATACAGTCCAAAACAACCTGACATGATGTCCTGAACATAGATGTTTAAATACCATGAAACAGATGTGTGAACATTTACAAACCTCTAAGAGCAACATCTATGACTTTAATAGCAGCTGTCATTAAAGGCCAGCAATTTAAACAGACATCACCACCAGCACAGCAGTATCGAACATCATCATAGTCTGACATATCCTGTTTAGCACGAAGTGAAAATAAATAATATTCCACACATCCATGATACATTAAAAGGGTACCTACAATTACAGTTAACATATACCAAATGTTAAATGAGCTTACAATATCAAAAATGAGCTCCCTTTCTACTGGGCCTGTTTTTGGATATGCAGTCCTTTTTGCAAGCTGGAAAACACAACTTGTCATCAGAAAACAACATATGGGATCTGATTATATAGAAAAAGAAAACAGAATCATTTTCAAAAAAATATTTGCATGAAAGTGAGAAGTTTCTGTACTATACATCGACATTATATACAGGTCCAATATCTATTTTAACAGGGCACTTCTCCTTGATGGAGTTCTCCATTTCAGTAGCATTATTAAAACTCTGATATCGAATATATATGTCGTTCTCCAGGGTGAAAGAAAATTCTCTTCGGTTAATATAAGAATTGTCACATGCTGGATGCTTCCCATCTGCAAAGATTTGCCGGTCACAACAAATCAATAGAAGGAATAGGGGGAAAAAAGGTTTCAACTGAAACATATAAAAACATTGTTGTCCCTACTTACCATTTCCATAAGATAGCCATCTGAACATATCAGCATATGGAAAGAGTTTTCCTGCATGTCAGCAACTTTGGATAATTAGCATGCAAATAAAGTAGGCATTGGAAATAATATAGCGATTTAAGTAAATAAGGTTAATGACATTAGCTGTATTGGTGAAAGCTTGAGTGTAATTATTATTAGAATAAGAATTTGATTTTATTTTATAAAAGCTAATTAAAAAAAAACAACAGTTGGAGCAGATAGACTTGATGGAATCTTTGATTTATGGACTCACTATTCTCTAGGATCGACAGAACAACCAATAGGTCTGTGGCCAAATATTGAGCAAATTATGAGTGGTTGCTGTGGCTACATGCCAGTGCCAGTTTATCATTTGAGAAAATTTTCCAAAGGAAAGAGCCTTATAGGTTCTAGAATGGCAGTTAGTTAGAAGCATCAATTATTCTATATCATACATGATGCAGCATAAACAGTTCTGGAACATAGGTTCACCATAGTGCCTCTAGTAGAACTGAACATACTCTTCCTTTTGTTACATTTCTCAATTAATAATTACCAGACACTTCACAGTGTTAGCACTTTAAGCCAAAACAATTAAGGAGAGGGAATCAATATTCGAAGGCTGTGAAAAGCCCAGATAAAGGAAGAAAACACATGCTTTGATGCATGGAACTCTCTTTATGGTTAACAAATTAGATAACTGCTGGATCATAAATAGTTAAAATATACCTTTATTGAGATCAGCATCCAGTTTTATTTATATGAGGTTTTTGATATCAGACCCCAAATCTTTAGGTATTTTGTATTAGTCCCCAAATCTTTCACATTTTGAAATTAGTCCCCAAATCTTTAGGTATTTTGAAATTAGTCCCCAGATCTTCATATTTGAAATTAGTCCCCAAATCCTTTAAGTGTTTTGAAATTAGTCCCTCTAGTTTACACCAGGTTGAAAGATTTGGGGGACTAGTTTCAAAATACTAAAAGGATTTGGGGGACTAATTTTAAAGTATGAAGATTCGGGGAACCACTTTCAAAACACTTGAAGATTCAGGAGACTATTTTAAAAATATGAAGATTTGGGGGACTAATATCAAAATATGAAAGATTTGAGGGATTAATACCAAAACCCCAAAAGACCCCAGTTTTAATTATTTCTGGCACATTCAGGAAGTAATTACTTCTGCTATATTTATCGAGCGTAGAGGGAGCATGTGACTACCCAAGTATCCCTAGCTGCAGACTTGTATAACACAAGATTTTATAAGGAAAATATGGAGAAATAAGAACGATAGAACTAGGTATTACATATAAAGTTTCATTAGAAGATATCTTTGCTCCACCTAGAACTTTCAAGAAATCCCATACCAACGATAAGACTTAGAAACCACTCTAGATAATTGAGTATATTAAGTATAATTATCATTGCTTTCTGGAAGTTTTAAAGCAATCCAAATTGCAACATGCTACTCTAAAGTGCAGTTCAATCTCATTATTCAAGATTTCTCTATATTTATCTGGCACATATAAAGTTTATATAATTATTTCTTCTATGTTAATCTGAACGTGAGGGAGCATGTGACTACCCAAGTATACCTAGCTGCGGCAGACTTGTCTAAGACAAGATTTTATAAGGAAAATATGGAGAAATAAGAACGATAGAACTAGGTATCGCGTATAAAGTTTCATTTGAAGATATCTTTGCTCAACCTAGAACTTACAAGGGATCCCAAACGATAGAACTTAGAAACCACTCTAGACAATTGAGTGTATAATCATTGCTTTCTGGAAGTTTTATAGCAATCCAAATTGCAACATGCTACTTCTCTAAAGTGCATTTGAATCTCATTATTCAAGATTTCTCCATCAAACCTTCAGATAAACAAAAAGTTACATTGTATGTCATAGTATTACATATAAAGTTTCATTAGAAGATAACTTTGCTCCACCTAGAGCTTTCAAGAAATCCCATACCAACAATAAGACTTAGAAACCACTCTAGATAATTGAGTATATTAAGTATAATTATCATTGCTTTCTGAAAGTTTTAAAGCAATCCAAATTGCAACATGCTACTCTAAAGTGCAGTTCAATCTCATTATTCAAGATTTCTCTATATTTATCTGGCACATATAAAGTTTATATAATTATTTCTTCTATGTTAATCTGAATGTGAGGGAGCATGTGACTACCCAAGTATACCTAGCTGCGCAGACTTGTATAAGACAAGATTTTATAAGGAAAATATGGAGAAATAAGAACGATAGAACTAGGTATTACATATAAAGTTTCATTTGAAGATATCTTTGCTCAACCTAGAACTTACAAGGGATCCCAAACGATAGAACTTAGAAACCACTCTAGACAATTGAGTGTATAATCATTGCTTTCTGGAAGTTTTATAGCAATCCAAATTGCAACATGCTACTTCTCTAAAGTGCATTTGAATCTCATTATTCAAGATTTCTCCATCAAACCTTCAGATAAACAAAAACGCTACATTGTATGTCATAGTATTACATATAAAGTTTCATTAGAAGATAACTTTGCTCCACCTAGAGCTTTCAAGAAATCCCATACCAACAATAAGACTTAGAAACCACTCTAGATAATTGAGTATATTAAGTATAATTATCATTGCTTTCTGAAAGTTTTAAAGCAATCCAAATTGCAACATGCTACTCTAAAGTGCAGTTCAATCTCATTATTCAAGATTTCTCTATATTTATCTGGCACATATAAAGTTTATATAATTATTTCTTCTATGTTAATCTGAATGTGAGGGAGCATGTGACTACCCAAGTATACCTAGCTGCGGCAGACTTGTATAAGACAAGATTTTATAAGGAAAATATGGAGAAATAAGAACGATAGAACTAGGTATCGCGTATAAAGTTTCATTTGAAGATATCTTTGCTCAACCTAGAACTTCCTAGAGATCCCAAATGATAGAACTTAGAAACCACTCTAGACAATTGAGTGTATAAGTACAATTATCATTGCTTTCTGGAAGTTTTAGAGCAATCCAAATTGCAACATGCTACTTCTCTAAAGTGCATTTGAACCTCATAATTCAAGATTTCTCCATCAAACCTTCAGATAAACAAAAAAGTTACATTGTATGTCTATGGTAAATAGTTGTAAAGATTCTCATTGCATATTTGGCAAAAATAACTTCAATTATTACCATAGGTAAGAATAATTCACTCTTCAATTACCTTTTGTTTAGTTCAACTTGAATTTATTTTATGATGAACAAGTACTTCCCCACTAAGAATTTTGAATTATGAGACCCTCCTCTCACTTTGAAAACTCAAAGTTGGAAACTCCCGTAATCTTAATTCTCCCTTTCTTTCCCATTTAACTATATATAGTGTATAATATATTACTTCTTAAAATAAGCATAGTACCCCTTGTTTGTCATCTTCTACCATATAATGAAAATCACAATTCTTCCTTGAAAAGCACAAGTTTCTGAAAACAAAATTTTAATAAAGTTTGGCAAAATATTTTACAATGATTAACCTAAATTTTGTAAGATAGTCATTTTTTCTTTTTGGAGGGAAGGGATAATTTTCCCTCCTTGGAAAGTAAATAGTTCTACATAAATGCAATATTCTTTTCTGAAAACAACACAATACGACTTCAAAGTTTGTGGAAAGAAGCTATAATTGCTGTCGGCATAATTTGAGAGCTAAATAAAACAAGACTACCACTACTTCATTTCTCAATAACAAAGAAATTTTCGCAGAAATCGTGAAAAATGAGAACATGATCTAGAGTTCAATGCAAACACAGGAAGACAAATGCCTATAACATAGAAATTGACCAAGCATAGTTAAAAATTGGAGATTATATTTATCACCAAGTTCAGAAAATTTAAATCGCAGTGAATATACCCATCATTAGACTCAAAAGATTCAAAGACACTATTATATATATAGAAGGAGCCTTCATATTTCAGGAAATTTTCCTTTCCTCCCCTCCCCTTTAGAAAGGGCAATAAAATTATGGGCATACAAAGCTATATAAATGAATGGCAAGAAATAAAAGAATGACAAGTAAATTATGCAGGAACTAAACAAAAAATATATTTGCGATAATTACCATAGTAAACTCTCAAATGATTGAGGTCCAGCCCTTTCGGTTCATCGATTTGCATGTCATCTCTCCCATTCATGTCTCCATCCTTCATAGTCTCAGATTTCAAAATCTTAAATAACAAAACAGTACCAATCGATGAATGTTTACGATCAAGAACAAAGCTTTTACAGAAATGACTAACAGAAAAATGAGATGGAACAAATGTGAAGATTCCACCAGTTATAATCGAATTGACAAACAAATTATCGTTTTTCTTTTTTTTTTTTTCCTCCCAAGTCTAATTTCGAAAAATCCATCATCTTTATCAACAGCTTGAAGTCAAAATATTATACCTAGCCGGAGGTCGGTGATTAGGGATATTGATGGAGGGCGACGGTGACGGCGGCGGCCTTCAGATAGACAAGAGAGGAGGAGAGATATTCGGTGAGATCGACGGGATCCCCAAAATCCCTTTTTTTAGGGTTTCATTAATAGGCGGGAAGAAATGTTGTTTTCGCGCCAAATCTTACGGTGAGCGCCTGGGCGGTGTTAGGGCTTTGACGCGGAGGGGTGAGGTTTCTGGATTAGGTTGGGCTCTTAATTGGGCTTTACAATTATCTATTTTTACTATTTCTGTAATTTAAGCGAAGCCTCAACCTTGGGCTTATGAGCTTCATTATCAAATACCAAAGAAGGGTAATCAGGTAAAATACTAACAAGAATACTATCTTCCCCGCGTTCTGATTACCTATTTCTACTCCTTAAAATCTCCTAAAATCTCAAATATCTCAACTACCAAAATTTTCTTAAACACGAAAAAAAAAAAATCCCACGATCTCCTCAACCCCTGTAAAATCCTACAACATCCTCAACTCCTGCTTTTTTCTATTTTAATATTGTTCTCAACTGAGTGCATCTATCAGAACGCTTCATACAAATAATAATGTGATGTATATCATACACGGGTGGTTAAGGGGTTAATTTGGAAATTTTTGCTATCCTATTTATGGTTAAAACCACATCATTTCCATAGGGATGGTTCTGATAAGATCCTTAGTGTTCAACCATTATTTAACCATTTTCTACCGAGAAACAGAGATCAAAACTTCTCTCATTTTCTACCATTACCTACAAGTTATATTCAAATTAATTTTCCAAAAAAAAAATCCACAATCTAGCTATTGCTCCCTAGATCCGTTCTCCTATTTTGCTTCGCACGGGTCTCAGCTCATTTGCGCACAAGGTAAGGTAATTAAAATGTGTTCTTAATTCACATTTTAAAGTTCTCTCCGAATATTTTTCTCAGTATAGCATCGAAATAAAAAATTCCACCTATTTTTTATTGGCACCGGTTTCGACTTATTTATAATCTATAAGCTAATGAATATTTTTCTTAGTAAGTTCTCTGAGGGGGTAGTCAAATAGAACTCAAAACTAGAACTAGGATAATTTGTGGGATAAAATTTTATAGTGTTAGTCAACTAGAACTAAAACTAGAACAAAATTATATAGTGTTAGTGAACTAGAACTCTAACAAAACTAGAATTGAGATAATTGTATAAAATTGTTCCACTTTTTTATTTTTCTATATAAAAATGAGAGTTCTAGTCTCTCAAATTATCCTAAGTTTTAGCTTGGAGCTAGGTGGTAAAAACTAGAACTCCTATTTATTTTATTTTTATATTTCTTTTTTTTCTTTACTTCTTTCCTACTATAGTCATCACTATCATTAGACCATGCCATCGATCAAATATCATCTCCTCTTAGTCATTTCGATATTTTTTTACGAATATTATAATTATATAATAAATTTAAAAGTAAAGATTGTATTAATTCATAATTTATTAAACAATAAAATTGAGAGATGTGGGAAAGGGATCTCGGGAGCAAAAAGGAAGGACAATGTGAAAAGTTTTTTAGACTTATACTATAATAATAATTAAAAAATAAAAAACTAAAACAAATATTATAATAATAATTATCAATATCTTATAGTCTAACCAAAAGTTATTTAATAGTAAATAACATTCTCGATCCTCAACAATTATCAATCAATAATAGTAAGTTTAAAATACATAAATAGTATTAATATCCTCAAAATGCATAAATACATACTTCATGATTATAAAAATTTATCCCACGTTACTTTATCAAAATATCTTGCTTCATAAAATTGTTCCTATTTATCCCACTAAAATATCCCACTAGCAAAAAATTATTCCACTTTAATAATTATCCCACTTCGCAAGAAAATATCTCAATTGACTAACACTCCCCTGAAGAAAACTTTATTTTTTTCGGAGTAAGTTTTCTTTGAATATTTTTCCTTTGAATATTTTTTTCTTTGTAAATTCTCTGAAGAAAATTTTATTTTTTTTACATATTAAATAACCATTGGCTGCCAAAGATACATGGACGAAATAAGAGAGCGAAACTGCATTCGCCAACGTCAAAGAAGTCAGCGCATGTCTTCTGAAGAAGCATCGAACAATAGAGAACGTCGCCTAGCTCAACAGCATTAGATGATCAAATACCCGAGTTAATGAAGCAAATAGACAGTTGCAAAATAATACCCAAATATATCAACAAGGTTAGTATAGACTTATTTATGAAGTTGATATTTTTTTTCCCGTGGCTTATCATAGATGATTCCACAATATTAACTGTCCTTACCATTACATTCAGGTGTTTTATAAACAAACAATAGCTAGCATATCATAGTCATTACCAAAAATATTTCTCATTATTTTCTAATCTAATCCTATACTAATGCATGTACGTAAGTCAAATATACTATATCATAGATATGTACTGCCATCAGTAATTGTAATATTAAATATTTGTAGAAGAGTTACTTCAAAGATTGTCATATAAATTGCTAACATTATTTTCCATAGTTCAACGTTAAGAACCATGTAAACTATATTTTAGATATGTATTGTCCTTATAGTAATTGTTAATCAAAATGAAATAATGACAATATTTAATTGAAGTTCTAAGACAAATTTATTAATATTCAAAAACTAGCCAAACAACGGCGATGGAACAACACCACCAACAACTAGCTGGGTGACGTGCTCTCTATCGGGAAAGGAGACAACACCTTCAACAAGAAGTCACTCATCAAGGTGAGAGACAGCTAGAACTTGCTTGATAAAGAAGCTCTTCAATGTCAGCACAAGAAAGGGAGTGACGAATAGCCAGAAGAGAACAACATGTCGGTTCTGAGATGCAGTTGTTTTGGGGGCATTTTGGGGGTTGGGGGGGGGGGCGTGGGGTGTGAGAGTAGGTTTGTGTGTGTGTGTGTGAGGGTAGGTTTGCCTCAGTTTTTTGCTAGAACACAGAATATGTAGTGGAAATATAGAGAAAAACAAAGCGAACGACCAAACTAAAAACTAACCGAGGAACACGCGAGATTTTTATCGTGGTTCAGATAACAATCCTACGTTCACTCTTTCTTCCCACGAAGGGGCTTTCTCAAAGATCGCACTCTGCAATCTACCTGACGCCAGTCGTCTAGCCTAACTCTCCACAGCAGGTAACACTAGCCATGGCTAGTCCCAACCTTCAATTGTCACCGGTTTGAGAACATCGTAAAAAGAAGTTTGAAACAAACTACCAAAAATAGTTTAAGCACAAAAACAAAAAGATCTTACAGCCCATTTGATAAGTAAACCGTTCTTCAAAAGATTGAAGTGAAGCTTGATGAAGAACAATGTAGATCTTGATTCTAAGGGCAACTCCTCTCGCGAAAATGATTCGATATTGTTGAGCACGACAAGAAAGAGTTTAATGAGACTCTGGGGGTTCAAATCACAAATAAATCTTCTTCTCTTCAAGGCGTAGAATTTTTTTCTCTTAAAGCTTTCTTTTTGCAAACCCTAGAACTCTCTCCAAAAATCATCTCTTTCAATTTTATATAGCCTCTCATAAATCAAGAAAGAGATATCCAAATCATAGTGAAAGTTGAAGATGAAAGGGATCGACAAATGGTTGTGATTAACTCTTCAAACCTGCCAAAATTTGTGATTAACTCTTCAAACCTGTCAAAATTCACCGTTGCCATCGATGGTTCCTCATGAGTCATGATCATCGACGGTTCCCTGAGCACCATCGATGGTTGCATGTATATCATCGATGGTTTGATTTCGAGTTTCTGGAATTCTACAATTATTCACTATACACCATCGATGGCATGTGGTAATAATCGATGGTTCATTGTAAACCATTGACGGTTCGAAATCATCTTTCTAGAGTTTCTACGATTGTTCACTATAGACCATCAATGAGCCTTGATCATCGATGGTTCACTATAAATCATCGATGGTTCTAAGGCTGAAATTAATGTAAATGCTGATTTTTGTATCGTTTCGCCTCGTAACCTTCATATACTTGTTTTCACCTATATTATATCATCTCAAATAAATATTAGTAATAAATGAGAGTTTACTATTACTCAAACAAAAGCTATTGTACGGACTGCGTCTGTTCGCGGTAAAAGTCGGGATGATTGTCATTGATTTGAATTTGTTTACAGCTTCTTTTGCCTACAACAAAATTCAAAAAGAAATTGCCTTTATTTTAAAGTACAATGAAAATCAAAAAGATTGCGACTTCTCCTAAACAAACACGAGGATCTGTTATGTCGAGGTCACCGGCTTGCGTCAGGTTCTTTGCTGTCGGGACTTTTGTGTCCGGTGGACCAGCGCAATTCGATCGGTGGGGCAGGGTTGGAACTCTGATGTAAAGGGGCTCGTTTCACGAAGAAGCGAAGCTCTGAGGGATCACACTCACAAAGGAGAGGATCGCTGGCGGGTGAGATCTACTAGGAGAAATCCGCAGCTATCCCGAGATTAAAACGAAGCTTAATCTAGAGGGTATCTGTAGTTCGACCAATTCGGTTACCTTTTGCTTATAGATCGGCGTCATTGGACTTGAGCTGTGGGTGCTGGAGCAATGTGCCGATTACTCGTAGATCTCGCAAGAATTCTTGAAGTCAGAGCTCTTCCAAATCACCAAAAATCCAAGCCTCAGGAAGCCTTGAAATTCCCCAAATCCAAGACCTTCAAATCGAAGTCCAACCTTCGAAGAAGACCCCCTCCCTATTTATACAAAATGCTGGCGGAGAGGTGGCTCGACCACTTGGTGAGCCACCGACCACTTGGTAGAGTACCTCGACAGTTGGTAGGTGGCTCCGACAAAGTGGTCGAGCCTCCTCGACCACTTGGCGAGGCACCTCGACAAGTTGGTAGAGCCTCCTCGACCATTTGGCAGGGCACCCGCCGGCAAGTTGGTAGGGTGGCTCGAAGAGTGAAACCACCTTAACCACTTGGTAGGGTGTCGCCTCGCCTCGATTCTTCCGCCGTTTTGGCGTCGTTCTCCGGTTTTCCGGCGTTCGTCTCTCGGGCTCGGGTTCGTCGTATTTGATTAGGAACTAATCCTTGGTTGTTCGGTTCAGCGGTCGAAATCCGATCATCCGTTCGAAGGGCTTAAATTAGTGCTTGTGGCGGCTTGCGAGTTTCCGTTGGGTTGGCGTCTCAACCGTTTGATGTCCATTATCATTCGATGGGTGCGTCATTCGCCGACTCCCTCGTCGAGGGTTTGGGGGACCTTTGTAAGCATTTTCAGCGCTGGATACCCCTCCAAAGCGTCTGGTCTGATTCTTAATGAGTGCGGGATGCTTTGGACATGATGGTTCGACCGATTCGGTGAGGGTCCCAAAGATAGCTTCAAATCTTGATTCTTCCGGATCATCGGTTCTTTGTAGGATTCTGATAAGATCCGTCTTTGCATTTATTGTCGGCCGCTTGTTATCTTGAAGGCTGGTGGGTGAGTTTTGTTTGTAACTTCGTGTCGGTTGGTCGTTGTTTGACTAACCATCAGATTTTGGACTTCTCCGTATGTCGGTGAACTCCTTGTTGGCCTTGGCGTTGGTATGTCGAATACATGGAATTTCATAACCATCGGCTAATTCCTCCATCATGGCGTGTCTTTGTTGGTTTAACTGGCGGGGAGGATATGATTATCCGATGTCAACATGACTTTCACTCCTCATCAGTTATCCTTCTCTTGGAATTATGGTGGGAGAAATTAAGAACTCTAGAGTTATCCTTAAGAATATGGATTTATTCTCCGGGAACTCCTCGTTGAAATTTTGGAAATAGTTTATACTCGTAATCCTAGTTGGAGTAGGATTAGGCTGACAGCGTGCGTCGTGCAATGCATCCTGATCGAGTTATCCTAAGAATATTTCTTGTGAGAATATTCTTAGAACTTCTCGAAATTAGGAAGCGGTTTATACTCGTAATCCTAGTTGGAGTAGGATTAGGCGAGCGTTGATCGGCGTCGATGCAATCATGAGGTGTTATCTGCGAATAAATCTTGAGAATTTTTCCAAATATGGGAGGAGTAGGGGAATCAGCGGACTGATTTGGCATTATTTTGGCATCAATTAGGGTTCTAATTAGGACTCCTAATTAGGGCTGATTAGAGTCCTAATTGGAATTGATTTGGACCCCAATTAAATTCCTATTTCTTGCTAAATAAGAGTCCTTGTTCAAAGAGGATTTGGTCCATATGGGGTTGTTATAAATACCCATAAATCCTCCTCTTTTCCCTTGACCTAGGCGGCCCCTTCTTGTGCTTCGTCTTGTTTTCGGTCGTCTGTCTCCTCCGATCAGCGAGTGCAGCGCGCCGAGGATTTTGTTAATTCTCTTTCTTCTTTTCTTCTCTTTTTGTGCGTGCGAGGTGGCCCGGACGGAGGCAGTGCGATCAGGCGGCGATCCGATGGCGAAGCGGCGACAGCAATAGCGGCAGCATATGTGAAGCGTAGCGGCCAGCTGGCGCCAGCGCCCGTAGTCATTGCGTACACAGCTGGCTGCTGCATGTATTGTATTGCTAACGCCAGCCTGCGCCGTTAAACTATTCTTTAATCTTGCCAGCGCCAGCGCTGAAGCCCCTGCTGGTCTTGCCAGCGCCCTATCTTAGAAGCGTCGTTAATTGCTGCGTGGTCGGTCTTGATTGAGCTAGGGCACTTTCGTTGGTGCTCGAGTCGTGGCGTGGACCCACGACGACCGCGGAGCTTCTGCTTTGAATTGCGTTTTTTTACGCATCGGTTATTTGTCTTCTTTTGCGGTTTCCGATGTCGTCGGGAGATCCGCAGCGTTTAGAGTTCGATCCTTCGCCGCGGCGTGAATCACTCCTTCTTTCGGTGGAGTGCGCCCGGCGTCGTCATTATATTCTCACACATATATCGTTGTATCCGCCGTCCTCCTTTGTGGCGATTGGGAAGAGCGAAATCCTCCTTTGTGGGGATCGGCGCTTCAGATTGTTACCGCGTTAGTTATGACCCGCCGTTCTCCTTTGTGGCGATTGGGAAGAATTCTCCTTCGTGAGGATTGAGGCTTCAAAATCACCGTCTCGATGTTTTTAGCGGAGTGATTTCACACCGTACTCTGCCACGTAGAGCGGAATATATTGCGCTTGGACCATGCGGTTATATTTATCGTTCTCGGTGTTTATCTGGATGAAATCGTCATACCGTTATAAGGTTGTGACTCAATCTATAAGATGAATTCAGCGCCATTTATTAGCGAGTATTTTCGATTTCAGTTGATTATTCCTCGGGAGCTTTTCCGCCCTCTGTGATCGATGGGCGTCATAGTGACTATTATTCCATGTGTGATGATCCCGATTTCTATCTCGCCTCGATTTGTGGGACATCAGCGGAGCGATCAGTACGTGTTTGAGGGAGCTCAGCGTTCTCCGACGATTGGTCACCGTCGCGCTCGTAGGGGCCTTAGCTCGAACCTGCGAAAGCCAGTTATCTATTGTGACTTCGGTTAAGGATCCGGATCTGACTCTTATCGAGTGAGAGGTGGTTGAACAAAAGCGGCGGAGGCCCTTTGTATATTCCGGATACCTCGTCGGCTCGTTGACCGACCTTAGACACCATCGTGACCGCGTAGGTATGTCATGGCGTTTGGAGAGCATGATCATATTCATTGTGGGTTTATTACCCGGCCGTTCGAGGTTGAGCGAGGAATCGCGTCATCGGCCTTCACCACAGGGTTGTAGGGCTGACCACCGCCCGTGATGAGCTTTTCGTTCACCTCGACTTTGAAGAATCGCCTTGCTAAATTGGGCGAGATCGTCGTCGTCGATCATAGATTCTTGGTGGGTACACTTCGTCAAGTAAGCTTAGCGGTGAAGTCGCTGACCGCTTACGTCCTTAGCCGATGGGATGGAGAACCGTGCTTGCGGTGCGTATTCAGCGATTAGTGCCACTATGTATGGCCTTCCATCGGTGTCAACCATTTCTTTACCTTATTGAGCTTTATAATCCGGACTTCGAATCGTTTTCACCAAACATGGCGAGTTGGGGTTGGCTTTGCATGAGATGTCGCGTATTTGAGTCTACCCATGGGGAAGATGCTATATCAGTACTTTCCCTCAATCGAGGCTGGCGGTGAAGAGCATACGCCCGTCGTTATAAGACTTTATGGGATCTCACTTGTCATTACCATATAGCTCGGCCCAATCGAACCTTAGCTAAGAGGAAATGCGAGTGAGTGCGAGCGATTCGCCAATTACTTGTTCGGCATTTGGAGGACAAATCGGCGAGGAAATATGTGAACTATCACGCTCACCCCGCCGAAGGTTAATGAAGCGATCAAAGTCCGAGGCTAACTTCGTATACACTTTCGTACGCCAAAGAAGGCTTTCGCCGGGGACCAAGTTCGCGACCTTTACGTGGCATGCGGTGAAGCCTATCCGGTAGGCAACTCTTCTAGCGGGCTATCTTGCAATCGGCTCAAGAAGTGTGTGGTTCCATATCAATCGATGATGCTTTACCTTTGGAGGTCCTTTATCCTGCAGTTCAACTTCGCCCACAGAAGGAACTCTCTCTCTTCGGTGATGGTGGCGGTATTCACAGTGGATTGCGGCATATAGTTCGGCGTTTACGAGGAGAAAGGCGAGCCATCATCGCATCCCTTCCGTCGAGTAGAGCTCCATATACCTATTTGATGACTGGTTGGTCCTTCATCGTCCGACATGATGTCGGCACGGGTTCCACGGTCGTCTACTCCTTTCTTACGGTTGGTAGAGGATTGCGGATGGAAGGCGTGGTTTTAGAGATCAAAGCAGTCTGATTCACAAAGGGTGGATCTTTTCGGATGTTTTCCTCGATTCTGGGTCAATATGGTGAGTCCTTGGTCGGCGAGGAGGTGCGAAAAGACAGCGGAACTTCACTTAACATTGGCTATTTCAATTGGCTAGTGAATATCGGGCGGTATCTCACCTTAGAGTAAATGAGGAATGCTTCATTGAGCCTTATTTTCCCGTTCGTTTTCGCCCGATTCGGTTCGACCAACTTTATGTTGGGAACCGAACCAAGCGACAGACTTCGAGGTGGACTTGTGGATGGCCGAGCATGGTTATGGGCGTCATGGGGTGTCTAGGTGCTAGGTTCGATCTCCGAGCTCGGGCCGTCGGTGAGTCGACATTCCTCTATTGTAGTTGGCTATTAGTAGCTAATGAGTGGAGTCCACAGTGAGGGCCATCTCGAATCTGGTAGCGAAGCGTCGTTCGGCCGGCCTCGAACACTCAAGATCTTAGGTCAAGTTAGGCCTTGGCAATCTCATCCAGATTGGTGAGGGAATTCCACGACTCACAGTCTTTGGGACTTTAGAAGAGGACCAAGCGGCGTCTTTGCGAACCTCGGTACTCTCTCTTTCCCCGTTTTCTTATCCTCTATTGGATTTCTCATTCCGTTTTCGGGAAAAGCTGTTGAAGAAGAAAATTTCAACCCTCTCAAGGGGTTAAGCGAAAGAGGTTAGCCCATAAGAATCGCGTGAATCCTCGGTCCCTTGATATAGACTTGGCCGTAATGATCGATTCGGTGTGGAGAATTCAAGTGACAAAATTTGAAATTTTGACTTTTGAAGGCGACATTTCTCGGTTCGCATGCGAGGAGTCATAGGGATTATGATCTGGTTTGATTTTGATCACCACAATTGAGCTGATTACGCTCATCTTTGAGCCCGGTTTACTCAACAAATGTATGGAGCTATGGCGGAAGAGATGTAGGACGATCCGTGGACCGAGTACATCTAACATCGATAATTCCTCTTGGGTGGCAAATCACGAGAATGGAATGACTGGGATTTGTACCCCCACTACTTGCCTCTTTGTTTTTGTTCTTTTAGAGATCGCGAGGAGACAAATGCACAAGCCGAGACTAGGCGACTAATCACACGTGGAGGTAAGTAATTCTACCTATTGTTAGTCTTAATTGCATTCACTTTCCTAATGCCCTTTTTTTCGGACTTCTCAATGGAAGATCTCGTGGCGGTGGTTTATCACGGTAGTACCTCCATGGATGACTTATTCGCTTGGTCACAAGATGGAGATACCCTTGGTGAGGATTTGCAGAAGATACTATCACTGAAGAAGGTATGAACTTTCCTTCGATTGATTATAGGACCGGTAGTTTGGCCATACTACTATAATTAAAAGAAGGCGAGACATTCCATTAGATGCGGTAGGTACCCCTCTTTCGTCGCTTTCTCGAATCGGCTACCACGGCGACGTTGAGATAGATGAGCTGCTTGAGGGCTCATTGCGGTTGGCGACATCAGCCGATAGATCGCCTCGGTAGACTTCGCTAGCCTCTGAAGCTACAGAAGGAGGCGGGTGAGGTCTTTAGCCCAATAAATTTTAAGCCCATTTTTCTTGAAAATTCTAAAGTCCTCTTTTCTTACGTGCGGGGCCTACATCTCGACTCCATGCCACGAGGCGTTGATGGTGGATGAAGATCCATCCCATCTTATTATCTGTTTGGAAATCACGCTCATTCTTTTCTTTGGTGAACACTGTGATCGAAAAGGTCCTTCATGGTGGGCTTTCTCTTCATCGATTCGGACCAATGCTTGACCCGGATGGCTTTGTCACGGGATATGGGTTACCAGTAGCTCGGGCCATTGTTGATGATCTCGCCCATCGGAGGGGCGGCTCGAAGCTACAAGAGTGCGGCTGGAGCTTCCTCATATGTAAATGCTCATCGGGCTCGGCGTTTAGAGGCATGGCGCGATGCTCGTGTTTTCTTGGGCTCGAAGTCGGATCTGAGAGCAGCGCCCGATCGGCTTGGAGCTGTTGTTCTTTGAGACATATTCTTCCCTAAGCCATATCGGTGATATCGTGGCGAGTCGCGGAGAGGATATCTTGCTTTCGGGGAGAGCTCCATCTGAGGAAGATAGGATGGCGGTTTGGGCGGCCAAGGCCAACAAGAAGAAGACCTCACCGTTGCGTCTAGGGAACTTCGATCTGTCGAGGCGGCCGGTGAGCTCGAGGAGGCAACCATGAAGACGAACAGATGAGGAGTCCTTGAGGAGTTGCGGGGAAGAACTTCGACCGGGCTTACAATGGTGAAGTGTCACCGGCGAACAACAAATCCTTTGTCATAGACTTGATATTTAAGCGGTTGTAGCTCCTTTTATATTTGCTTCAAATGAATAAGATCCATTCCTTTCATTGTTTATTATGATTCTTTTACTTCGTCGAAATAATTAACCATAATACTTATAGGATTTTGGCAAACCCTCGACCATCAGCGGGTTTGATTAGCCTTTACCAACCACCGTTTGAGTTGGGCTAGCGTCGCGGATTATCGGGGATCCGTTCATGCGTGGCGTTGTGCTAAAAGAATGAAACTCTTCTAGACTTGTTGCTATGATATTGAATACATAGGCTTATTGCTCTTTTACGGGCGAGACCACGGCAGGCGTGTTACCGCGTGGGCTTCGTCCCTCCTTAGGCTTGGGACGAAATACCAGTCGAACTCGGTGTCTTCTTCAATCGGAGAAAGACTAAGCGAAACGCGTGTGGCGTTGGCTTTATCCTTCTTAGGCTTTGGGATAAAATACCCGAGTCGAACTCACGGTGTCTTCTTCAATCGGAGAAAGACTAAACCGGCAGCAGCGTGTGGCGTTGGTTTATCCTTCTTAGGCGGGATAAAATACGAGTCGAACTCTGGTGTCTTCTTCAATCGGAGAAAGACTAAGCCCAGCAGCGTGTGGCGTTGACTTTAGGGTTATTAGCCAACTGACCTTCAGCGGGTTTGATGAGCCTTTACCAACTACCGTTTGAGTTGGGCTAGCATGTAGATTGTCTAAATCCGTTCTACACACAGCGTTGTGCTAAAAGAATGAAACTCTCTTAGACTTAATGCTACGATGTTGAATCGTAGGCTTTGTCTTTGTCGGGGTTGACTACGCGACAGCGTGGTAGGCGTTGGCTTTATCCATTCTTAGGCTTGAGGATAAAATGCCCGAGTCGAACTCGGTGTCTTCTTCAATGGGAGAAAGACTAAACGGCAACAGCGTGTGGCGTTATATCCCTTCTTAGGCCGAGGATAAAATGCCCCGAGTCGAACTCACGGTGTCTTCTTCAATCGGAGAAAGACTAAACGGCAGCGGCGTATAAAGCGTTGGCTTTCCCCTTCTTAGGCTTAGGATAAAATGCCCCAAGATGAATCTTGGTGTCTTCTTTTGGGAGAATGAGCTGACAGGAAGATTGATTGAGGTGGGAAAGGAAGAATTTGTTCTATTTCAGGAATGAGGCTAACAATGATTCCTTCTTTGTAGGATCGAAAAGATTCGGTGACCTTGATCGGACTACGATCTGAAAATCTGGTATACCTTGATCGGCGCTACCTAAGATAAGAGGAGGAACAGAGTGGGATCTCCACTCAGAAGGAGAAAGAGACTTCGGGTGACCTTGATCGGACAACTGTGAAAATCGGCATACCTTGGTCGAGCTACCTAAGATGAAGATGGAACTAAGTGGGATCTCACTCAGAAGCAAAAGACTTCGAGGTGACCTTGATCGGACAACACAGTGCGAAAATCCGGCATACCTTTAGTCGGTAGCTACCTAAGATGAAGATGGAACTAAGAGTGGGATCTCCCTCAGAGAAGAAAAGACTTCGAGCGACCGGTCGGACAACACAGTCACGAAAATCCGCATACCTTCAATCGGCTACCAAGATGAAGATGGAACTAAGAGTGGGATCTCCACTCAGAACGAAAGACTTCGAGGTGACCTTGATCGGACAACTGATGCGAAAATCGGCATACCCGGTCGTAGCTACCTAAGATGAAGATGGAACTAAGAGTGGGATCTCCACTCAAGAGCCGAAAAGACTCGAGGTGACCTTGATTCGGACAACTGAGTCACGAAAATCCGCGCATACACCGGTCGAGCGGCTACCTAGAGATGAAGATGGAACTAAGAGTGGGATCTCCACTCCAAGAGCCGAAAAGAGACTTCGGGTGACCTTGGTGAGGACAACACAGTCACGAAAATCCGTACTTATACCTTCAAGTACCACCTAAGATGAAGATGAAACCCTTAGTTTGACGAAAGGATTTTGCGGCTTGGAGAGGAAGGATTTTATATTCTCTCTCGCGTGAAAGGAATTTTGAGTGGGCCTCTTGTTCATAGAAGGAATCAGAGGGATTTTGGTAATGTACGAAAATTTGTAGACCCAGCGTCAAGGAATTTGATCGGTGGGGAAATGTGATGGAGGATAAATCTAGGGTTATCCTGTGAAGCGGATGTGAGACATCCGAGGAACTTCGAAGCGGGTTATCAGAAGATACTATGGGTAGTATTTCTTGAGGAACTTCCCATTTATCGGCATTAATGCCGGTCGCCATTTTGGGTAATGAGGCGATATGCACCATTGGAGTAGTTTCTATTACAAGCGGGCCCTCCCATTTAGGTTGAATTTACCTTTCTTTTTGGAAGTGAGGATTATCGGTCGTCGGCGGCGAGGACCAAATCTCCTTCTCTAAAGGTTCTCTGTCGAACTTTCTTGTTGAAAGCCTTGACATCTAGCTTGGTAGAACTCAATGCATTGTTGAGCCTCGAGGCTTCTCATCTAACATCTCAAGCTCTTGAGGCGTTTTGATGTTGTTCTTGGTCGTCATCTGTTGAAGAGGCGTCGCGAGTGGCGGGATCTGAATTTCCAATGGGAGAAGCGCTTCACGTGGAGCCGAGAGTGCGGGGTTGCCCGATTGGCGTCGCGTGCCGTTGTGCGATCGCGAGTGCTTCTCGAGTTTATCATCGGTCTAAACTTTTACTTTTCACAAGCTTTGTGAAATTTTGATAATCGTCTTGTTGAATGCCTCGGCTAATCCATTTCTTTTGGATTATAGAACATCGGCGAGGCGTCTTGTATCTTGAATTTCATAAAACGATGAAGGAATTGTGATGAGCGGGGACCGTTGTCATGCGCGATCCGTCTTGGGACACCATGTCGATAGATGACATGGTGTTTGATAAACGATGGCGGTACTTCGCTTTTACTTCTTTTAAGCGGGATTGCTTGAGCCCACTTGGAAGTAGTCGGTGTCGCTAGAATAAACCGATCGCCTTTGGCGAGGAGGAAAAATGGGACCTACAATGTCCATTCCCCATGTCTCGAATGGCGGGATGTGGTAGAAGGATCTGATTGCTCACGGCGGTGATGCATATAATTCGTGAATTTGACCGCAGCGTGGCATTTCGGCGTGCTCATTGCGTCATTAACCATTGTTGGCCAAAAGTAGCCCATTCTCTGATTCGATCGTAGAGTTTGGGACCGGTGGTGGGCACCACATTCACCCTCGTGTGCTTCAGGACCTCTTACGCCTCCTTGTTTGAAGGCATCGGAGTAAAGACCATCGTACCCTGGCGATATAGCATCACGGGTTTGTAGTAGTAAAGAATCTTGGAGCTCTTGGCGGATTGATTCTCTCTCCTTCCGTCTTAGGTAGAATACAGTGTAAGGCGTGTCGATGATAAGGCGCCAATCTCGGGGCTCCACTTGGTTTGGGTTGCATGTACCTCTTTGGTAACTACCCCTTTGTCTTCTTGTGCCTCATCATATATATTAGTGCGAAGAGTGAGTCTGGCCGTGACTAGTTGCTCGGTCTGGAAGGTTGTGCTAACGACACGGCTAATGCCGCCCGGCGCATCAGCGTAAAGCGTTTTGGGCGGGATATATTCGATGAAAAACTCTTGAATGATGCGCCATTTCCGGCTACCGATGATAGGGGACGGATCGGGGTTCCTAACCGTAGTCACGGACACCTTAATTATCGGTTGTGAATCACCATGCGGCTTGAGATATTACCCCGGCTCCTTGGCGAAGCTAAGTCCGATAAGTAGCGTTGTATTGACTCACGTTATTGGAGCAGGGGTTGGTGAGTGAATAAGCCGCGGGCATGACATGATTCCGGAAATCAAGACAACTCCGACTCGGTGGAGATTTTAGAACATCGGGGTACTCGCCATTGGTGGCCGAAGCTCCATCAAAATACAATCGCCATATTTGTTGGTGCGGCGTAGTGTTGACTTCGAACTTCATCGGAAGATCATCATATAGCTCAAGCGCATCGTTGTGGTGGCGACCAAGAGATCAAAATAGCTTGTCCTTTGGTGACCGTTGTTTGAAATACAAGTCATATTGAGACAAGAGCAAGGCCCATTTGCTAAGCGCCAACTCATCCCGGTACGGGTCATAAATATCCGGATCAGTTCGTTAGAGATAACATAAATCGTCTGTCAGGCTAAATAGTGCCGCATTTTACGTCGCGAACACTAATGCAAACCTTTGCTTCCGACCATTGGGTATCGAGACTTCGGCCGACTAATGTTGACTCGGGTAATACTGCTACTTTGCGTGACCGTCGTCGTCTTCTTGAGTAAAGCGCAGCAGTGATCCGTTGCCTTGGCGTAGATCAAAATGGTTTTCCGACAGCGGTGCAACAAACGGGGAGGTTTAGCGAGATCGACTTGATCTCTTGAATGCCTTACGGCGTCGTCCCAAATATATGACCGCCCTTCTTGTTCAACAGAGAGCGGTTGGCACTTCGGATAGGTTCGATATAGCCGTCGGATGTCATGTCGTCCTTGTAACCCCGAGTTCTCTCAGTTTCGGAGGTTGCAACTCTTGAATCGCCTTCACTTTGTCGGGATCGGCGTGGATTCCTTTGTTGGTGGCAGCGAAGCCAGGAACTTGCCGGTGGACATCCCAGGAAGGACTTGGATTCATCTTTAGGCGATGAGTTCGCATGAGTTGAATACCGTTCTAAGATCTTTGATGTGATCTCCTTTGTCCGCGGCTTTTCACGACCAAATCGTCGGCGTAGCATTGACCGTTCGGGAGATGGTCTGGAAAATTCCGTCATTGCTCACGGTATGTTGCGGCATTTTGAGAGAGAGCGGCATGACCGTGTAGCAATATATCTGATAAACGTTACGAGCTATGTGTGTTTGGCGTCATCGGGGTACATCTTCGATTATACCGAAAAGCCATCCATAAGGACATCCTCTGAATCCACATGTATTGTCAACTATGGCGTCGGTGATTGGCGGAAATCATCCTTTGGACAGCGGCGTTTAGGTCTCTGTAGTCGACCACAGTCCTAATCGAACCATTCTTCTTCATGGCCAGGGACTATATTAGCCACCCAATCCGGATGTTGAATTTCCTCGGCGAATCCGATTCTATGAGTTTCTTCGCCGTCAACAATTGCCTCCAATATTTGTGGGCAAACCGTCTTCTTGTTGCTTGGCCGGTTTGACATCGCCTTGATGTTGGCGATGTGTTGCCACATTAGGGTCGAGTCACGGCATGTCCTCGTAACTCGGTGAATACATCGATATACTCCGATTAGGGCAATCAACTCTTCCTTTTCTTAGAAGGTATTATTGATGTTTATGAGTTTGGGATGCTCTTCATCACCCATATTAACTGGACTACCTCATCCTTAGTGGGGGTTCTCTTTGTTCGAACCTATCCCCAAAGCTGCTCTCGAGTTGATGGATCCATGGGTCTTCCCATGTTGGCATATCTTCATCACCCTCAATAGTAGCGGGATCGATCGTGGCCATATTAGACATGAGCCTTGAAAGCTTCTCAGAATCCGGAATCTGAAGAGTCAGGGCGAATGTCAGTCTCCCTCATAGGGTGGATTATTATCAATCGACCACGAGCATTCATCTTCGAGGAGGATTAGTATCCCAATCCCTTCTAAATGCATAGTAATTCAGGCTTTCCTCTTGGGACATATGCAGCTTTAGGAGTTCGAGGGCCTCGTCGAAACATAGACCTTCCCTCGTGTCAAGTCATACCCCATCTTTTCATGATACCCGGTGTTTACGGACTATATCTGAATGTATGGAGGATAGGCCCATTGTCATCTTCACCTTCTTCAAAGCGATTAACGTTGGGCGCATCTCCTTTTAGTAAACCAAGTCTTTTTCACTTGATCTTAGGTGGGATGACAAGTGTTGTCCCAAAGGAATCCGGAGCTGCTTTGTGTGAAGCAAGATGATCGAGTTGGCGGGTGCAACACGGATCATTGTATAATCTGTTATCACATCATTCAAAGATAAAGGATACTCTAAATGCGTCATTTATTGATTCATCGGCAATTTGCCAATTACAATGTTCATCGGCGATTCTTCATCGTCAAGATTGATTACAAGGGGTACAATGTCATTTAAAACAAAACCTCCACTATAACCAAGCCGGTTTGGTGTCGGCTTCTTCGCTGTCGGTACCTTGGGCGATGATTGATTTGGGACTCATTACGTAGAGGAGAGAATCGGTGAAATAATTCTCCATCCTTAAGCGGTTGTTTGTCGCGACCACGTCTTGACCTCATTATTAGTGTCTACATATTTGAGACAGCGATGAAGAGTAGATGGGACTATAACATTACAGTGGATCCAAGGTCGACCAACAATAAGTTATAGGAAGTCTACGCATCAATCATAGCGGTGACTTGGGACTTTAAGTCTCCCATTTGGCACTTTATCAGATTTTACCAAGTGGCGAGACCGGTAAACGTGGATCTGTGCTGTTGGCCTTGACTTCTTGGCGGGGATTCAAGGTGATACATGGCCTTGAGGGCATGATGCTCCGGTGAACGGATCGACTTGGATCGGTTAACTTCACTAGAGCCATATACGGTGAAGTATAGCGGCCTATCGTGCTTGGAATTCCTCGTGCATATCCTCCTTTGTAAAGGTGATGCGGAAGTGCTTAGTCGCAAGGTTGCATTGTTGGTGACTCTTACGGACTCGGCCTAATCGGTCGAGGAAGACTTACGAATCGTGAGGGCTTCTTGAAGAGCTTCTCTCGTCTCTTTGATAACAGCGATAACTCATAGAAGTGATCCTTGCGGGGATATTATTAATGTGCCATTACATCAAAGCGGTATGGAGAGTTCGAAGTTCGGTTTATCTCTTCCAATCGAGTGAATCGAGGCGCCGGAGTTGAACTTCGCGGTTGCTTTCTTTGTAGCTTCTTTGGCGACACCATTGCGCTCTGCAATGCGAGTGGGGGATTTGTTGGTACCCCGACTCGAGGCGTCTTGGCATTAGGGTCGGGGACTTGGGATACTTGTATTTGTACTGTCCACTCACGGTGGCGTGGGCTTGAGTTCCCCGCCGGACGGTGGAATGTTACCACGTTCATCGTCTCCCTCGGAATTGCGGAAGTACCATGACATGCCTTTCCCTTAGCCGGCTTTTTCTTGAAGAAGAGGCTACCCATTGCTCGTCTTCCGGTAAGTGCAGGTGGACCCACAAGACCGCCATTGGTATATAGGATACAAGTCCTTTAGCGTTGCTTGTGCGGTCGTCATTCACCGTCTTCAGCAACTTTGACCGGTTTGGGGTTCAAACCATGTCAGCGGCAGGCCGAAACTTATGGATCGCGTTAGCTCCGACCTTCTTTTCTTTGGGCGGCTTCATAGTAATGACCCTACATCAATTAAAGCACGGATTTTGTCCTTAAAGGAAGCGAGTTAGTGGGGTGATGAGCGCCCTATGGTATGCGATATCTTGGGTCATTCGTGTTCATCGCCTCCTCTTGATTCGGATCGGAGGGAGCTTGATCTTGTTATTTTCCACAAGATATTTGAAAGGCGGGAATCTCGTTAGTCCCTAAAGAATAGGACTTGGGAATCGGCTCTAAGACCTTACGTTTTTGTGGCCCGGGTTGCCCGTTGGTATTATACTGTTCGCGGCGCCATTTATTCTTCTTTGCTTCTTCTTCTTTGGGGTTGGAGTTGGAGCGTTTGGTTATAACCGCCGTCTTGGCTTGCTCTTTCCCTTTGCGCGTGGGACAAAGTTAAGCCGAGCTTCGTTGTCGGTGACCCTCTCGCCTTTTTCTTTTGAGGAATCTCGGCTTGCTCTCCACGAACCTTCAAGTCCTTCCACGTTATCGATGGTCTGTACCCATTGCTTCAAGCACATCTATTGATAAGTTCTTTGTGGCGGGTTTGGAGGATGAACTCCTCATTATTGGATCGGCGGTTCATTGCCTTGTTAGAATCGTTTAACAAAGATGTCCACGGTTTCTCCGTCTTTACGCTTCTCGTCGAAACAGCGTCGTCGATACCTGCGGTATCGTCATCAAAAAATTGGTAAAGCTAGACTCCATGTGCGTCCGGTATGAATGCTCCGGCTTGAGGCGGTACCATCGAAGCGGCCCCACGAAGGGTGCGAGCGAATGACCGAACATCGGTTCGTTGCGAAATAACTCGAGGTGTGACTTGAAATAAATCAAGTCTTTGCGTCGGGGAACCCTTCCGATCAAATGGTGTGAAGTTTATTAAGTTAAACTTTGGCCAGTGCGGGATTGATTCCCACTCCGGGTATGGGCAAGGAATACCGTCTTCTTTACTTCTTGGCGGAAATCAATGAGTTGATTTTGCTCTCAAGTCTTTGATCTTCTGCTCTCTGAGAACAGCGGCGTCAGCGTGGTTGGGGGTTATCATCTTCACGTGCTTCCTCGATCCGTCGCTATCATCTTCATCGGCGTTGGCCGGCTCGATTCACCTTGATGTTTTGTCGGGGCTTGGATGCGTTGGTCGTGCATTTCTCTCATCGTGCATGGCCAACTCCATCTCTAATTTGAAGTTTTCCGTTGTTTATTCAGCGCCGTCTAACATTTTGGCCACTTGATGCATGCGTCATAAAGCGTTTCTTGGGGGCTCCTTAGCTAGATACGGTATGATCGGATCGTTAGCGGAGCCAATATCGGCATCATCCTCCTGGGTAACCCTTGAAGCTTATCGTTATCACGGACCGTCGGATAGTCGGGACATAAGCGAGTTAGCCGTTGCGATCTTGGGAATAGCGTGGCGATGATTCTTCTTTGGTCATATTATTAGTGACCTCGGCAACTCACCCTCTCGGAAGGTCATCCTTTTCGGAATCGCCTTGACCTAGGTCGGCATCTCGTGGTGAGTCTGGAAGGCCGACACCCTTTCGGAGCTTCTTGATGGCAATTGCATTCGAGAGCATCGTCTTAATGAGCTTGGAGCACAAGCATGGCTGTGTCAATTTGGGGAATTCTTCGAGATTTTCGTACCCCTTACCGCGGTAGTCTGACTCATCGGTGTGTATGCAGGAGGCGACTGCCGTATGTCGGTTTGATCTCGGGTATAACATCCTCATCATCGGATAAGCGTCTCCTTAGAGGCCGGATCAACCCATCGAAACTTCAGAAAGTGACTTCGCTAGACTTTTCGCCGATGTGAGTCTGAAGTCTCGGCAGACTCTCGGACCGATTTTCGATCCGATAGGGAGGTGTAGGAATCTTCTTGTCCTTGTTGGAGCAGGTGCGACCTCTGCATGAGGTGACGTGATTCTCTCCAGGACCAAGGCGATCCTTGATAGTCGGTTTGGTAGTGGTGGCGAGGTTGGCTCCACCAGCGATTGAATCTGACGCAGCTGACTTTGGTCGTCTATCTTGAGCCTTGGCGGGCTGCTTGCCTGTATCCTTCGGTTTAGGTCTTGAGGCAGTGTGGACAACCGAGGTTGGGGCACCATTAGACTTGGGCCTCAAACTGGCGATGCGTTGGTGGCTTCTTTACCACCTCCTTCTTCAAGCGCCGCGAGCACAGCGCAAAGCTTCGTGCTGCGCAAAGAGTCGCTGGCGCTTCGGATCGCTCACGAAGTGTGGAAGCGGTTCCGTTTGACCGCGGATCCACTTTCGTTGGTTGGCGGCTTGGATGGACCGTCGATCACTTGAAATGAAGCCTCACGAGTAAGCCTAGATCTTAGATCCGCCGTGCGGACCCCATCTCGGATTGCATGGCCTTGGCAAGCTTGCGCCATGCTTTGTCGTCGCCTTTGGCTTCGCTTGGAAGCCCGGCATCGTCGGCGTTCATCTCGGCACCATCCCGGACTTGGCCAAGGGATTTCGCTGCACTGCGCGCCTGAGGTTGAACTTCGCCGTCTGGGGCTCTACATCGGAGGCCCATCGGGTTCTCCTTGCGAGGAGACCTTCTTGGGCGGCGAGGCTGGATCTGGAGGAGGGTGAGGCGAGTGCTCCTCGAACTTCTCTGGTCGAACTCGAACTTCGACCTCTTCTTCCAGGGATAGGGATCGCGGTTGCGGCTGACGACCTCGATCACGAGGCGGTGGCTCCCCCAATGGTCGCGACTTGTTCGCGGTAAAAGTCGGGATGATTGTCATTGATTTGAATTTGTTTACTTCTTTCCTACAACAAAATTCAAAAGAAATTGCCTTTTATTTTAAAGTACAATGAAAATCAAAAAGATTGCGACTTCTCCTAAACAAACCACGAGGATCTACGTTATGTCGAGGTCACCGCGCTGCGTCAGGTTCTTTGCACGTCTTGGGACTTTTGTGTCCGTGGACCACAGCGCAATCCGATCAGTAGGGCAGGGTTGCGGAACTCTGAGATGTAAAGGGGCTCGTTCCACGAAGAAGCGAAGCGCTGAGGATCACACTCACAAAGGAGAGGATCGCTGGCGGGTGAGATCTACTAGGAGAAATCCGCAGCGCTATCCACGAGATTAAAGCGAAGCTTAATCTAGAGGGTATCTGTAGTTCGACGAATTGGTTACCTTTGCTTATAGATCGGCGTCATTGGACTTGAGCTCGCCCGTGCTTTCGGAGCAGATCGCCGATTACTAGATCTGCATAAGAATTCTTGAAGTCGAGCTCTTCCAAATCACCAAAAATCCAAGCCTCAGGAAGCCTTGAAATTCCCCAAATCCAAGACCTTCAAAATCCAGTCCAACCTAAGAAGACCCCCTCCCTATTTATACAAAATGTGGCGGAAGAAGGTGGCTCGACCCTTGGCCGAGCCACCTCGGCTGGCAGGAGGCCTCGGCCAAGTTGGGGTGGCTCGACAAAGTGGCCGAGCCTCCTAAACCACTTGGTAGAGGCACCTCGGCCAAGTTGGTAGGGCCTCCTCGACCATTTGGTAGGAGCACCTCGACAGGTTGGTAGGGTGGCTCGACAAAGTGGTGAAACCACCATGGCCACTTGGCCAGGGTGTCGCCCATCTCGATTCTTCGCCCGTTTTGCGTGCGTTCTCGTCGTTTCCGTTTACGTCTCGGCTTTCGGGTTCGTCGTATTTGATTCCGGAACTAATCCTTGGTTCGTTCGGTTCAGCGGTCCGAAATCCGATCATCCGTTCGAGTCAGGCAAAGTGTGCTTGTGGCGGTTCTTGGATTGGGTTCGCGTCTCAACCGTTTGATGTCCGTATCATTCGATGGGTCGTCATTCGCCGACTCCTCGTCACGAGTTGGTTTCGGGGACCTTTGTAAGCATTTTTCAACGCCTACAGCGTCTTAACAATCTCCCCATTTTGATAATAATAAGCATGAAATTTGAAATACTAAAAAACATGCACATTTGAGATATAGATAGAGCAAAAATAAGTACAAATACACTTTCATACAAAAGAAAAAGATGTGCAATACTCTCCCTACATTCACGCATTCATGAAAATTATAAACATGTATAGGTTTGTAACAACTTCCCTTAAAATAATGCATCGAGTGTTTCAAAAAAATTTCAAAGCAAATAAAAAATGTGAAACCACTTGAAAAATACACTTAGCTGAAAAACTACGCCCATGCAAAGAAAATTTTCAAAATTTTTAAATTTCACACCAAATATTCCCCCCCCCCCCTTGTTATCATCAAGGGGTTTTTGTTCCTAGCCCCAAAAGTTTACCCTGATTTATCAAAAAACCCAATAACTTTTATTTGTATCCTTGAACCCAAATAACTTTTTGTATTTGCCTCTAAACCCAAATTGTATAATTTATAGATAGAGTATATTGTATTTATACATTAATATGGTTAAAACCCCAAAATAGCGCTGTCCCTTTAATCCCAATCTGTTTTTATCTCTCCTCTTCTTCCCCGTTATCATCTCTTCCCAATCTGCAAACCCCCAAAAAGAAAAAAAAATTTTGCACCTCCGCCATCGGCCGCTCCTCCGTCGTCCGCCTCTCCTCCTCCGTCCGCCGCCCCAATCGAGAAAACCGCCGTCTCGTCCGCCGCCGTCTCGTCCGCCGCTCCTCCTCCGTTCGCCGCTCCTCCGCCGCCCTAATTGAGAAAAACCCTTGTCCGCCGCTCCTCTTCTTCACCGTCTCCTCTCTGAGCCCTAATTGAGAAAACTGCCGTCTCGTGGTTTGTCTATATATTAGGCATTTGATTAGTTGTTGATGTAGAGCTAGTTCTGTGACTTGATCTGCTCTCTTTGGGCTCTTATGATCTCTGAGTGATCACTGATACCTTGGTTTTTTTGGTTGAAAATTGAAATTAGAATATTTGTTTCTTTGATTGTTGTTGGCAGTGCTGTTTTATATTGACAGCTTTTGGTGTATATACATGATACAGTGGGATGAACTTGAATGTATCTGGTTCTATGAATTAACCATGAGTGAGGATGAAGTGAATTTGTGGAATGTGATGTTTCTTACTGCATCCTATGAATCATCTGGTTGCTTCTTATATTAAGATGGTGCAAGGCCTTGAATCCTATGAATCATCGATAACTTTTCAGAGCTGTGTTGTAACTAAAAGTATAGCGGTAAAAACTGAAAGTATAGCGGGAAATATGAAAGTATAGTGGGAAAAACTAAAAGTATAGCGGGATCCTCTAAAAGTATAGCGGGATAATATAAAAGTATAGCGGGATAATCTGAAAGTATAGCGGGATAATTTGAAAGTATAGAGGGATAATCTGAAAGTATAGCCGGATAATATGAATGTATAGCGGGATAATATGTAAGTATAGCGTCATACCAAATACATAAGTAAACAATCATACAAAACACATAAAAAACATATTAAGATGGTGCAAGGCCTTGCATTCTATGAATCATCGATAACTTTTCAAAGCTGTGTTGTAACGCCCTAGTGGAGAGAGATGACAATTTATTACGGGTCGATCAGAAGAGATCCGGTGGCGGTGGTACAGGATCAAATCATGAGAGCTAATTGAGGCTCATCAATAAAAATTAGAATATATGTTGTCAAATACCAAAATGCATGAATTCTACCAATATATATGCTGGTTAGGAAATATATGAAAGTATAGCGGGATAATATGAAAGTATAGCGGGATACTCTGAAAGTATAGCGAGATAATATGAAAGTATAGCGGGATACTCTGAAAATATAGAGGGATAAAATAAAAGTATAGCGGGATACTCTGAAAGTATAGCGGGAAAAACTGAAAGTATAGCGAGATAATCTGAAAGTATAATCTGAAAGTATAGTGGGATAATATGAAAGTATAGCGGGATACTCTGAAAGTATAGCGGGATACTCTGAAATTAAGCGGGATAATCTGAAAGTATAGCGCGATAATCTGAAAGTATAGCGAGATAATATGAATGGATAGCGAGATAATATGAAAGTATAGCGGGATAATCTGAAAGTATAGCGGAAAAAACTGAAAGTATAGCGGGATAATAGGAATGGATAGCAGGATAATATGTAAGTATAGCGTCATACCAAATACATAAGTAAACAATCATACAAAACGCATAACAAACATAAATCTTACATTGATCCAAAAGTATGGCACTTACACAAAATATGGCACTTCCACAAAAGTATGGCATGTACTACAAAAGTATGACACGTACACGTTACAAAAATTAGATTATAAAGCCAATTTAGTCTGCAATCGGTTGTCTACATGTTCTACGGTTGTGACCATACTGTTGACATCTACTACACTTTAACTCTTTATGGGGATTCAATCCTGAAGAAATGCGCTTTGTTCTTGGTCTTCCACGAAGAATTGTTGTTGTTGGCGGCCGAATCACTATAATTCCCATTGACATTTAATTTCAAAAAGTGATTATTTCCTCTAAAATCCGTCAATGCACAGTACAATTCTTCATCCATCTATATTTGTCACAAAATATAAACAAATTTATGAATAATTTCATAAACAAATTTATGAATAATTTCATCAAAGATTGACAACTAAAATTAAATTTAACTAACAATAAAATAAGTGGTTGAGAAAAACTTTTCATGAATAAAATGAGAAATTAATGTGAAATAATAACGTGAAATTATTAATGTGAAATAATAATATGAAATTAATGAGTGGTTGAGAAATAATTTTCATGAATAAAATGAGAAATTAATGTGAAACAATAATGTCAAATTATGTGAAACTAATGAGTGGTTGAATAAAATCAAATTTAACTAAAATTTCATCAAAATTAACAAATTTAACTACTTTTATGAATTCATGAAAATTAATGGAAAATAATTTTCATAGTTGACTAGAGTACAAAATTATATCTTCAATCAAAGTGATGAATCTCCACCAAAATTAAGCAACCATACCCTATGCATTAATGAGTTTAGAAGAGTGGTTGAGAATTCATTGATGGGTTTAGAAGAGTGGATGAATGAAATAATGGATGAGAGAGGGAATTATATTGAGAAATTAAGAGAGAGAGAGAGAGAGAGAGAGAGAGAGAGAGAGAGAGGGAGCGAATATAATTCCGCCTCCTACTTCTCTCATGAGAAGCGGAGAACTAGTTTTCTCTCTCCCTAATTTCCCAATTTATATAAGTTTTTCAAATATTATTTAAGGGCCCCACATAAGAGAAGGGTAAAATTGAATTTTTTTAAAATTTATGGGGGACCACCATATGTATGTATTGTATTTTAGAAGTTGGGTTTGGAGGCAAATACAAAAAGTTATTTGGGTTCAAGGATACAAAAAGTTATTGGGTTTTATAAATCAGGGGTAAACTTTTGGGGCTAGAAACAAAAGCCCTATCATCAAAAGATAAAAAATACATCATTGGTTACACTTTATACTTGAAAAATCCGGATAAAAATCATCCAAAGGTTTAAGGAATAGAAATACACACTAGTTCATACAGAAATTCATAGAAAATATAGCACATGAGATTAAAATTCAATCACAAAATACATGAATATGAGAAAAATCACATAAAAATCATACACAAAATGATTAAATATCATTGTAGAGTATATGAAATAGATAGTTATAAGCATTATACTAGTTTACTTGACAAATTCGATATATCAAAGAGAATAATGAGCAAGAATAAGACATAGATTATCTCAACATTGGAAACTAAGGACCAAAGTGTCGCCTTATCACCTCAACCGCATAGGAGTTTTAAGAGGAAGAATGATAGTGTTTGGCGGGCGATGTGCACCATCTCTAAATATATCAATATTCAGTACAGGATGGTTACCCTTTGAGATATTATCCACGCGTGTGGGTTTTTACCATCTTTTAACAAATACACTCAATTTTTCACAGATTTTAGAGTGTGAATCTTTGATCGTCTTTTCATGAATACACTCTTTTACTTTGATAGTTTTAGCACAGATGTACTTTTGTACATGCAAATGTACATGTGTGCTGAAAATCAAGTCAAATAACAAGCTCAAAAACTCCCAATATATTCCAAAATATCTCATAAACTAGTTATACAATTTTTTTTAACCATCATCTCATAATACAAAGCATGATAAGTATAAAAATAGGTGTGTGAAAATATAACATAAAATATCTCGTGAAACAATGAGTTAAGAAATCAAACTTCTATCTTTGTGTGTGTGTGTGTGTGTGTGTATATATATATATATATATATATATATATATATATATATATATATATATATATATATATATATATATATATATATATATATATATATATATATATTAATGGGTATCATATGTCATTGAGGGGATTCCTCATATACAATGATGTGGCACAATCTCCACCAAGTTAATAAAGTAGGAGAGGCACTTGGTGGAGATTGTGCCACATCATTGAATATGAGGTAATCCTCTCATATGGCATATGATATCCATTAATCTCATATATATATATATATATATATATATATATATATATATATATAGAATGATGTATATGAGGTGGTATTTCGTTTCTTTAAATGAGCTACCAAGAGATAAAGTGGTGAGGTCCACACATTTTGATGTGACTAGCAAGGTTGGCCTCACCACATGGCTATCTCTTGGTAGCTCATTTAGCAAAATAATATTTCATATACATTATTTATATATATATATATATATATATATATATATATATATATATATATATATATATATATATATATATATATATATATATATATTTGAAAACCATATGTGAACTTTGTGCGATATAATCAAGCCTATGTACCAAAAGATAATATCATTTGAATCAATCTCATAAAAGCATATACATAGGCATGTCCAAAGTTTTTTTAAAAAAATAAAAAGAAAGAAAGAGTATTTTTTTGGATATTAAAAAATGGAAAAGAAAAAAGAAATCTAAAAACAACCTAAAAGCGAAAGAAAAATTTAGAAAATCAAGAAATTTAATACAAATTTATGTATATACAACAAGTAAGGTGAACATGCAAAAGTGTGGAACTAAGCAAATTATCTAACTACTGGAAAGCAGATAAAAAGTTAGTACACATCAAGTTTCTCAAGTATCACCAAAGAATATATACATGTCCTGAAAACAATAAAAAGAAAGAAAGAAAAATCGACCTGCATCAATCATAACCTAATCTCTCAATCATCTTCATCATCTCCACACATCTCCTCATAGTGATCTCTAGTAGGAGGAACCGCTCCAATGAAATAATCTCCATACAGAGGCGGGTCTGAGCGATGAAGAGCTCCCTTGCTATTCTGCAACGACGCATCATAGTGTGCTACGAAGTCACCTCCATTCTCATCTACGCCATATTCTCTCCCAGTGACTGTAGAATCCACTTAGGAGCTCCAACATCGAAGGAACCAGGGATCCCTGTAGCAGCAGACTGGGATCCAGATGATTGCCTAATAGTAGACTCATCCTTCATTGCAACTATACTCTTCCTCGCCGATTCATCTGATAATGCAGCTCTCCCCTTCTCAAATTGATCAAACTCAAGAGAAGGAATCCTCTGATCCTGGCAGATCGGTGTAATCAAGAAGGGATAAATCAATTGATTCTTTTGCTTCAACCTCTTCTCAATAACCTCCCTAGTAGTAACAGCAGCCATAGACATTCATACAAAAATAACCTGTGCCGGATTAAAAGACTGACCACTCCCTGTCCAGTACAAGATAATAACATCCCGAACACTCGGAGTAGTGTAAGCTGCATTGGGTTATAAATCAAATTTTAGTAAGAGATAAAAGAAAGTCGAAACTTTTTATGTTTTCCAGAATATGAATAACCAAGTTCAATTTTAGCTTTTGCAAATTGTTGATTGGAAAGGATCATGTTAAGACCTTTTGAACCCAAAGAAAACTTCTTCACGGCATTTTCCAAATCACTAATTTTGGACTTTAGTTGTTCATTTTCGGAAATAATTGTTGTGGATCGAGTTTTAAATTTAATTTGTTCAGATGATAAATCACAAAATAACTCATCTATTTTAGCAACTAATTTTTTCACATTAAATATTTTCAAGTTGCTTAGATAAACAAGAAATTTAATTTTGTAATTCATGTATGCACTCAAAAGAGGTTAAATCAACTGAATTCAAATTTGAAGAGGAAAATTTAACTTTCTTTGACAAAAGTTTATTTTCTTTCTTTATGTTTGTATTCTTCTTTTCTAATTTCTTCATATTTATGAGCAATGTTTTCCAAATAAATTAACATCTCTTTATACTTAGAATAAAACTCATCATAAGAAGGATATACCTCTTCATCCAAACACTCACCATCAGAACCACTTGAGTTACTCTGGTATGAATCTGAAAACAGTGCGCCTCTTCCCATAAGACACTTGTTCACTTGTTTGTCATCTTCACTTGTCTCAACTTCAGACTTATCCTCATCTGTCAAATCCCAGGTTGTAACTTTAAGACTCTTACCTTCCTTCTTCTTTTTCCTTTCTGTTCAAAGGGCGTCGATTCTTGTAGTGACATGGTTTCCTGCAACGATAACAGATAGGTTTAGTTCCAGAATCACTTAAGGAATTATTATTTACCTATTTAGTAAATTGATTCCATCTTTTCTGAAGATATTTCTATTCTTTCTTTGACTTTAAAAAAGACTTGAACCCTTTTGCAATAACCGCAGATTGATCATCTTCATCTTTTAAACTTGAGTCTGACTCCATCTTCTTTTTTTATCAGGATTTCTCTTTCTTTGCTTCTTCGAATCTTCTTCTGAGGCATCTTCTCTCTCTTTCAGTCGGACTTCATACATGAAGAGATTGCCTACAAGATCATTAAGTAAAAGTTTAGAAAAATTCTGAAGTTCTTCTATTGCCATTATCTTTGGTTCCCAATATCGAGATAGAGAACAGAATATCTTTCTGCATAACTCATTGTTATCGTACTCCTTCCCTAAAGCTTTAGACTTGTTCACAATATCAGTGAATTATGTGAACATCTTCTGTATGCTCTTCGAGGCCTTCATCTTGAAGTTTTCATATTTGCTCACCAGCATTGTAAGCTTTGCTTCCTTTACCTGTGAAGTTCCCTCATGAGTAACTTCTAGTGTCTTCTAGATTTCCTGCGCAGTAGTATAATTAGAGACACGGTTTAATTCTTCAGTAGTAAGAGAGCAATATAAAACATTCATAGCTTTCGAATTATAAGAAAAAAAATCTTTTTGTGTTGAAGAGTCTATTTATCAATAAGAATTTCAGTAACAACTCCTCCTATCTCCTTAGTAGGATTATGATACCCGTGTTCGACACACTGCCAAATATCAAAGTCAGTAGATAATAAAAATATTTTCATATGTACTTTCCAAAAAGTATAATTGGCACTGTCAAAAAGTAGGGGACGATTGATGGCGTGTCCTTCAGGAAAGGCTGAAGTAGTGGTAAGGCTTGACATCTCTAGTCTAGGTTGTGATACCTAAAGATGGGTAATGATGCTCTGATATCACTTGTTGGATCTGGGATGCAAGCCTAGGGGGGTGAATAGGATTGCTATAGTTTTTTGACTAACTCAGAATATGCAGCGGAAATAAAATAAGCAAAAAACTAAAAGCAAGCCAACATAGAAACGTACAAGATTTTATAGTGGTTCGGATCGAAATTCTACATCCACTCTTCCTTCTCGTGAAGGGCTTTCTTCACTATGACCAGAGTTCATCCAAATCTCAACCCAATTTGATAGGCTTCAAAGACTGCACCCTGAAACCTACCCGAAACTAGTCGTCTAACTTAACACTTCACAATGACCAGAAGAAACCTAGCCCTAGCTAGCCAAACCCTCAATTAACCTGGCTTGAGTATACCAACCCTCAATTACTCCGACTTGAGTACGCTGTTAAACACACAAGTTTAAAATACAACCAACCAAAACAATTAAAGCACAAAAAGAACAATCTTATAGCCCTTTATTAAACTGTTCTTCAAATCGATGAAGATGAAGATCTGTGAAGAAGCGGTGTGGCAGTGTAAGCGTAGGGCACTCCTTTTAGCTAAATCAAATTTTGATGAAAAGCGCACAGAGAAGAAGTTGAACGGGGCTCAGCGGATTTGATCATCTCTCTCTCTCTCTCTCTCTCTCTCTCTCAAACCCTAAAAAAAGATCTCTACTTTTTATGCAATTGCCCTTTTCTCTTCTTATTATTTCTCTCTTCAAATATGATCTCCAACTCCTCTTATATAGGCCTTGATAGAATACGAAAGAGATACTCTAATCAGAGTTTCAATAGGAGATCAAATCAAGCAACGAACAACCGAGATTAAATCTGGAAATCTAGCAAAATACGTCATAACCATCAATGGTGGGTCACGATTATCGATGGTCCGTTGATGATCATCGATGGTTGACTGTAGTCCATCGATTGTGCAAATTTTAATTTCTGAATTTCTCCGATTATTGACAGTAGTCTATCGATAGTCCTTACGATCATCGATGGTCGACTGTAGACCATCGATGGTTCAATTTCTAGTTTATATTTCTCCGATTCTTTCCTGTAGTCCTTCGATGACTTGACTTGACCATCGATGGGGCCTCTTGACCATCGATGGTTCAAAGGCTGAAATCAACATTCGTGCTGATTTTTCTATTATTTTGAACCACAACTTGTTTGTACCTGTTTATACCTAAAATCATCTCATAAACATATCAATTGAAAATGAGAGTTTGTTATTAATCAAACAAGAGATATTGCACGAACAATGTTCTACACGAACAACGTTCTAACATCTCCAACCATCTTCAACAAATGATTAAGCACATTAAAGAAATCATTAATGTCAAATGATTCTTTGGAATACTATAATGGTTAGTTCCAATTGATGAGTAAACCAATTAACACAATATGCAAATTTACTCTCTTTCATACTTGAAGTTTTTAAATTATTGAGCCCATCTTGCATGTTACAACCTTCGTCATAACCTTGCCCACGTATACTTGATGGACTTAATCCATGTTCTGTAAGTAAAGAATCAAGTGTCTCTTTAAGTGACATAGTTGAAGTATCTTTCACATGAACAATTTCAGTAAATTGTTTCATGGAAAATCCTCTTTCACCAGCGTAATGCAAATCCATAGTTATTTACTCTTTGTATCACACGTCAGCAGATTCATCCAATAAAATTCCAAAAAATTATCATTTACATGCAAGTATGAAGTGTGGCTTTGCAAGTTTCATTTGCGCAATATATACAATATCTTTTAGACTATAGGGAGCAACCACTTAATGATTTCCTAGAGGATTAGAAAATATAATACTACCCACCTCATAATGGTAGCGAAAAGATTACCCTTGTCATAACAAAACTCTTACATGATCAATAGATGCATTCAGATGAATTCTACGCTCACTCTTAGCTTACTCTCTTTGGCTATCAAAAACATATTGCTTCATCAAATTTTAATATTTTTGAAGGGCTAATTTGTGTGCACTACCACATTTTTGAACATGAGCTTCTAATTGGTCTTTCTCATTTTAACCCCTAAATCTTCCTTTAGCAAAAGAATTTACTCCAGTTGATTTCCAATTTCAGACTTAAACAAATAATATTACAAATAAAAAGTTGTTTCTTATTTTACATTATACTCCATTAAATATGCAAATTCATCAAGACAATCCGGATTGAACCGATCCAACTTTTCCTAAATTTAATTTGTTGGAAATCATGATAAAGAGGTCAAGGGTATTTTGAATATATGCTCTCCTTTCTGCATTCTGGTTCTTTGGATATAACTTTAAATTGTTCGTCGCTCTCCAGAATCAGTTGGAAGAGCATTCAAGTCACTCTTGTAGAGGACTCTTAAGTACTGACATTAGAACCCTTACCTAAAAAAAAAGGCACAATATATATTTTCTTGAGTATTGTGATGAGGCTTCTATATACGGTGATGACGAAAGGCCCAGGGTCACACTTTATAAATAGCTTCACTTATCACAACTCATTGAAAATAAATAAATTAGATTTTGAATTACGGTAACCCTAAATTGTTAGTATAAAATTATGTCCATATAGGAAAAACAACTCATATTATAAACAAGTTAAACTCTATATTGTCAATATCACCAAATTATGACCATATAGAAACAGATTATAACCGCATAAAACAAATCAAACTATGATGGAAAAAAGATTATGGACACCTTAATTAAACGCTAGACATGCTAAATTATCAACATTGCATCTCTACATCACTTATGTGCCATTGTTTGCGATAAAGTAAAAAACAACAAAGCCACAAAATACTAGTCTAATTAGGAAATAAGAATTTTAAATTAATTGCACAATTTAAATTAAAGATTAGGGTTGTACTGTTTCAAACAGTAAAACTAATAAATTAGGGATTTACAAACACTAAGTCAACAAATTTATTTATTATTTAATAGGAGAATTATAGGATTAATATAGCACAAATACTTAATTAATTATACGATAAGGAACCCCTTAGAGCGGGCTAACCCCTGACCTGGATGCAGGCATTTTGAAGTGGTTGATCATTTCGTTTATGTTAGACCACTGCTCGTCTCTCAATTGACCTGCTTTCTACAAATTGTCTAATTTGTTCTATTGGCCTTAGCTTTGTCTTGAAGTTTTATTGAAATTCCCAATAGCTAGTCTTAACATGTTTCTACTTTCTTGGGTGATTAGCGTAAGAGAATTTTAAGCTTTGTTCCTCAGGGTACTGGTGTAAATTGCGTAAGTTTAATATAGTTCCGTGTGAAATAATTTATTTTCCTATCCCTTTTTAACGTCAGACCGAACATTAATCAGACAAACGGAGTTCATTTCGGATAACATTAACTTTTACGTACCGTGATTTGTAGCTTATAAAGTTTCATAATCCAAGTAACCTAAATTCAGTGTGGTGTCACTTCCTCAACTTGTAGGAGGTTGTGAGCTTAATTTCCCATTAGTACTTTATTTGCTCCTTTACGGGATCTTTGATTACGTGCTCTCCTCAAAAAAAAAAAAAAAAAGTTCATGGTTGCTTGTGTGGGGAGCCTTTCTTGCTCAATCCTAGTCAGAATCTCCATAGCATACACATTTTCCCATGGACGTTTCATTGTCTTGACTATTGAGTCCTCTCATGAACTATGGCTAGTTTCATGCATTATTGTGGCAAACATTGACGTGCTTTAGAGCCAGATCTTCTCTTGTGAGTTTCAATTCTGGGACAATTGGGACAATTGGGATATTTTGACTTGTGAAAACTAAAAGGGCAGGGAGGGAGATAACAAACCCTCTAATACTTTGAGTCAATTCTAATTTGGGAGCTGGGACTATACTGTAAGTGGGCAGATATAGTTTCCCCAATTTCTAGAGAACTATTCATTGGATAGAAGTTGATGCGGACAATGATTTCTTCGTCCTGAGGTATTCTTAGAATTAGGTGGCAACTGAGATTGACCATTTCATCCTCCACCGCAAGAGTATAACCTTCTGTTACCTTCTGATTGACAATAGAAGGTAGAATGGAGGTGCTAATCCTTCTCGAGGTAGACCAATGTGACATTATTATAAGTTCGTCGTATTTCATTTCTAACCCTTTGAGGATATGAATGGTCTTTGAAAGTAGATCTAAACTCAAATAGAGGTCGCATTACATTTAATCTACTTTGTGCAGAACCTTGCAGTGAAGAACTAGAGTAGGCAAGCATTAACGCTTAATTATCAACCGTTTATGTAATTTATCCTTGCTATTTCGAAGCCTTTACTCTCCTAACCCCCTTCCTCTCCCTCTCTTATCTCTCCTCCCCTCTTTCCTTTGTTTCCTAATCCATTTACTTATTTCTTTATTGGCTAAAATACCAGATTGATCTTAAAACTCACACCGCTTTACCACTCTAACCTAAAAACTAATACCGGCGATACTCTAGCTTAAAAACTTACAAATACGGTGACAAGTAGGCCTATCCGACTGAAAACTTAAATTTGCTATTAGTTTAAGCAAAAAATTAAGAGATTTTTTCATATAGGCCCATAATCTCTCATACTTTCATTCCTTCTCCTCATCCTCCTTCCACCATCTTCTCCATTCCACAGTCTTCTCCATTCTCTTCTTCTTCCAATCCTCAATCTCCCTTCCTCTTCCATTCTCCCTCTACCTCCTCTTCCTCTCTCTCCTCCATGTTCCTCCCTCCATTCCCTCTTCCTCCTTCCTCGGCCACTCCCAATCTTCAATCCATCTTCTTGATTTTCTTTAACTTCTCTTTTTTTCTACACTCTCTCTCCCTCTCTTATCTCTCCTCCCTCTTTCTTCTCCATTCCACAGTCTTCTCCATTCTCTTCTTCTTCCAATCCTCAATCTCCCTTCCTCTTCCGTACTCCCTCTACCTCCTCTTCCTCTCTCTCACTCCATGTTCCTCCCTCCCATTCCCTCTTCCTCCTTCCTCTGGCCACTCCCAATCTTCAATCCCGCATCTTCTTGATTTTCTTTAACTTCTCTTTTTTTTCTACACTCTCTCTCCCCTCTCTCTTTCTCTCTCTCCTCTTTCCTCCACTCTCTCTTAATGCTTCAGGTAAAATATTTGTTGTTGGGTCTGAGAGAAAAAGAGGAGAAGGAGGTTGAATTTTTAGTAAAATATTTAATGTTGGAAATTAGCTGTGGGCAGAGCAATGAGGGAGAGAGAATGGGACACTAGTACAAACCTGCCTTGCCCAAACGGTTCTCATAACCGTTTGGGCTAACGCGAAAATCCCAAACAGTTTAAATCGTTTGGGATATGATTAATCCAAATGGTTTAAACCGTTTGGGTCAAAAACAAAACGAAAAAAGAAAAAAAAAGGCCCAAACGGTTACTCCCAAACGGGTATAACCGTTTGGCCGAAGTTATTAACAATTCCTTTTTAATAAAATCGCCAAACGCCCAAATTCCAAATTGATCCCCGCTGCCAAATCTCAAAACTCCTCTGATCCCTCGTCGTCGTCAAGCACCGAAACCTCGTCCTCTTCTCTCCGTCGTCATCGAGCACCGAGTCCTCGCCCTCGTCTCTCCTTGTCGTCGTCGAGCAACTAGTGAGTGGGAGAGAGAAAGAGGAGGAGGAGGAGAGAGTAAGAGATGAGGAGACAGTAAGAGATGTTGGGGATTGGGAGGAGAAGAGAATGGAGGAGATTGGAAAGGAGAAGATAAGAGTGGGGATATGAGAAAGGAGAGAAAAAGAGTGGGAGAGATGAGAGAAAGTTGGGAACATGGAGGAGAAGAGAATGGAGAAGATGATAGAAAGGATGAGGGAGGAGATGGTGGGAAGGGAGGGCTTTCTACAAACTTCAAAATAGGGGATTGGGGGATCAATCCGAAATAAAATAGGAGAGATTGAGGGGTTTATATGAAAAATCTATTAATTTTTTACTTAAAAATCACCTCCGGCAACGAATAAGCCTACTTCTCGCCATATTTATAAGTTTTTAGTTTAGAGTGTCGCCGGCGTCAGTTTTTAGGCTAGGGTGCTAAAGCGGTGTCAGTCTAAAGGTCAATATGTTATTTTAGCCTTTCTATATTGTTTCATATTTAACAATTTCTCTTAGGTGATCCGCAGGTAATTTCTTTGATCCCCTAACAAGGTTTATAATCACAAGATTGGTCGCAACTATGGTTTACTTTTGTTGGTTTCAGTGTCAAGAGTTTCGACAGTTTTGGTGGTTTTTAAATAGAAAATACCGAGACATGAAACAAGCCACTTTAATCACAAACTTTCTGCTCATTAATATGTTTGTTATTTCCCTCCAATATAACTCTAGGAAATCAACTTTTGGTTCTTTAAATTTCATATCTCTACATGTATTAGTCATCATTAGTCAATTTAAACTTGTATTAGCCGGCTTCATTTGGATCTGACGAACATGCATAAAAACCTGGTAATTTGTTACATATACTTCAAAACCTTGACCCTAGGTCCCCTATTTTGCCTCTTTTCTTTGTTTGTTCCTTTTCTGTTCTGTATTCTTTCCTTTTTCTTTTTTTTTTCCCTTTGGCTTAAAAGACCAAATTGGGTGGAGGGGAGAGAAGAGAGAGGAAAGGAGAGGAGGGAGGGGAGGAGGGAGTGGAGGAGACGACTAAAGATGAGAGAATAGAGAGAGGTTAAGGGGAGGAACATGGGTGGAGGAGAGAGAAGAGGAGGTGAAGGTGAGAATTTTGGGAAGGAGGAAAGAGGAGTAAGAAAGGAGAGAAGAAGAGGATGAAGTAGATGGTGGTGGAAGAGAAAGAGATGTGTTGTGGGGGTGGAGGGGGGGGGGGGATGGGTGGGGAGGGAGGGAGGCGAGAGAAAAAGAGAATTTTTTATAAATATTTTAAATTTTGGAGGGTAAATATGAAAGTGTGAGAGATATGAGGGGTATATATGCAAAAATTCATAATTATTTTTACACAAATCAAAATTCCGGCGACCAGAGTAGGTTTAATTGGTTAACTGTGTCAATTTTTAGGTGTTATTGTCGCCGGCGTCAATTTTTAGGCCTTATTGGTTTAGGGGTGTCACTTTTTAGGCTAAATTGGTATTTTGACCCTTTATTTTTTCTCAACTTAGTCCCTATGATGTAAACTTAGTTCTATTTTAACTTTTTGTTAAAAGTTAAGTTAAATGAAAATTAAAAGGACGATCCTACTCTAAAGTCTAAAGTCTAAACCCATCTTTTCAAAATATCGTTTATAATTCCCCTTAATTTTGCTTCGGTTCCTCAGTAAACTGATACAAACCACGCTCCAAGGAAGAGAAGTTGCTACTCAACCTCCTATTAAAGAATATTTGCAACATTTATCATTATTCCACAGAAAGCTGTAGTGAAAAGATCTTTTTTTTAAATGATTAAATACAGAGAAATATTACAGACTTACTGATTTGCATATAGCAGCATAAGAACCAAGGAGCAGAAAATTTCCAAAACTTTCAAGGTGATGGTTCCGTCAAGCTTGCGATCTGACAGGTTCAGCTAAAGAAAGTCTGCACTTCTTCAGTAAAGCAACTCAATGAACCCCAGCCCAGACCGGTGAAGAAAGGTGTTTGAGAGTACATACTATAATGAATAACTTTGCAACATAAAACTCATCAAAGCATAGAGGTTAAATATAATAGGACTTCCAGTCTAGGATTACTAAAGGCAGAAAAACTACAGATTGACATTTGAAGGAGGCTTCACACTAAACTATATTGTGAAAAGGAAAAAGGGCAAAGCCCAACAATAATAAGATCCACACTACAAGCTTTATCAGAAATTTCTGCAGGCCAGATACTGAAAATTTTGGCATCCAAACAATTACAAATAGTGAATAATTCCAATATTTTAAGGATTCAAAAGGCCTTTGTTCTGTAGAGATTGAAATCTATTTCCGTCCCTTAACTCCTTAGTGCTTGTATCGTTCTTCAAGATCCATAGCTTAATTTGACGTTTATAATCAAAATGATTATCCACTGAGTAGAGCATTTGATGGTTATTAAAAACCAAAGTATGGATCCTATGAACACCCTCAGCTTGAAGCATCGAGCTAGGTAATACATAACTCTTTCCTGTACAAACTTCTAAAAAAACAAATTCTCATGAAAAGAACGAGAAAAGAAAGTAGAAGTTCATAGAACAGTTAATTTCTATTGTTTTGTTCAAAGATCTATGAAGTTTGGTTTATTTTCATCAATAGGAAAGTTCAACCACACAGAATAAAGATGGATTTAGGGTAAAATTATCCTTTTAATTTTTATTCAACATATTTTTCAATAGAAAATTTAAATAGGACTAAGTTTAAATCTAACAAGGACTAAGTTGAGAAAAAATGAAATGGGATTGGAGCAATTTGAGAATGAAGTCCTAGTACATATACTCAAGGTTTTAAATGTCGGCTGCCATGTCTGTGGAACAATATGAGAATGAAGCCTTAGTATGGGTACTCAAGGTTTTAAATGTGGCGGCCGACATGACGGATTGTAACCCTAATCGCCACGACATTGTACATTCAAAGGCATATGTCATTTTGGACTGATATCGGGGACATGGTGGGTTATATCGGCTATATCGGGCGCAATTTCGGGTCTGAAATTATGCCTGAGAAGTATTTTTTTTCTTTTCCTTAATTAGGTTAATGGGTTTTATCGGATACAAACCTGACCGACTCTATACCTGATAATTATATTTGTTATGGTGTTTTTATTACTAAATCTTAATCCCCAATCAGTAGCAGACAAGTATCCCGCATTAGACATTTAATCAAGCTAACACCTCGGAGGGGTCGATATCCTTCAGCATGGCCAACTCGATTGGACGACATCTCACGAAGTCGACTCGAAAGACGGTACATGTCGACCCTCTTAATAGGCCGACTCAACGAATGGTCCACTTGGTCATTTCCTTGGACGACATCTCGCGAAGTCGACTCGAAAGGCGGTACTTCTCGACACTCGGCTAAGTGAGCAAGACGATGACGATATACCTCGAGCCCCCTGCTGGCAGCTCATCGCCATCACATTAAATGCATGATCAGAAGTATTATTTCTCCATCTCCGAAAATCTTTATGACACATCGGACCATGTCGGTGCCCCATGCCTCCAGTCACTTCACATTAAATGCCGAAGTGACTCTCTCCACATAGCAGCCGACACGGTAAAGCAAGTGCCGACATGGCCGCCAGCCCATGCTCGGCCAAAGTTATCAAATCAACCCTCTATTACCACTATAAATAGGGGGACTATTCCCAACATCTAGGTAAGCAATTCTCTCTGCATTTTTAGCAATTCACTGAACTTACTATAGTTCCTTTTACCCTCCACTCAAGCATCTCACTGACTTGATCGTCGGAGTAACAACCGCGGAAGCCAACCCCGCCCTCTTACGAGTTTTTACCTGTGCAGGGAAGAACATTTTTATCTCTAAGCCAGATATTCGGAAAAGTGAGCGGACCCTAATCTCCTCAACAACATAATTAATTAACTGTGTGATTTAGATCATCAACAATATTTAATTACACTTTTATACCATCGTTATCTATTTTACCTGAATAAATATATCTGCGAATAATGTTTTGTATCTTAATCTGTAGGTAATGAAGAATTATCAAATAAGAGCTTAAAGGAATTAAAATATCACATTTTCAGCCCATATTGAAGCCTAGGGAAAGCCCATTAAGCCCAAGAAAAATCGAATAAAAAATAACCATGATAGTTCATCGTTGGAGGTGATGTAACCTATTTCAAGTGAAAGTGCATAGGATAATTTTTATTTGATCTAGCTAAGAACTATATAAGATTATTCGCCTTTTAATTATAAATCCAATGAATCAAGTTTGAGTCAAATCGAGTTGTAGAACTCAAGATATGGTCATTTTAGTATAGCGATGATAAAACCATAATTAGTTATTGTAGCTATTTATCTGTTAGCTACAATACTGATTGATTAGCTAATGTATCTAATCGATTAGTTTGTAAATGAAATGATGTAATGGCTGATTTTGATTTCTTGGAGCTCAAGCTTGATCTAAGGGCTGTTGCTAATTGGTGTATACTATAAATAGGGGCGGAGAGAGAGGGTTTAGATATTTGATATAAACTCTATTTTGAGGAGGAGGGTTACTCTTTATTGAGAAAGCCTTCCAAATTGTAAACTTTTATCGACAATTAATAAAAAAATCTTTTTTTCCATTTTCTTTCTTCTTCTCCTTTGGTAATGAAAATTTACTTCTCAAGAGGCCAACCCCTTGCAATGTAAGTCTTTATTTTCTTTTTATTTTCTTATTTTAGAATTTTATTTTCTTATTTTTATTTCATATTTGGTAGATTAGACTTATTGCTTTGTAGTGTAGATTTATCTCATGCTTTGTAGTGTAGATTTATTTTCTTATCCTTTTATTACTTTATAGTGTAGATTTTATTGCTTTTCCTTTTTATGCTTTGTATAATAAATTTTCTTTCTTTTATTATTTGCTTTGTAGTTTAGATTTACTTTCTTGTCTTTAATACTTTCTAGTATAGATTTTCTTTCTTTGCTTTTATTTTACAATAAGACTAGCTAATTCTTGTAGAAAATCTAGGATATGATAAAACTAGTTTAATTTTCTTTTGTGTTTTGAATTGCTCTCTTTGTCCTTAAAATGATCATGTTAGGATAATCAAATAGAGAATTAATAGGTAGAAAAAGGGTTTGATAGTCTATGCTTACCTTGGGTGGTTTGATAGATTATGCTTATTCGATTCTAAGGTTACTATCTAGTTTTTATTTCTTTTATGAGTGATAATATTGCATAGATATGATTTTGATAGGTTATACTTGTTTTAATAAATTAATAGGCTATGCTTAGGAAATCTAAAAATATGTGAATAAAAATAGAGTAATTTTTAAATGCAAATTGAAATTAACTAGTGGATTTAATCCTAAATTCCTAGTCATCTCTCATGATTTCCTTCATCTTTCTTGTTTTGATTTCTTGTTTTGATTCTCCCCTTTGTTTTCTTTTTATTTGTCTTCTCTTTCTGTCTTTCTTCCCTCTTATTTTAGCCTTTTATTCTTGTGACAACCCTCTACCCAAAATAGATATCAATTTTATTTATCCTCTCATTAGTTTCCTAAACAATCTAAGAACCCAAAAGAATTATCTTTCTAATACTCTTCTTCCCGTGGATCAATATCTTTATATACTATAACTTTATTGTTGTGCACTTGGAACTTAGCATTTTTATCCCCACAATACCCAAAAATAGTAAATAATCTCTTAAACTCCTATTCAATTATTCAGAGACCCGATTAGGGTTATTTTCCAACTTCGTTCCTCCGTCTCCTCTTCAATTCTCACTGACTTCGATGACTCTCTTCAACTCTCACTATCAATTAGGGTTTTTAATTGATATGCTCTCTTTCTCTCTCTCTCTCTCTCTCTCTCTCTCTCTCTCTCTCTCTCTCTCTCTCTCTCTCTCTCTCTCTCTCTCTCTCTCTCTCTCTCTCTGGTTTCCATTGTTTGACAAACTTTGAAGGAGCACAATCGCACACAAATACCCCCACCCCTCCATCTCTCTCAGTCTCTCTCCCTCTCAATTACTCTCCCTCTCTACCTCTTAGCCTCCCTCTCCCTATAATTCATAACTGATATTTGAGTTGGATGTTAGATATTTAAGTTAGATGTTTCAAGATGCAATTGAGAATCAAATTTCTACAATCGATTAGTGACCCTAAATATCATAAGTTGTTTACTTTTTTGTATGTCTAGGATTATATTTAGGACAATCGATTAGTGACTTTAATCACAACTTAGAGTATTAAAGTGCTATTTTTTATAACTTAGGGAATCAAAGTGCTATTTGTTTAACTTAGGGTATTTAAATATAAATGTAGTGAAACAATAGGGTATTTCAGTGCCATTTAGCCTCTGATATTCAGCCTCTGTAGCAGCAGAGTTGCAAATATATGACACATTCAGTCAATATCACGGTGTTTTTAATAAAAGGGTAATTATGGAAAATCCCCCCATAAGGTTTTTCAGGATTCATAGAAAACCACCCTCAAAATGGTATGAAATTAACTTTGATGAAAAAGTATGTTTATAGGGTTTAAGTTTAGAAACACAACCCCACCCCAACCCCATCTTGCAAAAAACGAGGGTGTTGTAGATAATCCTCGTCAACTATTTTAATTTGAGAAAACCTTGCAAAACCCCATTGAACTTTGGGGCTCTAATAAATAACCCTCATGAATTTTTTTTATTCCACTAAACCCCTCTAACTTTGGGGTGTCTCACAACTTTACGCTCCCCCCCCCTTCCAACCACCCTCAAAATGGTATGGAATTAACTTTGATGAAAAAGTATGTTTATAGGGTTATGACCCTTAAGTTCAGAAACACAACCCTATCCCCCATCCCCCCCCCCCCCGCGACCTCACCTCGCAAACTTCGAGGGTGTTGTAGATAATCCTCGCCAACTATTTTAATTTGAGAAAATCTTGCAAAACCCCGTTGAACTTTGGGGCTGTTATAGATAACCCTCATGAATTTTTTTTATTCCACTAAACCCCTCTAACTTTGGGGTGTCTCACAACTTTACGCTCCCCTTCCAACCACCCTCAAAATGGTATGGAATTAACTTTGATGAAAAAGTATGTTTATAGGGTTATGACCATCAAGTTTAGAAACACAACCCCATCCCCCACCTCGCAAACTTTGAGGGTGTTGTAGATAATCCTCGTCCATTATTTTAATTTGAGAAAACCTTGCAAAACCCCGTTGAACTTTGGGGCTGTTATAGATAACCCTCATGAATTTTTTTTATTCCACTAAACCCCTCTAACTTTGGGGTGTCTCACAACTTTATGCTCCCCCCTCCCCCTCCCACCTGCGGACCCTCCCCCCCCTCCTCTTCCCTTTGGGACATATAAATGGTAAATAACTAAAATATTTTTGAGAGCAAAATCTTCAATTGGTCGGTGGGATAGTCCGTTATCTATAAATGACAAATGAGTAAATTGAATTTTTTTTAAGTAAATTTTTTTATACTTATTTGCCATTTCCTTCTTTTGGGGTGGAGTTTAGGGGGTTATGTGAGACACCGCAAAGTTCTAGGAAGTTTAGTGGAATAGAAAAAGTTTGTGGGGGTGGTTTTCTCAAATTAAAATAGTTCAGGGGGATTTTTTGAAATGAACCCTGCATAATATGTATTGTGTGTGTGTATGTCTGCTACCTTTGATTAACTGAAAATTCGTTAGTTACTATTTGTTTGCAGAATCAACATTGGATGAACATTTAAAGTTAAAAGTGGTTTAATTTTTAATCATTAATCTATACAAGTCATTCTTCATCCAAATTTTTCTGGTACATACCAATTGTAGTTTCTTTTCCCCATTTTAACGTAGCGTGGAAGTGATAAACCTCGGAATCCACCAAGGGGTGTTCTCTGAATCCATAAAAAACAATCTTCGAATACACGAAGAGACAACCTCGAATCCACGAAGTAATATAAAAGAGAATTTTATTGATAAAAGTTAATTTTCTTGGGATTACATGCCTCTTCTTAAATAGAATAACAAATAAGACTTCTACTAAGACTAGAATTATAAAGAAATAAAAGTATCAAATCCTACTCTAAAAGACTCTCTATAATAGAGGAAACAAATCATGAATCAAAATTGAATTTATTTCCTAATCTAATTTGACTCTAACATTGAATATATTTCCTAATCTAAATTGACTCTAACTTTAAATATATTTCCTAATCTAGATTGACTCTAACTTTGAATATATTTCCTAATCTAAATTGACTCTAACTTCTCAATGGATTTGCTCGTTATACATCCTATATCAGTCTCCCCTTGTTGAAAGAAGCTCGACCTCGAGCTTATATTTGTTTGAATAGCAGCTTCCTTGATAAATACTTTTCTTCTCCTGCATCGATCAGCGTCCGCCTTATACTTAGTATTACTTTTCTCCATCTGTTCTTTTACCTTCTCAGCTAGGGCTTCTTTAGAATTAAACTTTTAAATGAATCTTTCCCACATTATTTTAATGTGACAGACGGCATGTGGATCTAAAGATGACTTGAAAAACTCCTCAAAATATGTTCCATGTTGCTTCTCATATTCTAGTGCTGGAAGTATCGTCAAAATCTTTTTGAAATTATTCACAACTTTTGCTTCCAGAGAAGAAAATTCTTCTTCATACCCCATACACAATTCTTTCATCTCTTTTGCCTCGAGCCCTCCACCAAATAATTCACACAATCATCAATTGTCTCACTCTCTAATTTATCCTTCTCCTCTATCGGGACAACATCAATATGTGTAATATCACTCACAACCTCTTTGGGAATATCATGCATAATATCCATCTTCACTATCATATCATCTTCAGCACCATGTATCTCATGCATAACGAGTGTTTGCACATTAGGAGGAATTTTAATAGGGGCAGGTTCTTTTCCAATTATAACCAAGTCATTGACCTCTTCAGATTGCTTCAAGTTTTCTGCTAAAGCCTCATTGTTTGCCACCAAAGGTTTCTTCTTCTCAGTAGCCTCTTTCTTGGATTGTTCCTTTTCTATAAGAGGTATGAGTACAAATCGACGTCCATCCTTCTTGAAAACATAAATATTGTCTCTGCTTCTGTGGGTGGCACCGACATCGAACTGCCATGGCCTACCTAACTGCATATGACAAGTATCCATCTCGACCACATCACACAACACCTCATCGAAATAGTTGCGGCCAATAGAAAAAGGTACCCGACACATCTCATCGTTCTGCACATCATTGCTCTTACAAATCCGGTCGATCTTGTAGGGAGGTGGGTGTTTCTCTGTCTTCAAACCTAACTTATTCACCATACACTAAGAGACAAGATTCTTGCTACTGTGACTATTAATGATAACATCACAAACCTTCTGCATCACAGTGCATCTCGTGCGGAAGATATTATGCTTTTGAGGTGGTTCTTCTCTCTTTGTTGCTTCTTCAGTCCTCTTCATAATTTCAAGATTTTGCTTAGGGACAGATTGGGCTTGTTTAATATCTACATGATCATAGTTAGAATCAGCACTCGGATATCGATTGAACATATAGGTAGGAAGGAAACGAGCTTTCAATAACTTCTTCATCTTTGCCCACGTTCGAACCGGATCCTTCCCTTGATGGTATCGATTTATCAATACTTCATCCCACCATGAAGATGCTTTTTCTTTAAGTCTGTAAACCACTAATTTAACTTTTCAATCTTCTGGAATTATTTCATACTCAAAATATCTATCCACTTCGTCAATCCAATCAAGGAAATCATCATCATGAAGCTTTCCATTGAATGATGGTATCTTTAATCCTCCAGCGTCATAGTTCTCCTTTCTTCTGTAGCCTCTACAATCATCGCTGTAGGATTTGTCTTGCAGAGTCGGATCTCGTCTTTGGCCACCATCAATGCGATCTCGAACTCGTCCCAGATTCAGACGCTCCACTGCCAACGCAAATCGGTCTACGCGAGTCTTAATCTGAGTTAGGGTAATAGGGTCTTCGTTGCCTGCCATTGGATCGGAAAAATAAGTCTCTGATACCAATTAACGCAGCGTGGAAGTGATAAACCTCGGAATCCACCAAGGGGTGTTCTCTGAATCCACAAAGAACAATCTTCGAATCCACGAAGAGACAACCTCGAATCCACGAAGTAATATAAAAGAGAATTTTATTGATAAAAGTTATGTTTCTTGGGGTTACATGCCTCTTGGGGTTACATGCCTCTTCTTAAATAGAATAACAAATAAGACTCCTACTAAGACTAGAATTACAAAGAAATAGAAAGTATTAAATCCTACCCTAAAAAGTCTCCCTATAATAGAGGAAATGAATCATGAATCAAAATTGAATTTGTTTCCTAATCTAATTTGACTCTAACATTGAATATATTTCCTAATCTAGATTGACTCTAACTTTAAATATATTTCCTAATCTAGATTGACTCTAACTTCTCAATGGATTTGCTCGTTATGCGTCCTACATCACATTTTCAGGCTGCTCACTATGAAATTTCATTGACGGTGATGGCTAAACACCAGGGATTGTATTGATGCTGAATAAAGTGCATTTTTTAACATGAAATTCTTGTTCTTGTTTTGTTTTTAGTACATTTTCTCTACCAGACAGCTAAAACGCTGGTTTAAGCATATACAATGCTAGGATTTCTCGCACTCATGGATTATGCTCTAGTTTGCATGTCCTGTTATACTGTGATTTCTTTTCTGTTCTTGGGATGGTTGGTTTGATGTTTTGGATAGTTTCTTCCATTTGACGGTCAACTAGATTTAAGGCATTCTTGGTTTGTCGCTTTTCCTTAAAGAAAATGAATCTTTGAAAATTCTGGGATCTTAGAGAGCTTATAAAGGGATAATTTTCAACTTTTGTTGCTTACATTGTAGATGCGTAAGGAAAGTAGTTGGAGTCATATGTTTTTGCAACTACATCTAAAAATTCAAATTATATTGGGCGGTTTTCCAACTTCAAAGAGTTGTGGTAAAAGCAAAGTGCCAATTGTTGCTGCCTTTAAGTTGAAGTATATTGGAACTAGATGATATCATAAAGGGTTTTTTCCTAGAAACCACCTTAATAATAGGGTAATTATCACGAAACTACATTTTATTTTCAATTTATACATAAATCACCTTTAAATTTGGTTTTGTTGCAATCAACCACCTCCTAGTCAAATTTTCACTAAAAATCAAAAAAAGTTTAAAAATTCAAGTTCAAGGTACATGAATTGTATCCTAATAAGACCCAAATACTAAAAAATGAGTCATGTACATTGAATGTGAGTTTTAAAGGGTAATTTTGGTTTTAAGTGAAGAATTTGACTTGGAGATGGTTGATTACAACAAAAATCAACTTTAAAGGTGGTTTATGTATAAATTGAAAATAAAAGGTGGTTTTCGTATAATTACCCTATTATTAAGGTGGTTTCTAGGGAAAAACCCTATCATAAATGCATATGTTATTCTAGCTTATTCTAATCAAACACACCAAAGGGTCTTTCTTGTTTTTTTTGTTATTTGCAAGCGTTGGCTCACACTAGCCGGGCACCCAAAGCTGAGAGAAAGTAGAGGCAATCACGAATAGTGAAATAAAAGTTACATTTTGTGAATATTTAAGCCAATCAGTTTTGCCGAGAACAATTGAAGAGGAGACAATTGTCCAAATATTCTGTATTATAGACATGTTGCCACTAATACACATAGCAACATGAAAATTTTTATTTTCTGTTTACAAGTATGGGGGTGGCAGAGATCCACTAAGGAGATGGACTAGATTAATCTACTTGGACCTATTTAACTTAAAAAAATCAATCGCTTTTAGGTCATGAGTCCAAGCTCATTTAACCATCTAATCATTTTATTCTCTATCCTGATGGTGACTAAATCCTACCATGCATTTTTCCGACCAAGACACACAATAAACCGAATAGATGTGAGACACACTTTGCAACAAGCATGTACTCAATAGAGTAATAGTGACTTTTGTTTTTGATAAGATAAGTAGGGTAAGATACCCTATTCAAAAGTATATATATATATATATATATATATATATATATATATATATATATATATATATATATATATATATATATATATATATATATATATATATATATATATATATATATATATATATATATATATATGTTATGGTCATAACCACTAACCGGTGATTTAAGGAGAAAAAGCGAGGCAGCGACACGGATAAACGCTTGTCCGCCAATGAAAATAGACTCGAGCTCAGACCGACCCACGGGCGGCGGCCACCGACCCCACCATGGTCCATCAGCGACTATCACCATAGCCGACGCGAAGCGGTGCAGGCGGTCCGACAACAACTCTCTCCGGCGCTGACGAGGCGTGCTGGTTGTCCGCCCGGCCGATTGACCGCCTCGAGCTATTCCGTCGCTCGTCCCACCGGCCGGCGTGGGGCGACTCAACCGTCGTCTTCCAACCGCTGATCCGCCGGACGACGCGAAGGCGGCGTTAAATCGTCCTCCCAACCCGTCACCCATTATAGCCCCATCCAACCAATCGCCGGCCTCTCCCGACAATACGAGGCGAGCACAGGCCCCTCTTCTCGGCCGCCAATCCTGCGGGGCGGCGAAGGCGGCAGGTCGTCCCTTTCGGTTGATTGCCCCAAGGGCGTCAGAGGCGGTCGCGAGCCGACCGCCCGACCTCGGCTCCCCTATCTCGTCTGCGTGATTCCCTCCACTCTAACGACGGTTATACGATTTTCGAGCCCATCAAGATCGCATTAAATGCGGCAGCGGCCTTAACTCCCCATCTCTCACGGTATTTAAGGCACCTCGGACCCATGCAGCTACAGGCGCCGTCAATCCCATCCCATTAATGGCGAATAGACCACACTAACCCTCAAATTACCCGCAAGTTGACACCTGTAAAGACCAGCCACCGTAGCAGACAGAGAGATGCTCAGCCAATCACTGGCTCACACGTGGAAGAGAGGGCTGACTCAGCAATGGTTCCTTAGCCAACGGAAAGACGAAAATACCCCCGCAACCCTAGGTATAAGTAGCAGCGTGAACAACGAACCAAGTAAGTAATCTTTTCTGAGTGAATTCCTGCTCCATTACATTATCTCCCACTCTACTAACTTGACCGTCGGAGGAACCACCGGAGATCCCAACTCCGCCTCTTCCACAGGTCCCTCTCTCCGCTGTAGGCGAGTCCCTTGTCCAGTCGTGTGGCTTTAGGAGAGAAGGCGGACTCCGCTCTCTTAAAAACTAAACTCACCCGAGGTTAGTGACTGTGATTATATACATCAACAGTTTGGCGCCCACCGTGGGGCCTCCTTTCTTCTTCTTGCAGTATGTCCAGCGGCGATGATCTTTCCGGGTCGGGGAACCTACAGGCGGGCTATGTCACTCAAGCCCAACTCCAGGAATCCACCGAGAAGATCACCCAAGCCATGCAGGCCACCATGCAAACCCAGCTCAGAGCTTTTGCAGATGACCTCTTCACTCGCCTCCCTGCTCTCACAGCACAGCAAGCGCCATTAGCAATGGCGGCGGATCAGCCTTCCGCCAGCCACCATTCCACCGCTCGAGGCGATCGCCACTTCGTCATGAGGCAAATTCCATTCCCGGAAACTCCTCACATCGACAAGTCGCGAAGAGACCGCCAAGAGCGTGCCGTCTCACCCTAGAACCTTGGTAGGCCAGTGATGCTTTGCGGCCCCTACCGCCGACCTCGCGATGAAAGCCCTTCTCGGCCAAAGCCATTTGGACCGCCAGGCACGGCCTCAAGACCTCATGCCGCGCCCGCAACACCATTCCCAACCGCCCACCAACGCACAGGCGACTACAATCAAGTGTACCAGCCAGTCGCCGACGCCATCGGAGGGAACACCCCCTTCACTGACTCCATCATGAGAGCACCGGCCGAGAAGTTCAAGATGCCGACGATGGATAAGTACGGGGGCGATAGAGACCCGGCCGAACATGTGCAGGACTACCACAACACCATGATCATGATGCAAGCACCAGAAGCGACCATCTGTCGCTGCTTCCCTGTCACCTTGACAGGGAGCGCCAAGCTTTGGTGGAATTCATTGGAGAAGAAATCCATTGGTAGCTTCGAAGAGCTAAGCCGGCAGTTCATCCACCACTTCTTGGCCAACGCCAAGCCCAAACTACCCTCCAGTGTGCTCATCCAGACCAAGCAAGAGCCGGGCGAAAGCCTCAGAGCCTACATCAAGAGATTCCAGGCGAAGAGACTAGAGGTCGAAGATCAAGAAAGCAAAGTCGCTATGGCGGCTCTGGTGGCGGGGCTGCAACCTGGAGACCTGTCCAAAGCCCTCAACAAGAAGCCCATCAGGAGTTACGAGCACCTGATGTCCAAAGCCCACGCTTACATGAACATGGAAGAAGCAGAAGCATACAAGATCGCCACAGCGGCCGAGTCCAGCAAGGCGGCCACAACTATTTTGGCACCGCCCCCACCAGCAGCGCCGGTACCCCATCATCCTCCTCAGCCGACCACTTATGCCGCTCCGGCAGCCCCTCCCGTCAGGTCGGCCCCAGACCCGCCTCGGAAAGAAGAGCCCAGACACATCCCAAGGAATCCTCCTCCTAAGAACAACCGCAACGGTCGATTCGATAGGAGGGAGGACAGAAGAGCAGATGCTCCCCCTCCAGTGTTCACAGTCCTCAATACCTCCCTTTCTGGGGCCCTGGACAAGGCCCAGAGGGAGGGGCTCCTCCACAAGCCCCCGCCACAGATGAGGACAGACCCAAGCAAGAGAGATCCACGGCGATTCTGCCGATACCACCGAGATCACGGCCACGACACCAGAGACTGCCGTGTTCTCCAGAAAGACATTGAGGACCTCATTCAGAGAGGTTTCTTGAAGAACTTGATCCATCGGGAGCAGCACCCCAAGAGAGACGACCACCGACCTCGCTCTCGATCTCCCCGGCCTCGACCTAGCTTGGAGCACAGGGAAGCCGGACAAGGGAGTCGGGGGGTAATCAATACCATCAGCGGAGGTCCTACCTTGGGAGGGGAATCCAATAACGCCCGAAAGAGGTATGCCAAGCATGCTTTACGGGTGAACAGCTGCGACAAGAGGCAGAAGGCCGATGTATCCATCTCTTTCAGTGAGGCCGACTTGGATGGCGTCGAGACGCCTCATGACGACCCCATCGTCATATCAGCCGATATCTACGGCTTTAAGGTGAAGAGGATCATGATCGACACCGGGAGCTCTGTCGACATATTGTTTTTGGACGCGTTCAACCGTATGGGTATTGACAAGTCCAAACTCCAGCCGTCTCTGGGTCCCCTGATTGGTTTCACGGGACATTCTCAGCTTCCAGAGGGACAGATCACCCTTCCCCTGACTGTTGGGCAACCCCCGTGCCAATCGACCGTGGACGTCCAGTTTGTAGTAATGGACATCAAGTCGGCGCATAATGTCATCTTGGGCCGAACGTCTCTCCACCACTTGCGAGCCATCCCGTCCACCTATCATCAGATGATCAAATTCCCGACATCAAGAGGGGTGGGGATAGTCCGGAGCGACCAGAAGGAAGCCCGAGCTTGCTACGCCCTCTCCACCAAGGGAAAAGGAGTCGCGACCGCCCTGCCCATCGAGAAGATGACTCGCCAGCTTGAAGAGAAGAAGGAGCGCGAGAGGACGACTCCAGTTGAGGACCTCCATGAGATCCCCATCGACCACAAGGGCGAGAGGACGCTCAGGATAGGGTCCAACCTCTCGGAACCATTACGAGGTGCGATAATTGCTTTTCTTTTATCTAATCTTGATGTGTTTGCTTGGAGTCCAGAAGACATGCCGGGCATTTCACCTGACGTCATTTGCCACGAGCTCTCCGTCGACCGACACGTCAAGCGATTCGGCGAAGAAGAGGCACTGGGCCCGAAAGCACCAAAAAGCGGCAGCGAAGAGGTCGGCGGCTCGAGAGCCGACTTCATTCGGGAGGTCCAATATCGAATGGTTGTCCAACGTCGTCCTAGTGAAGAAGTCTAGCGGCAAATGGAGGGCGTCGTCGACTTCACCGACCTCAACAAAGCATGCCCCAGGGCGGCTACCCCTTCCCGCATCGATCGGTTAGTCGGCGAAAGTCGCGGGACATCGGTCTTGAGCTTCTTGGGCGCTTTCTCGAGGTTACAACTAGATCCGCATGGCGGAGCATGATCAAGAAGAGCGTCCTTTGTCACCGAATCGGCACCTTTGCTACAAAGTAATGCCCTTTGGTCTCAAGAACGCAGAGCTACCTATCGAGGTCGGTCAACAAGATCTTCAAGCCCGGCTTCGGTCGCAATGTGAAAGCCTATGTGGGCGACATCTTGGTGAAGTCGAGACTTCATGTGCCACATCACCGACTTGGAAGAAACCTTCGCCACCCTCCGGCTACGCATGAAGCTCAACCCGACCAAATGTGCTTTTGGGGTACAATCGGAAAATTTCGGGATTTTATGATCACCCAAAGGGGAATTGAAATCAACCCGAGAAGATAGAAGCCATTGAGCGACTCCCGAGCAGCACCATGAAGGATATCCGAAGCTCAGCGGGAAGATAGCGCCTTAGAGCTTCCTCTCCAAGTCGGTGAGAGAAGCCTCCCTTTCTTCAAGATACTCGAGGGGCCAAAGATTCCAAGAAGAAGCCGAGTGGACCGAGGAGTCTTGCGCCGCCAGAGAGCTCAAGGTCTATCTGAGCACCAAGCCGCTCCTAAGCCAACCCACCGAAGGAGAAACCCTATACCAGATTTGGCCGCCTCGCCAAGCCGTGAGCTCGGCTTCGTTCGGGAGGAAGACCACATCCGTAGCCGGCCTATTATGTCACCGGATCTTAAGAGCGGGGAACTCAACTACCCACAGTGAAAGCATCCTTCGCCCTCATCACCACTGCCCGTAGACTTCGTCCCTACTTTCAAGCACACCCTATTGTCGTACGGACGAGCCTCCCATTGAAGAAATCCCTAGGAAGCCCCACCACATCTGGGAGAATGGTCGCATGGTCGATCGAACTCAGTGAATATGACGTGCAGTTCGAGCCCAGGACCACCATAAAGGCACAAGCATTGGCTGACTTCCTCATAGAATCCACCTCGCCAGATGGCGAACCAGATGACCTCGGCTGTCCACGCTCACCTGGCCCCTAAGGGGGGCAACAACAACACCTCCCCATGTCCCGAGCCTGGCGACGGCTCCCCTGAAGTCGCCTCTTGGTGGGAATTGAGAGTAGATGGATCCTCAAATGAAGCAGGGAGCGGGGCCGGCGTCGTCTTGCGTAGCCCGAAGGAAGCGATCCGAAGCGATCCATCGCCTTCAAGTTCCCGCCTCGAACAATGAGGCCGAATCTGAAGCCCTCATCGCGGCTGCTGGTCGCCTCAGCGACCAAAGTGAGAGCGATGGTGTTGGCCGACTCCCAACTGGTCGTTCATCAAGTTAACGGCAAATACGCTGCCAAAGATAAGAGGATGGCTCAGTACCTGAAGATTGTCAAGGACTTGTTGCCCCGCTTCGCCAACTTCAAAATTGTCCAGTCCTCGTGCCCATAGCGCCCGGCGGGCCTTGTCGGCTTCGCATCAACCAGCTCCTTGAGTAGCTCCGGGCCCATCCTCGCCGACACACTCCCGCATCCCAGCATCGCAGGACCCGCCTCCGGCGTCATGCAAACAGATACTCCCCATGAACCCTGCTGGATAGACCCTATCGTCCAGTTCTTGGTGGCCGGCTCTTTACCTACCGACCCGGCCGAAGCAAAGAGTTTGCAAAGAGCCTCACGCCGCTACCTCATGATTGACGGCCAGCTTTACCGGACGTCCTATCCAGTCAGCGGAGTGGGGCCCTATCTTCGGTGCCTTCGACCGGTCGAAGCTGATTATGTTTTGAAGGAAATCCATGAAGGCACCTGCGGCAACCATCCAGGGGCGAGGACTCTCGCCCAGAAGACCATACGCCAGGGATACTATTGGCCGACCATTGTGGCCGATTCCCGGCGGCTCGTCTCCAAGTGCAAGAAGTGTCAACTCTTTGCGGAGATTCCCGAGCGCCGCCGAGCTAACTTCCATCTTCAGCCCCTTCCTTTCGCCAATGGGGACTGGATATCGCAGGGCGCTCCCCTTGCTTCGGCGCGCAAGTTCCTGATAGTCGCCATCGACTACTTCACCAAATGGATCGAAGCCGAGCCTTTGGCGAAGATCGGGGAAAGCAACATCACCAGCTTTGCTTGGAAGTCGATCGTATGTCGGTTCGGCGTCCCTCGCTCATTCATCACCGACAACGGCACTTTCGGTTCGGCGGATTCCAAGATTTTGTGAAGAATGGGGATCAAGCTCAAGTTAAGCCGGTAGCCCACCCTAAGTGCAATGGTGGCGAGGCCGCTAATAAATGCATCCTCCAAGCTCGAAGAAGAAGGTCGACCAAGCGATTGGCAATTGGGTTGAAGAACTACCGAGCATCCTGTGGTCATCAGGGCGACCCACAAGAGTTCAACCGAGAAACCCCGCTCATGCTAACCTACGGGCGAGGCGGTAACCGGTGGAGGTCGGCATGCCCACCATCCGACTCCAACATTTCGACGAGGAGGTGAATTCCGATGGACTTCGAGGACAGCTGGACCTGGTGGACGAGATCCGGGCGACCGCTCTACGCAGACAAGTCGTCAATCAGCAACGGATCGCCCGATACTACAACAGCAAAGTCCGACCGAGAAGGTTCCAAGTCGGCGACCTAGTGCTGAGGAAGGCGGCCTTCGACAAGGACACCAGGCGTGGCAAGTTGGCGCCCAATTGGGAGGGGCCCTACACCGTCCTTGAAGAACCACGCCCCGGAACATACCGACTCAGAAGCCCCGATGGGAGAATCCTACAACACCCCTGGAACATAGAGCACCTCAGGAAGTTTTTTCAATAATTTAATGTTGTAAATTCAGTTCATTCCCTCCCAATACAATTCAGTACTCTGCCTCTAATTATTGTTGTTTGTCATAAATTATGCAAGAAACGTCAAAATTACCGTTCGGCCGAATCCAACGCCGGTCAACCCCTCCGCAGCGTAGGTAGCCCCCTGACTGGCTACTCGAATTAGGAAAACCCGACCACGCTGGCCGAGTCAGGGCAATTTTCTAGTCGAGATCGGGTCGAGCTGATCCTGTCCGCTAAGTAGAGTCAAGAAACCCTTCTCGCTAAACCGAGTCAAGAAACTCTTCTCGTTTAGCCGAGTCAAGGAACTCTTCTCGCTTGGTCGCGACGGGTGATCTTACCCATTCCACTAAGGAAACGAGCCCTATTCGCCCAGCGAAAATCGGATTATCCTTCCTCGATAGGCCGAGCTGAGGCCACCTGCGCTCGCTCACCAACCCCAGAGGAAGCCACGTTGCCAAGTAAGACCTAGGCGCCACGTAAGTCCTAGGCACCCGACCTACGCGGTCGTCCTCCACGGAGTCGTCGCTCCCACGGGAGCCGACTCAGGCTTGCTCTTTGCCTCAAAACAGAGATCGGCTTTGCCAAGTAAGACCTAGGCGCCACGTAAGTCCTAGGCACCCGACCTACGCGGTCGTCCTCCACGGAGTCGTCGCTCCCACGGGAGCCGACTCAGGCTTGCTCTTTGCCTCAAAACAGAGATCGGCTTTGCCAAGTAAGACCTAGGCGCCACGTAAGTCCTAGGCACCCGACCTACGCGGTCGTCCTCCACGGAGTCGTCGCTCCCACGGGAGCCGACTCAGGCTTGCTCTTTGCCTCAAAACAGAGATCGGCTTTGCCAAGTAAGACCTAGGCGCCACGTAAGTCCTAGGCACCCGACCTACGCGGTCGCCCTCCATGGAGTCGTCGCTCCCAAGGGAACCGACTCAGGCTGGCTCCACACCCCAGAATGAAGATCAGCCTTGCCAAAAGAATCACAAACGAAGATCCGAACGTAAGGCGGACCTTACGCGACCGACTTGCGGGCCGAAGGTGGACCCAAATGCCCCCAGCGTGCAAACGGACCAATGTGGTAGACCAAGCCTCACAGGGGCCGACCCGTTTTCGGTCTGCTTATTATGTTCATTGTAAGCCCCACAGGGGCCGACCCGTTTTCGGTCTGCTTATTATGTTCATTGTAAGCCCCACAGGGGCCGACTCGTCTTCGATCTACTTATTATGTTCATTGTAAGCCCCACAGGGGCCGACTCGTCTTCGATCTACTTATTATGTTCATTGTAAGCCCCACAGGGGCCGACCCGTTTTCGGTCTGCTTATTATGTTCATTGTAAGCCCCACAGGGGCCGACTCGTCTTCGATCTACTTATTATGTTCATTGTAAGCCCCACAGGGGCCGACTCGTCTTCGATCTACTTATTATGTTCATTGTAAACCCCACAGGGGCCGACTCGTCTTCGATCTACTTATTATGTTCATTGTAAGCCCCACAGGGGCCGACCCGTCTTCGATCTACTTACTATGTTCATTATAAGCCCCCAGCGGTCCGGCTCGTTCAACACGCCAAAAGAGGGGAAAAGAGAAAGAAGAGCCAAAAATGAGTCGAATAGACAACCACCATCGCTAAAATGCGACTTTTCATTGATATTCCAAGCAAAAATTTACAATGGTAAAAAAAAGAAAAACATATATACAAGTCCAAACAGACGCTCTAGTCGCTACTCTTCAGTTTCTTTCTCCTTGCTTTCGTCGTCTCCTCCGCTCGCCTCGGCGCTCATGCCAGTGCTCCCCTGAGAAAGGAGGCGCCGCAATAGTTGCAGAAGTTAATGACAGGGCGCCATGGGTGCAAACGTTGACCCCATGGTTTCATATCAGCACAATAGCCCGAAACCCATGGTTTCATATCAGCACAATAGCCCGGAACCCATGGATGCAAACAAGGCCGCTCCTCCTGAGAAACGCTGACGCCCAACTATCCCTCAGCGAAGCGAGTGCGGGGACAGCGAGGATTTCCCCCCTTCACCACAGATGATCGGAACTACCGCTGGCGCTCGCAGCTGGAAACCCCCGGAGATGGTGGACTCTGGGGAGAGAATCCACCTCCACGCTGACCATCTTTCGTGGCTTAGGCTCCCGATTCGAGACCTTAAAATGGCGATCGGAGCTAAAAAATCGCCAACCTAACGAGAACACCAGGAGTAGTTCTCTTCCCCCCTATTTATAGCGAAGCCCATAAATGCTAAGCCTCCTCGTGACCAACCGAGGAAATTAATAACGTGGAACTCGAGGCACCACCTCGGAAATCACAGAGGCTCGAATCGCCGCCTCGAAAGCTGCCGAAATGCCTCTTTATTTTAAATGAGACCTACCGCCCATCCCAGAAACCTAAAATCAGCAATTAGAGGACGACTCGCTGATGGCATCTGCGCTCCACTCGAAAGACGAGTGGGCGCCCCCTCCGCAGCCGTCAGTGACTATACCGCCCAGTGGTCGACCCGACTCACCTAGGGTCGACCACAAATCGAGCGCGAAGTTACCAATCAGGCCAACTGAGCTATGATCTACAGTCTCGACCCATTTGTCATGTCGTACAAAACATAGATGACGGCCATTCTGGCCAAAGTCGCTATTGTCACAAAGCCTAAGAAAGGGCATCACAAAAAAAAGAGAGTTCGGCGTAGAAAAACGCAAACTAAATTTTCATTTACAAGTAAAATGTATTACAAATACATGGGGACGTTCCAGTCAAAAACAAAGCAGAGAGAATGAACAAAGTGCCATAACGACCTAATCTCCTCCCTCGCCGCCATCTCCCTCCTCTCCATCTTCATCCTCGTCCTCATCCAGATCAGGGTCGTCCTCGGCGCTAAGTTGCACCCCTGCCCCCTAGCTTCCAGGCCTTGCAGAACACGCAGAGAACCCTCCACCCTAGGAGGATATGCGAGGCTCAATGTCGAGAGCGCTTCCGGAGGAAGTTGGGCTTTTAAGTAGTCGTAGCCCGCTTTGACAGCTAGGGACAGCTCTACTTTCCCCATAGGCCCTTGCCTATACTCCTCAACAACCTCCTTCTTGCTCTCCTCCGGCCGGGCAGGTGGGGTTTGATCGACTGGCGTCGTCCAAAGCGATCGATGAGCCGCTTCGACTCATCGAGAGCGACCCTTAAGTTCCGGCCCTCAAGCCTCGCAGCCCCCAGATCACTCTCCAGCACCCCAACTTGAGCCTTCCACTCCTCGATCTCCCTCTCGGAGCCTTCAACCGTCCTCTTCAGCTGGGCGACCTCTTCCTTCAACTTATCGATGACGGCCGCCTGCTTTGAATGGTGGAGTGCGGAGGTCGTGATCGTGGGTGCTTAGCCTCCAAGTCAGCGCGCCATTTGGCGCCGACCTCTGCCTTCTCCGCCTCAAGGGCGGCCAACCTCTTCTCCAATCCCTCTCGGGTCCCCTTCTCCGCCGTAAGCCTCTCCGCCAAGTGGCCAACCGTCTTCATCGTACATGACAGCCGGTTGAAAAGCTCTTCCCCGACCAGAGCCCCTGGTGCAGTAACTCAAGAGGGCCAGCGAGGCGGTCGAGGTGTCTCCTCGGGAACTCCCTATCATGAGGGAGGGTGAACTGTTAGAGGCGGCCCCACTGGGAGAGAAGCACCGTACCCTCCTTGTGGAGGGAATGGTCGGAGACGAACCGGTCGCTTGGGGAGGGTTCCTCCCTCTCGGAATACCCTTCCCACAGATCACCAACGAGGAGGGATCGTAGCTCTTTCCACCTCGAACCGCCCACTTCGGTAATCCGGTGGCGAAAAGGAAGCTCTACGCCCAGATCCTTGAGTAAACTCCAAGGGTCCGCCCGAGCCGAAGTCGTCCGAGATGGCGCCTCCTTCCCGACCTCGAGTGGGCTCGTCGGAAGACACCTCCGCTTGGCGGCGGGGGCCTCTTCGGCGCCAGGTGACCCTCGGCCCGATGGACCGGGAATTTCGCCCGGCGGGCGTGATTCCCCTCGATCACGCCCTCGCCGAGGTTGGGGCAAGGAAAGAGGGTCCCGAGGCGACTCTCCCAGCAATTGGAAGTTCCCCCGCGATACCCTCGGTCTGCTCGAGAGCCGCCGCTTCGGTCGCCCCCTCAAAAGTCGACCCCATCGACTTTTTCGTCTTCTTCTTCTTCTTCTTCTTTGGTTGATCGGCCCCGGACGCAGGAAGAGCCCTCTTCACCTGCAACCTAGACGCCAACTCTTCAAACCTCTCCTCCACCTGCTGCGCCTCCGCAGCCGACAGCCCCCCTCCCCTGACTTTCTTCTGCGGAAGTTGCAGTTCAGTGGCTTTGGTCGGGCTGGAACCCCCACTCTTGGGATCTTCAACCCGTTGGGGAGCCACCTCTAGCAACCCTTTCTCTCTTTCCTCGTCGACCCCAGTCGGTCGAACGAACGACAACCCCGCTACCCTCGAAGCGTTGTCGAACAAGTTGTAGCCCTTCGCGACCACGAATAATGGCGGAACTTGTCCGGTCGGCCTCCGTGCATGAGGGAAGATTTTTCGAGCCGTCTTTGTTGATCTCCGCGCGAGCGGCAAGCCAATTCGGCGTGGCGAAAACCAGACGAACTTGTTCTTCCGGTCCTTGTTCGAGTCCGAATGTCAACAAACCAACGCCCACATACAGAAGAAGAAATGGCGTCTTTCTTCGTCGCCCTCACCGTGGCGAGATTGCGAAGAGTGAAGAGTCGGCACCACCTTCACTCGATGACGATTACCGAAGCGCCATTATCGTAGCAATGGCGTTAGGGGCAACCGCATCGGGGACACTAAGCCTTCGCCGCGACCTCTTCCTGAACGCCGGCAAAGGAAGGCGCGATCCGTTGTCCAAGTCGCCATGTATAGTGGCGGCTTATCCGTGCTATGATCAACAATAGCGTCCTTCTGGAAGAAGCGTAAATCCTCAGGGAGATCATACCTTTCATGGAGCCCCTCGGATCCTCTTCTCTCGCCTTTGGCGCCAAGACTTTAGCTTGGCGATCACATCAATAGAGGCGGCGACCATGGCGAAAGCTCTTTAAAGTATTCCAGTTAAGGAGGCGAGTCTTTAGAAAGTGCTAAGAGAAACCCCAAATAGGGTAAGGGCATATATAGGCGCCATGCGTGTCCATTCACGGGCCGGCGGTTTAACCGAAATCCAGCGGTCGGGATTGGCTCTGGATCTGAACCGCCTCTTGAAAATTGAAAATCCCACCTTTATGACCCACGTCTCTTCGCCGAAATTGAGCGCCTTTGGCGGAAGTACAGTGACGTCAAGTCTTATCCCCTGATGCGCCCACTTTGTGCCTAGAAACTAAACTCACCCGAGGTTAGTGGCGTGATTATATACATCAACAATATATATATAAACTTAAGTTTATAGGAAATAGTCATACATCAACTTTTCTATCCATTGATGTTGCCTTGGGATCCATGAAAGATATGAAGCCCATTTTGAGATTTGTGCATATCTTAATGGCACAAATCTAAAGGCAACATCAATGAATAAAAAGTTAGTGTATCTATTCCCTATAAGCTTAAGTTTATAATAATTTATATATATATATATATATATATATATATATATATATATATATATATATATATATATATATATATATATATATATATATATATATATATATATATATATATATATATATAATATAAACAACCTCAAATAAGTCTAAACGACTGGAATGAAAAAAGAGATAAACAAACTACCCTATCCTTGACGTAATTTATCACAGTGCAATAGATAGTTTGGCTATCACATATTTTCATAGTAGTTAGCACTTAAAGGAGGGTAGAACAAATAGTATATCACTTGAACTGATAGGTCCGGTTCAAGCATAGAAAACGTAACAAAGAGCAGAGTTTAAACATCATTGAAAACAGATTGTATCATGATATTTCCACCCAAAAGACAGGAGCAAAAGGATGTTGATCCCTGGTAATTAGAAATTGTAACTATAGTCTTGTCTTCATCTATAAGAGATGCTCGATTCTCCTCTCTTATTGCATCCTTGATCTGCCTAACATTCTTCTTTATTGAGTTCCCCTTTTTGTGTAGTGGACTTATAAGACATGAATATTGATTGTTTAGAAGTTTAGAGAGGAACCATGAGGCGCCGGGTTTTTTTCTTGGATAGATTTCACAAAACGCCCAAAGAAGTTTGGCTCATTTTGATATAACCCTAAAAAGCTTGGAAACGTCACTTAACCCTCTTAAGTTGGGGTTTATCTAAAGATAGATCTAGAAAAATGGTAAAGTTTTTAAGATTAAATGATATTTCTAAACTTTTTGGACGTAACAGAGTGGGCTAAACTTCTTGGTGTGTTTTTGTGAAATTTGCGCTTCTTTTCTGTTAAATGGGAGGCTTTTCAATAGAAAAGTTTTCGGCAGACGAGCGCGTAGGTAGAAGAGAGAGGAGGGAAGCTGGATCCGCGAATAAAGTTAAGTGTTGATGTGGTAGTTAGCAACTGGAATATTTTCTGTCTTTGCTATAATGTGCACCAAGAAATAGTTATAGATTATAATACATGTGCACGAGCATATGCGGATCTTTATGGGAGTTATAGATTATATCGCAAGGAATAGTTTGCTTGAGGATGCTCGAGATCATCAGCGTCACAGAGTTTCCATTTATCCCTGGGTGATGAATGGGTATAAGCTTGCGCGCTCAGCGAAATACTTGTCATTTTATGTATTTTGTGATCGTTTATATTAGACTATAAAATTATAGACCTTCAATCGTGAACACACTTTAGAAGTTTGATATGGCGAACTCACTTTATAAAGTAAATTTAAAAGAAAAGAGCCCAAATTTTATCCAGGAGGTTGAACCTCCTGTGGGGACATATTAGATATTAAAATTATGACAATTAGTCCTCATTTGAATTAGGAGATTTTGATCCAGTGAAAGAAAGGTTGGGTTTATGTTCATTGGCGGTCATTATTCAAACTTGATCTAATTGGTTTGTTTACAGCATTCAGTCCAACTTGTTCAACAATTTACACCTATATTTAACGATAAAAAATGAAATGTTACGAAAACAACTTATTCTGACAGAAATATTAAGTCAGAAAGTCGGATTCATGTTAACGTTTGTTTGAACTGATTATAATAGGAAACAAATTAATGTTGATCTAATCAAATGTATGATTTAGACTGATCATACTAGACTGGTTCAGCTAAATCCAGCAATATTTTAGCACTCCACGTGAAATGATCAAAACATGTCATTCATTTAACTGTCTGAATAAGTTTCAAGTTGACACCAAATACCTCATGGTAACAGCTCAAATGAGCATATATTGACCAGGCATTAAGCTATCCCCTGGGTTTCACTACCCAATGATTCAATGATTGAGGGCAAGATGTAAACATGATTCTGATGATATCATGAGTTAGAAGTTGTGTTCCTTTTGTTACATTGGATATGAATATGGAAGTGAATTTTGTAGTTCCCCAATGCCAAAATTAAGCTACGGTCAAATTTTTGAGACAAGCTACATAGTTTGGGGCTATAATGTATGGGTATAAGGTTTCTAGCGATCTAGATTTCATCGTATATCTCTGTAAATAGAAATTTTAAAATTGAGTTACTAAGTACAAATGTTGTGCTCGTTTCCAATTCCAATATAAAAGTTGTCAAAAATTATTTCTTGGATTGGATGATCTAAGTGATGAATCTCTTTCGTTGGTGCAGGCTTAGACATAAACACAAATTCCACCAATCAAACTACATTATCAACTTAGACATGGACAAAAATAAGGTAAGATAACAGCATAAACAAAATCAATAACAGAGAAAAAGAATTCCCGTATCAAAATTTCTAATTTAAGTATATTCTTTTCAACTGTATATTTACACAGGAATTCAATTCTCTACAATGGAGTTACTAATCTTAGAAGAGTGACTCTGGTGTTAATCAAACACCTCAACACTCTCTCGCTCCTCTTTTCCAACGCCACAATACTTTCCTCCAATCCGTGGAGCTCCTCCAGGGCATTTCTCTTTGTCGCAGTAGAGGCAACGGTAGCAGCTCCCGTGAACACCGCCATCGACGTGGACACAGTCACGTCGATTACCTCCCTTATTATCCCGACCAGCTCAGCCTCTTCGATGCTGCCGTCAAAAATTTTCATAGCCGGTGATTTAGAGACATTTCGAAGAGACGAAGCAATTTTGACTATGTTTTTCTCTGTTTTCTTGATGCATTTGATTGCATATGCTACGTTTAAGTTTTCTTTCATTCTCAATGCTATTTGAGCATCGGACAGGTGATCATTTAAGGCCACCATCTCGGATCTGAAGCTACTGTGAGCGTCTGCGAGGTGTAGGAAGTCATTGAGGATCCGACCCATCAATTCAGATCCGGATCCACGACGGAGGGAGTCTTGGTTTTGAGGGAGGTTGAGGAGGTCAGTTAGGGGGGTGTGGAGGAGCTCGAGACGAGCTAGGCCATCGCAGATTGACGCTGATGATTCGGGTTTGGATGGTGAGATCCAGTCTCTAACGGATCGGAGCTCCTCTTGGAGTTGGGAGATGAGAGGGCGGGAGCGGCAGGGGAGGCTGATGGATCGGACGTGGGAAGAGGGTCGGGTTTTGAGGAGGCGGGGAGACCCGGGGAATGAGATTGAGCGGTGAAATCCAACAACAGTCGCTGGGCTTTTTTTTTTTCGGAAAGAGATGATATGAGATTTGATGGTTTGGAGTTTGAAGATGAGGGAGAGGTCCAGGGCTTTTAAAGGAGAGTGATTGCCGTTTTTGAAAATTAGTGGTGCACGAGCGGGCGTGCAGGGGAAAGGGGAGGCTGGATCCGCGAATAAAGTTTTGAGTGTTGATGAGGTAGTTAGCAAGTGGAGGTTTTTTAATGGATTCGGATCTTATCTCTATCCTTCTTGATGCAGGAAGCCATCTGAATTATTTCCTTTTTCCCATGCTGCCGCCGCACTTCTAGGTCTGTTTCTAGACGGAAGGAAACAAGCAATCTGATGGAGGCACATTGTTGAGGTCAGGTTTCATCTAGAAGCATATTACTATATTGCTGGTCCTTGGGCAGGCTGCCATTTTGAGGGTTGGAAAAATATGGATGATCATGCGCTCATAATTGTGACCGGCCTCGTCATGGACTCATGATTACAATTGATTTTGGTAGATCGGGAGAGGACCCACAAATAATTTCACGATGTTGATGCTGAATGAGCTATAAGTTACACAAGGAGGATGTAAAGCCCTTTAAAGAGATCAGTGGTGTCTATATTTTCCTGAATATCACCTTATATTTAGGATGACTTTACGTAAACCACATTATATTTTCAATTTATATCTAAACGACCTACAAAGTTAGTTTTTCTTCCAATCAATCACCTGGCACCACTTTGCTAGTAAAATTCTCATGAAATCCCAACAATACCTTTATTTAATCTCACGTGTAAAGCACGTGACCTTCCTTGTTGATGTTCTACAAGCTTTTCACATAAGATTAAATAAGGATGTTGTTGGAATTTCAGGAAAATGTTAGCAGCGAACTATGGTCAGGTGGTTGATTGTAAGAAAAATTAACTTTGTAGGTGATTTAGATATAAATTGAAAGTATAAGGTGGTTTACATAAATTGACCCCAATTATAAGGTGGTTTCGAAGGGAAAAAAGCTAATACAAATGACTTAGTTTTTATTCTTTTCTAATTTGGTTATTATAAAATTGATTGAAAGGTAATTAAAAGGAGAAGTGTGTCATAGCAGAATTTTTAACGTTTTTAGCATTTTCTAAAGTTTTGAGAAATTGGATGAAAAGGAATTGACCAAAGAGATAAATTAATACCTAATTCTCTTCTGAGCATTTCACCTTCAAGTAGTCAATTTTCATGACAATCAACTAACGAATAAAGAAAGTATATTTTATGTCATATTTTTCAATTTAATCTTGTCATTTTTATATTCAAATAAAATTTCCAATACAAAATAATAAGAATCTAAATGTTTCAGCTCTCATTTATTTTCCGGTAGGCGAACACCATATTACATTAGTGAATAATTCAAGGATTATTCTTCTCTTAGAGATAGTTTGGTTGACCTGAAATAGAGTTGCAGTAGTACATGTTGTCTTAAAAAGTTACTTGAAAATGATGATTTGATTTACGTTTTGAGAAAAACAGCATTTGTTGCATCAATTTGATTGCAGCAAACACCGATATCCTTTTATTTATTAAAAAAACTTATTGCTCTCAAGTTAGTTAATTTCACACCAAAAAAAGTATGGATCATTGTACAATTGCAATATAAACAAACAGTTGAGTTGCACTGAATTCCAGCAAAAATGCAAGTCCAACAACTTTTGCAACTAATCAAACGCTGGATTTGAATGCTGCGACAATACACTTCCTATAGTGAAAAAAATACAAATATCTAATAAATGAAGGACTTGAGGTTAATTCCTGCAATAAATTAATACTGCAGGTAGCTTAGCACTTTTGTGTGCCACATTTTCTGTATTCATCTTTCCAGCGCTCCAAATAATTTTGAGGATATATAGGCAATAGAATCCTTCAAGATAATAATAATTGAAGGAATAAAATTCTGGAAAACCCAAAAGCTTTTCTAGAAGAGGCCTTCTAGCGACACTCAGCTTTGGGCGAGTTCAAAGCGAGTGTCGCTGTTATCCCTCAATAGGAAGGGGACATTTGTCCCCTAACCCTAACCTCACCCAAACTTAACTTTGGGTGGGGTTAGTGACGCAGCGCGGAAGTTGAAATCTCGGAATCCACCGAGGGTTGATCTCCGAATCCATGAAAAGCTTCGAATCCACGAAGAAAATATATTAAACGAAAGTTTTATTGATTAAAAGATATGCCTCAAGGGCTTACAAGACTCTGTTTAAATAGAAAATAAATAAGAATCCTACAATGACTCGAACTCCTACTAAAAATAGAAATAAAAACTCTAATTGACCCGAACTTTGCCAAAAATAGAAATAAGAAAACTATCCTCAAAAGACTCCCTACGATTAGGGAAGTAAATCGGTCAAATTTGGAATCAAACCGGATTTGCTTCCTAATCCAAACAGACTTCTAAAACATTACTAAAAATAGTAAAAAATCGACGAGAACGCTGATATCTTTCAATCCGGAAGGAATTTGATGAAATGAACGGCGAGCAAACCGAACCTTGGTGGGTTTGGTTGGCTTCGTCTAGAAAAAATACGCGATTTTAAAAAAAATCGTCCAAATCCAACTTACGGATTGAAAGTTACGACCCGTTCTTCGTTGCAACCTATTTTCCTTGACCGGGTCCGCGTTTGGGCTTGTTACGATCCCGTTTCTCCATGAAGGTATCCGCAATGTGGTCTACATCAGTTAGGGTTAGGGAATTTTTCCCCTTTTTATGTGTCTAAGGACACTTGTAGAATTATTCTTTCTAGAAAGACCACAGTGAGGCAAAATTTGAATAGAAAAATACACTCGCTCTAGAATGCGGCAGGAGACATTTCTTGAAAGGAGATATTGAAGATGCTGACGCCGAACTACAAGGTCTGCGTAAGGAGGAAGGCAGCATATGATGGATGCACGAGGGAGTCGGGCCTCAGCACGTGGGCAGAGTTTTAATTAGAACGGTGTGAATCCGAATATGCATGGGGTGTTGATCATGGGAAATAATAAACTAATAAAGGACAGCTCATCAGGAGAAAAATAAATTAGATGAGCATGGACTTTGTAATTGATGTTTTCTTGGTTATGATCGACGAATATATGTATGAGAGGAGCTAAATATTTTTGTTGGGGATTATAAATTCGATGATTGATTTGGGAGGGGACACCAAATACATTAATAACAATAAATGATGAACCGACTATGTCTTATCTGATCCATAGTAAATTTTGTGGCCCCTGAGATTTAGTTCAGGATGACAATATTGGGATTTAGCTTTAACAATTTTTTTTTTGCCGACATATTTAAAGATGATAATGAGTTTTATTTATCTAACTAACTACGATTTAGTGCAATACACAGGGTCCTATTAAATTTAGAATGTATTACAATTATTTACTAGATAATCAACAAATACAAATAAAAGTAGTGATTGTAGGCGTTGAAAAATACTTACAAGATCCCCAAACCAACTCGCGGATTCGAGTCTACGAATGACAACCCATCGAATGATGCGACGCCGGATCGTTAAGACTTAACTCGACGGCTAACCCACGCCGCCACAAGCACCCGCTTAAACCGACTTGGATGGACGATCGATTTCGAGACCGCTGAACCGAACGAACCAAGAATTAGTCCCTAATCAAATACGCACGGAATCTAAGTCCCGAGAAAGCCAAGAGTCGTGAAAACGACTAAACGGGCGAAAAGAAGCGGCGGCCGCTGCGCCAACTTGGCCGAAGTTACTCTACCAAGTGAAGTGGTGCGCAGCCACAATGGTCGAAGCCACCTCTACCAACTTGTCGAGGTGCCTACCAAGTGGTCGGTAGGTGCTCGCCACCATGGTCGAGCCACCTCTACCAACTTGTCGAGGTGGCTCGCCAAGTGGCGAGCCGCCAGCCACCCCTATGCTATAAATAGGGGGTTCTCCTCACTCTGAGGGGCCGGAGTTTAGGTTCTGAGGTCGGATTTTGGGGATTTTGCCGATCGAGGGAGGATTTTCTTGGATTTTGGCGACTTCAAGAGCTCATGAGATCACGACGCGACGGTCCGGAGCACGGCGAAGCTCAAGTCCAACACGCCGATCTATAAGCAAAAGGTAACCAATTGGTCGAACTACGATACCCTCTAGATTAAGCTTCCTCTTAATCTCGTGGATAGCGCTGTGATTTCTCCTAGTAGATCTCACCCGCCAGCGATCTCTCCTTCGCGGAGTGTGATCCCTCGCTTCGCTTTCTCAGGAACGAGCCCCTTTACATCCAGTTCCGCAACCCTGCCCCACTGATTGAATTGCGCGGTGGTCCACGGACACAATAAGTCCCCAAGACAGTAAAGAACCCACGCAAGCTTGTGATCCCGATATAACAGTGGATCCGAGCGCTTGTTCACTCGTGAAAAAGTTGTAATTTTTGATTTTCATTTATTTTAAAGCGTAGCTAATTAAGTTTCCTTCTTGTCGACTTCGTGTTGGTGAATTGTCGTCCAATTGACCCTCGAGATTCCTCCGTTGATCGGGGAACCCTTGGACTGACAGCGTTAATTGGCGTCGAACTACATGGATTTTAGCCTTCAGAGCAAGTGCAGCGTTGGCCGTAGCGATCTTCGTGGATCCGAACCGTTGATCGGTGAATCGCCGGCGACGGCAGCGTTGGTTGGCGTCGCTGGTAATACTCCCTTGCGGGAGCACAATTATCCTCGATTGGGAGGAATTTTTCTTGGGACTTATTCCAATTCTAAAGCTGTTGACCGATGGGCCTTCGGCGAGCATGAATCGGCATTGATACGATGAGAGAATTCTTTCCAAGGTAGAGCCTGTCGGCGTGACATAAGCCCTAGGGATTATCCCCTCTTTGAGGTTCCACGATGGGAGAAATTGAGGGTTATCGAGTTATCCTTAAGAATATGGTAATATTCTCCGGGAACTTCTCGTTAAGAATTAGGAATTAGTTTATACTCGTAATCCTATTCGAGTGGCGCCATGCAGCGTTGATTAACGTCAATGCAATCATACGATCGAGTTATCCCTAAGAATATTTTTATGAAAATATTAGGAAACTCTCGACAAATTAGGAAACGGTTTATACTCGTGTTCCTAATTGGAGTAGGATCGGCGACATGGGAGAATATCGGAAGATTGAGTGCAGGAAGATTGAGTGCCCGGGCTATTGCTGCGATTTCGACCATTTGGAGTTAAGCTCCAAAGTCTACAAGATTTTGAGGCGGCTTGGCGGGATGCTCGCGTCGTCTTTGGACTCGAAGTTGGATCGACAAGACCGGGTGCGTCTTTGGGGACTGCTTGTCAGCGAAGCTTTGTCTTCCATGTAGCATTTTCAATCTTATTCTTTGGAGAAGCGAGGATAGTAGAGCTCGAGCAGGGAACTTCAAGCGGGAGGAGAGCGATCATCTTGAAGGCGGCGAAGGCCGACAAGGAGGAGACTCTTGCAGTCATGTTGAGCTTGAGTTTTCAAAGCGGAAGGCGGTGAAGTCAAGGAGGAAACCGCGAAGACCCTTAATGGCGGCGAGGAGACTTCGGGGCGAGCCGGGAGAACTTCAATAAGCTTTCCTCAATAAAACATCGAGTTAAAGCGACAAATTTCTTGTCACAAATTTGGCGTTTAGAAAACTTGTGTAACAGGTCCTTTATCAATAAAACATATTTACGTCCTCTTTTGTGCTCTATTATGATTCTTTTATTTAGTGGAAATAATTAACCATAATACTTATAGGATTTTGGCAAACCCTCGGTATCAGCAGTTTGATTAGCCTTACCAACTACCGTTTGAATTGGGCTGGCGTCGCGGATTATCGGATCCGTTCCACCGCGTGGCGTTGTCTTTGGAAGAATGAAACTCTTCTAGACTTGTTGCTATGATATTGAATACATAGGCTTGGTACTCTTTTACGGGCAAGAGATTGCCCGTGCAGCGTGTTAGTAGACTCATCCCTTCTTAGGCTTAGGGATGAAATACCCGAATCAACTCGGTGTCTTCTTCAATCGGAAAAGACTAAACGACTAGCGCGTGTGCGCGACTTTAGGGTTATTGGCGACCCCGACCCTCAGCGGTTTGATTAGCCTTTACCAACTACCGTTTGAGTTGGGCTAGCGGTGGATTATCTGGATCCGTTCGCGCGTGGCGTTGTGCCAAAAGGATGAGACTCTCTTAGACTTAATGCTATGATGTTGAATACGTAGGCCGTCTTTTTCGGGAAGACTAGCAGAAGCGTGTGGCGTGTGGCTTAATCCCTTCTTAGGCTTTGGGATAAAATACCCGAGAATCAAACTCGGTGTCTTCTTCAATCGGAGAAAGACTAAACCGGACAGCGTGTTAGGCGTCGACTTCATCCCTTCTTAGGTTTGGGATAAAATACCAGTCGAACTCTTGTGTCTTCTTCAATGGGAGAAAGACTAAACCGTGACGTGTTAGGCGTCGACTTCATCCCTTCTTAGGTTTGGGATGAAATACCCGAATCGAACTCGGTGTCTTCTTCAATCGGAGAAAGACTAAACCGTCGACAGCGTGTTAGGCGTCGACTTCATCCCTTCTTAGGTTTGGGATAAAATACCCAAGATGAATCTTGGCGCCTTCTTTGTGGAGAAAGTTGAACCGGCTTAAATTGATTGAGGTGGGAAAGGAAGAATGTATTCTATTTCGAAGGTGGAGAGGAAGGAGGATCTTGTCTCCTATCTCAGAGTAAGGGATGAACAAGAGCCCTCGCTGATCTGACCTTACGGTTCCGAGCACCGTGAGCTCAAGTCCGATCGACGTCGGATCTATAAGCAAAAGAAGCGAATTGGGTCGACTACAGATACCCTCTAGATTAAGCTTCCTCTTAAGGGATAGTGTGATTTCTCCTAGTAGATCTCACCCTCGGCGATCCTCTCGCCGTGAGTGTGATCCCCTCGGTAACCGTTTCCTTGTGAAGCGAGCCCCTACATCTGTAGTTCGAACCGGGTCTCCACCTGGATTGGAATTGCGCGGTGGTCCACGGACACAATAAGTCCCCGGCACAGGCAAAGAACCCACGCAAGCGAGGATCCCGATATAACAGGGATCTGAGCGTTTGTTCACTCAGGAAAAAGTTGTAATTTTTGATTTTCATTGTACGCCTTAAAATAAAAGGCATTTCTTTTGTTTGAATTTCGTTGTAGGCCAAAGAAGCTGTAAGCAAAATTCAGATCAATGACAATCATCCCGACTTTTACCGCGAACAAGCTGCTCTCACCAGATCATGGAGTCGAGATGTAGGCTCTGCACAGAAGAAAAGAGGACTTTAGGATTTTAGTAAAAAAATTGGCGAAAGCTTATTTGGCTAAAAGACCCTTACCCGTCTCCTTTGGTGTAGCTTCAGAGGCTAGTGAGTCCACCGAGGCGTATCTATCGCGGATGTCATTAACCGCAGCTAAGTCCTCGCAGTGCTCATCTATCTCAATTATTTGTGGTAGGCCGATTCGAAAGCGGACGGAAAGAGGGTTTGCCATTTGCACAAATGGAATATCTCGGCCTCTTTTAATTATAGTGGTATTGGCCAAGCGGTGGTCCTATAATTAATCGAAGAGAAAGTTCATACCTTCTTCAGGGATAGTAGCTTCGGGTAAATCCTCACCAAGGGTATCTCCATCTTGTGACCAAGCGCGTAGCAAGTCATCCACGGAAGTGTTGCCATATAAACCAGATCCCACGAAATCTGCCATGGAGAATTCTAAAAAAGGGAAGGCATTAGGAAGGCGAATGCAATTAAGGCAAACAATAGGTAAGGCTACATACCTCCTATAGTGGATTTAGCTCGCCTAGTCTCGGCTTGTGCACTTGTCTCCTGCAATCCCTCTAAAAGAACAAAAAAGGCAAAGAGGCAATTAGTGGGGGTACAAATCCCGAGTCATTCCATTCTCGCATTCGCCACCCAGAAGAGCAATTATCGATGTTAGATGTACCTGGGTCCGCCGGATCAGGTCCTACATCGGCCTCTTCCGCCATAGCTCCATACATTTGTTGAGTAAGCTGGCTCGACCTGGCGGCCCGGGCTCAGCAGAATTGTGGTGAGCAAAATCAAAGCCAGGATCATAATCCCTAGAACCCCCTGCATGCGAACGGAGAAATGTCAGTCTTCAAAAGTCGAAATTTCAGATTTCATCACGGTGAATTATTACCTCCACACCGACCGAACATTACCGGTCAAGTCTATATCAAAGGACCGAGGATTCACGTGATCCTTGTGGGCTAGCCTCTTTCGTTTAACCCCTTGAGAGGGTCGAAATTCTTCCTCTTCAATAGATTTTCCTGAAAATTCAATTGGATGAGAACTCTAATGGAAAGGATGAGAAAACGAAAAGGAAAAGGAGAAAGTACCGAGATCCTTCTCATGAGCTGCGACCTCAGCTTGGTCCTCTCCTAAAGTAGCGTCGAGTGTGGAACTCCTCCTCGACCTCACCGGTCGATAAGATTGGCTTCCTCTGAGCTTGCCGGAAGCGCTGCGGTGTCTGAATCTTAGGCTCATAGCGATGCTTCGGCTACCGTGATTCGAGATGGCCCTCACAGGACTCGACTCGTTAGCTACTAATAGCCAACTACAATGGAGGAATGTCGACTCCACCGACGGTCCGAGCTCGAGATCAATCTAGCACCGGTACATCCCATGACGCCCACAACCATGCTCAAGGCCATCCACAAGTCCACCTGAAGTGGGCTGCCGGGTTCGGGTTCCCAACATAAAGTTGGTCGTAGGCTGGCGAGCAAAGCGGCGGGGAAAATAAGGCTCAATGAAACATTCCTCACTTACCGGAAGGTGAGATACCACGGCGATATTCACTAACCGGTTGAAATAGCCAATGTTAAGTGAAGTCTGGCGTGTCTTGGCACCTCCTCGTCGACCAAGGACTCACCATATTGACCGAGAATCGAGGAAAACATCCGAAAAGATCCACCCTTTGTGAATGCATCGTTTCTTGATCTCGCAAAACCACGCCTTCCATCGCAATCCTCTACCAACCGTAAGAAAGGAGTAGACGACCAGGAACCCGTGCCGACATCATGTCGACGATGAAGGACCAACCAGTCATCAAATAGGTATATGGGAGCTCTACTCGGACGGAAGGGATGCGTGATGATGGCTCGCCCTTTCTCGGGTAAACGCCAACTATATGCCGCAATCCACGGTGAATACCGCCACCATCACCGAAGGAGAGAGAGTTCCTTCTTGTGGGCGAGTTGAGCTGCGGGATAAAGGACCTCCAAAGGTAAAGCATCATCAGTTGATATGGAACCACACACTTCTTGAGCCGATTGCAAGATAGCCCGCTAGAAGAGTTGTCGTTGGATAGGCTTCACCGCATGCCACGAAAAAGTCGCAAACTTGGTCCCCAAGGAAAGCCTTCTTTGGCGTAGCTGAGTGTATAAGAGTTAGCCTCGGACTTCTTGATCAGTTCATTAACCTTCAAGGAGTGAGCGTGATAGTTCACATATTTCCTCGCCGATTTGTCCTCCAAATGCCGAACAAGATCAAGTAAATCCGCTCTCACTCACCAAGCGCTTCTTAGCTAAGGTTCGATTAATGAGCTATATGGTAATGACAAGTGAGATCCCATAAAGTCTTATAACGACGGGCGTATGCTCTTCAAACCGCTCAGCTTCGATTGGAGGGAAAGTACTCGATATAGCATCTTCCCATGGGTAGACCTCAAATACGGACATCTCATGCAAATCCAACGCCAGTCAAAGATCGACGACGCCTCAAAGACAAAGGCGCTCAGATTCAATCGCTGGTGAAGCCAACTCCGCCACCACCACCAAACCAACTATCAAGGATCGCCTCGTCCTCGAAGAGAATCACGGGTCACTCCTCATGCAGAGGTCGCATCTGCTCCAACAAGGACAAGAAGATTCGGCACTCTCCTATCGGATTGAAAATCGAAGTCCGAAGTCCGCCGAGACTTCGGCCACATCGGGCGAAAAGTCTAGCGAAGTCACTTTCGAAGTTTCATGGATTGACCCGCCCTGAAGAGACGCTTATCCGACGATGAGGACGCTATACCCGAAGATCGCACGACATACGGCAGTTGCCCCGCATATAACACACCGATGAGCCGCATTCACCGCATAAGGGTACGACAATTCGGCGGATTCCCCAAATTGACGCTAGCCATGCTTGTGCTCCAAGCTCATTAAGACGATGCTCTCGAGTGCAATTGCCATCAAGAAGCTCCAAAGGGTGTCACCTTCCAGACTCACCACGGAAATGCCAAGACCTAGGTCAAGGCGATTCAAGAAAAGGATGACTCCCCAGAGGGTGAGCTGCCGAGGTCACTAATAATATGACCAGCCAAGAACCATCGCCACGCTATTCCCCAAGACGCAACGGCTAACTCGCTTTGCGGTCCGACTATCCGACGGTCCGTGATAACGATAAGCTTCAAGGGATACCCGCTGAGGATGATGCGTCCGATATTGGCTCCTCAAGAACGTGATCCGATCATACCGTATCTAGTGAAGGAGCCCCAAGAAACGCTTATAATCGCATGCATCAAGTGGCCAAAATGCTAGACGCGCTGAATAAACAACGGAAAACTTCGTTAGAAATGGAGTTGGCCATGCACGATGAGAGAAATGCACGACCAACATTCAAGCCCCGACAAAACATCAAGGTGAATCGAAGTCACAACATCGATGAAGATGATAGCGATTCGGATCGGAGGAAGCACCGAAGATGATAACCCCCGAACCACGCTGACGCTGCTGCTCAGAGAGCGAAGATCAAAGACTTGGAGAGCAAAATCAACTCATTGATTTCGCTCAAGAAGCGGGTATTCCTTGCCCATACCGAGGAGTGGGAATCAATCCGTGCAGTCAAGTTTAACTTAATAAACTTCACACCATTTGGCGGAAGGGTTCCCGACCGCGACACGATTTATTTCAAGTCACACCTCGGAGTTATTTACGCGAACCCACGATGGTTCGGTCATTCGTCGGCACCCGCCGTGGGGCTGCCGAATGGTACCGCCGTCTCAAGCGGGGAGCATTCACGGTGGGGCGACATGGAGTCTAGCTTCCTTACCAATTTCTTTGATAGCGATACGAGGTATCGTCGGAACATTACTTTCGGCGAAGCGGAAAGAGCGGAGAAACCGTGGATATCTTTGTCAAGCGATTCGGAACAAGGCAATGGCTAGCGGGGATCGATAGCGGAGGAGTTCATCCTCAAACACTGCGGCAACTTATCGATAGATGTGCTTGAAGCAATAGGGGCAGCACCATCGATAGCGTGGAAGGACTTGAAGGTTCGTGGAAACAAGAGATTCCTCAAAAGGAAAAAGCGGAGAGGTCAGCCGACAGCGGAAGCTCGGCGTAACTTTGTCCGCGGCAAAGGAAAAACAAGCCAAAGGCGGTGATTCGCGAACCAGCGTTCTCAACTCAGCCCGGCGGCGGCAACGGCGAGGCGCCCAGCGAACCACGATGACGCTGCTGCTCAGAGAGCGAAGATCAAAGACTTGGAGAGCAAAATCAACTCATTGATTTCCGCCAAGAAGTAAAGAAGACGGTATTCCTTGCCCATACCCGAGGGAGTGGGAATCAATCCTGCACTGCCAAAGTTTAACTTAATAAACTTCACACCATTTGACGAAGGGTTCCCCACACAAAGACTTGATTTATTTCAAGTCACACTCTGGAGTTATTTCTCGTAACTAACCCCGATGGTTCTGCTATTCGCCGGCACCTTCGTGGGTCAGCTCGAATGGTACCGCCTCAAGACGGGAGCATTCACATACCGGACGACATGGAGTCTAGCTTCCTTACCAACTTTTGATGACGATACCGAGGTATCGATCGAACATTGCTCGACGAAGCGTAAAGACGGAGAAACCGTGGATATCTTTGTCAAACGATTCTAACAAGGCAATGAACCGTCGATCCGATAACGAGGAGTTCATCCTCCAAACCTGCCACGAACTTATCGATAGATGTGCTCAAGCAATGGGGACAGCACCATCGATAACGAAGGCTGACCAGGTTCGTGGAGAGCAAAGAGATTCCTCAAAAGGAAAAAGGCGAGAGGTCACCGACAACGGAAGCCCGCTTAACTTTGTCCCACGCTGCAAAGGGAAAGAGCAAGCCAAGACGGCGGCTATGTAACCAAACGCTCCAACTCCAACCCAAAGAAGCAAGAAGAAGCAAAGAATAAATGGGCCACAACAGTGCACACCAACGCGGCAACCCGGCCACAAAAAACAAGGCCTTAGAGCCGAGATTCCTAAGTCCTATTCTTTAGGGACGACGAGATTCCTGGCCTCTTCAAATATCTTGTGGAAAATAACAAGATCAAGCTCCCTCCGATTCGTAATCAAGAGGAGGCGATGAAGACGAATGACCCAAGATACCGCGGCATTCATAGGCGCTTCATCACCCCACTAAACTCGCTTCACCTTAAGGACAAAATCCGTGCTTTAATTGATGTGGTCATCACTATGAAGCCGCCCAAAGAAAAGAAGGTCGAGCTTAATGCGTATCCATAAGTTTCGGTCGGTGCCATTGACATGGTTTGAACTCGAACTGGTCAAAGTTGCAGCGTTGAAGACGGTGATGACGCACACAATACGCTTTAAAGGACTTGTATCGATACGTACCAATGGCTAAGTCTTGTGGGTCCACCCTGATCTACCGGAAGATGAGCAATGGGTAGCCTCTTCTTCAAGAAAAGCCGGGCGTAAGGGAAAGGCATGCCATGCTACTCCGCACTCGAGGGAGACGATGAACAGTGGTAGCATTCCACCGTCCAAAGGGGAACTCAAGCCCACGCCACCGAGTGGACACGAGTACAAGTACAAGTACCCTAAGTCCCCACCCTAATGCCAAGACGCCTCGAGCTTGGGGTACCAACAAATCCCCACCGCAGAGAAAGCACAACAGCGTGGTCGCCAAAGAAGCTACAAAGAAGCACCAAGAAGAAAACCCCAGCAGCCTCGATTCACGCCTGATTGAAGAGATAAACCGAACCTCGAACTCCCCATACCGCTTTGATGTAATGGCACATTAGCCAATATCCCCGCAAGGATCACTTCTATGAGTTGCCGTGGTTATCAAAAGAACGAGAAGCTCTTCAAGAAGCCCTCACGATTCGTAAGTCTTCCCACCCTGATTAGGCCGAGTCCAAGAGTCGCCCAACAATGCAACCTTATACTAAACACCGCATCACTTTTATAAAGGAGGATATGCATCGGGAATTCCAAGCACGATAGGCCGCTATACTTCACCGTATATTGGCTCTAGTGAAGTTAACCTGATCCAAGTCGATCCGTTCCACCGGAGCATCATGCCCTCATGTATCATTCGGGAATTTCGCCAGCCAGTTAGCATCAACCGCACATAATCTACGGATTTAACACTGGTCCTACTGGTAAAATCCTGATTAAGTGCCAAATGGGGACTTAAAGTCCAAGTCACCGCTATGTGATTGACGCAGACTTCCTATAACTTGTTGTCGGTCGACCTTGGATCCACAATAACGCTATAGTCCCGCTTACTCTTCATCGTGTCTCAAATATGTAGACACTAATAATGAGGTCAAGACGGTGGTCGCGACAAACAACCGCTTAAGGGATGGAGAATTATTTCACGATTCTCTCCTCTACGGTAATGAGTCCTAAATCCCATCTACCAAGGTACCTGACAGCGGTGAAGAAGCCGACACCAAACCGGCTTGGTTATAGTGGAGGTTTTGTTTTAAATGACATTGTACCTCTTGTAATCAATCTTGACGATGAAGAATCGCCGATGAGCATTGTAATTGGCAAATTGCCGATGAATCAATAAATGACGATTTAGAGTATCCTCTCGCTTTTGAATGATGTGATGACAGTTTATACAACGATCCAGAGTTGCACCTGCCAACTCTCTCATATTGCTTTACACAAAAGCAGCCCGAGACTCCTTTGGGACAAAGACGCCATTCCACGTAAGATCAAGTAGTGAAAAGACTTGGTTTACGAAAAGGAGATGCGCTCCAAATAATCACTTCTTTGAAAACGACGAAGACGATAATGGCCTATCCTCCACACATTCAGATATAGTCCAAACACCGGGTATCATGAAGAGATGGGGTATGACTTGACACGAGGGAAGGTCTATGTTTTGCAGGTCCTCGAAGTTCCTAAAGCCGCATATGTCCCAAGAGGAAAGCCGATAACTACTATGCATTTAGAAGGATTGGGATACTAATCCTCCTCGAAGATGAATGCTCATGGCTAATTGATGATAATCCACCGATGAGGGAGACTCGACATTCGCCTGATTCTTCTGGCTTGGGATTCACACGACCTCTGAGAAGCTTTCAAGGCTTTGATGTCAAATATGGCTACTACGATCCTCGCCACTATTGAGGGTGATGAAGACATGCCAACATGGGAAGACCCATGGATCCATCAACTCCAAGAGCGCTTTGGGATAGGTTCGAACAAAGAGAACCCCCACTAAGGATGAGGTAGTCCAAATATGGGGATGAAGAGCATCCTAAACTCATAAACATCAGCAATACTCTTTGGAAGAAAAGGAAGAGTTGATTGCCCTAATCGTGGAGTATATCGATGTATTCGCCGAGTTACGAGGACATGCCGACTCGACCCTAATGTGGCAACACATCGCCTCAACATCAAGCGGATGTCAAACCCGCCAAGCAACAAAGAAGACGGTTTTCCCACAAATATTGGAGGCAATTGTTGACGGTGAAGAAACTCATAGAATCGGATTCATCAAGGAAATTCAACATCCGGATTGGGTGGCGAATATAGTCCCTCATGAAGAAAAATGGGTCGATTAGGATCCGTGGTTTCATCAGAGACCTCAACGCTGCTTGCCCGAAAGATGACTTTCCTCTTCCAATCACCGATGTCATAGTTGACAACACGCAGTGGATTTGAAAGAATGTCCTTTATGGATGGCTTTTCGGTATAATCAAATCAAGATGTACCCGATGGCGCCAAACACCGGCGTTGAAGCGCCCATCGGCATATATTGCTACGGTCATGCCGTTCGGCCTCAAAATGCGCGCAACATACGAGAGCAATGACAAAGATTTTCGGGATCATCTTCGGAAAAGCGGTCGAATGCTACGTCGGCGATTTGGTGCGTGAAAAGCGTGACAAAGGAGATCACATCAAAGATCTTAGAGCGGTATTGAACTCATGCGGACTCATCGACTAAAGATGAACCACCAAATCCTTCCTTGGGATGTCCGATGGCAAGTTCCTCGGCTTCGTCGTCGCAAACAAAGAATCCACGTCGATCGACAAAGTGAAGGCAATTCAAGAGTTGCAACCTCAGAAATGCGAGAGAACTTCGGGGGTTACAAGGGCGATTGGCATACATCCGGCGGTTCATATCGAACCTATCGTGCAGCCCGTTCTCCAAGTTGAACAAGAAGGCGTGTCATATATTTGGGGCGGCCTGCGAGAAAGGCATTCGAAGAGATCAAGAGTATCGCTAAACCTCATGTTCTTGTTGCACGCGATGGAAAACCGTTTTGATCTACGTCAAAGCTGACGGATCACTCGTTAAAGCTTTACCAGCGCAAGGCGGCGGCAGTGATCCGAACGGCGATGTATTACAGGCCGAACATTAGTGGCGTGAGTCTCGATACCAATGGTGGCGGTGCCTTGCATTAGTGTTAGCGATTGAAATCTCGACACTATTTAGTCGGACAAGCGATTTATGTTATCTCTAGCGTAAATCCGTCCGAATATTGACCCACCATTTCAATGAGTTGGCGCTACGGTGGGCCTTGCTCTTGTCCCAATATGACTTGTATTTCAAACAATGTAAGTCACCAAAGGACAAGCGATTTGTGATCTCTTGGTCGCCACCGACAACGGATGCAGCTTGAGCTATATGACGATCTTCCCGATGAAGTCCACGGTCAACACTACATCGCACCAACAAATATGGCGATCAGATTTTGATGGAGCTTCTGCCACCAATGTGGTAGTTTCCTGCTAAGATTTCCGCCGGAGTCGGCGTCGTCTTAGTTTCCCCAGGGAATCATGTCATGCCCCGCGCTTATTCGCTCACCGAACCTTGTTCCAATAATGTAGCCGAATACAACGCACTACTTATTGGACTTAGTTTCGCCAAGGAGTCGGGGTCGAATATCTCAAGCATACGGCATTCGCAATTGATAGTTAAGCAGTGTTCGTGGTGACTACTAAGTCGAACTGATCTAATCCCCTATCATCGATAATGAAATGGCGACTCATTCAAGAATTCTTCATCGAATATATCCCACGCTTACGCGGATGCACCGCCATTTGTCGCCGCACAACCTTCCGACCGAGCAACTAGTTACGGCGGGACTCACCAACTCTTTGTACCATTATAACGAAGAGGCACAAGGAGATAAGGGGTAGTTACCAAAGAAGTGTATACAACCCAAACCAAGTTGGAGCCCCGATTGGCTTCCTATCATCGACACGCCTTACATGGTATTCTACCGTAAGACGGAAGGAGAGAGAGTCATCCGCTAAGAGCTCCAAGATTCTTTTACACACGAGACCCGTGATGTTATATCGCCGGGGTACGATGGTCTTTTGTTCGCCTCTCAAACAAAGAGGCAGAGAGGTCCTTCGAAGCACCACGGCGGAAATGGTGCACACCACCGTCCCAAGCTCTACGATCGAATCAGAGAATGGGCTACTTTGGCCAACGATGATTAATGATGGCCGAAGTACGCCGAAATGCCACGCATGTCAAATTCACTAATTATATGCATCGGCTCTCGAAAGCGCTAAACTCTTCGCCACATCCCGCCATTCGAGACATGGGGAATGGACGTCCGAGGTCCCATTTTTCCGCTGCCGGTCAAAGGCGATCGGTTTATTCTAGCAATCACCGACTATCCATCGGGCGTAGCAAGCAAAAAGAAGCGCGTACCGTCACAATTTATCAAACACCATGTCATTTACCACACGGTGTTCCAAGACGGATCGTATGACAACGGTCCCCAATTCATCGAATTCCTTCATCGTTTTGCTAAAAGTTCAAGATACAAGATGTCTCGCCAACAAATTTATAATCCAGCAAAGAAATGGATTAGCCGAGGCGCTCAACAAGACCATCGCTAAAACGCCGCTTGTGAAGAGTAACAAACGACCGATGATAAACTCGAGAAGCACTCGGGCGATCGCGACGATCAGACGCACGCCAACCGAGAGACCCCGCATCTCCGGGTTTACGGCGCGCCCTTGGAAATTAGATTCCACACTTCGCGCTCTTCAACAGATTACGATAAGAAGAACAACATCAAAACGCCTCAAGAGCTTGAGATGTTAGATGAGAAGCTCGGAGGCTCAACAATGCATTGAGTTCTACCAAGCTAGATGTCGAGGGCTTTCAACAAGAAAGTTCGACAAAGAACCTTTAGAGAAGGAGATTTGGTCCTCGCCGCCGACGACCGATAATCCTCACTTCCAAGAAGAAAGGTAAATTAACCTAAATGGAGGGTCCGCTTGTAATAGAAACGCCTACCTAATGGTGCGACGCTTCATTACCCAAATGGCGACGGCAATTAATGCCGATAAGGAAGTTCCCCAAGAAATACTACCCTTAGTATCTTCGGATAACCCGCTTCAACGAAGTTCCTCGATGTGTCACCCACTTTCTTGAGGATAACCCTAGATTTATCCTCCATCATAATTTCCACCGAAATTCTTGACGGTGGCCTACAAACTGTACATTACCAAAATCCCTCTTGATTCCGTTTATGAACAAGAGGCCCACTCAAAATCCCCTTTACGCGAGATAGAATATAAAATTCCTCTCCGCGAAGATCCTTTCGTGGTTAACTAAGGGTTCTGCCCATCCTTTTCCGTGTAGCCGACCAAGGTAAGCACCGAACTTTCATCTTTAGTAGCTACCGACGAAGCAAGTATGCGCCGGATTTTCGCACTGTGTTGTCCGATCAAGGTCACCGAAGTCTTTTCGTTTCTGAGTGGAGATCCCACTCTTAGTTCCATCTTCATCTTAGGTAGCCGATCAAGGTATGGCCGATTTTCGCACTGTGTTGTCCAATCGGTCACCTGAAGTCTTTCGGTTCTGAGTGGAGATCCCACTCTTAGTTCCATCTTCATCTTAGGTAGCCGACCAAGGTATGCGCCGATTTTCGCATTGTGTTGTCCTAATCAAGGTCACCCAGTCCTTTTCTGAGTGGAGATCCCACTCTTAGTTCCATCTTCATCTTAGGTAGCCAATTGAAGGCGCCGATTTTCGTGACTGTGTTGTCCGATCAAGGTCACCGGTTTCGTTCTCGAGTGAGATCCCACTCTTAGTTCCATCTTCATTCCAGGTAGCCGATCAAGGTATCGATTTTCGCACTGTTGTCCGACCGGTCACCAGTCTTTTCGTTCTCGAGATCCCACTCTTAGTTCCATCTTCATCTTAGGTAGCCGACCGAAGGTATGCGCCGGATTTTCGCACTGTCCGAATCAAGGTCACCCGAAGTCTTTTCGCCTCTGAGTGGAGATCCCACTCTTAGTTCCATCTTCATCTTAGGTAGCCGACCGAAGGTATATGCCGATTTTCGCATCAAGTTGTCCGACCAAGGTCACCGAGTCTTTTCTCTCTCGAGTGAGATCCCACTCTTAGTTCCATCTTCATCTTAGGTAGCTCGATCAAGGTATACGGATTTTTCGCAATGTGCCCATCAAGGTCACCAGTCTTTTCGTTCTCGGAGTGGAGATCCCACTCTTAGTTCCATCTTCATCTTAGGTAGCTTAGATCAAGGTATGCGCCGGATTTTCGCATCAGTTGTCCTGACCAAGGTCACCTCGAAGTTCGGGTTCTCTGGAGTGGAGATCCCACTCTTAGTTCCATCTTCATCTTAGGTAGCCGATCGGTAAAAGGCGGATTTTCGCACTGTGTTGTCCGATCAAGGTCACCCGAAGTCTTTTCGCTCTCTGAGTGGAGATCCCACTCTTAGTTCCCCTCTTATCTTAGGTAGCCGATCAAGGTATGCCGAGATTTTCAGACGTAGTCCGACCGAGGGTCACCCGAGTCTTTTCTTGCTAAGGAATCCACTCTCATCCCGAAATAGAACACATTCTTCCTTCCCCACCTCAATCAATCTTAATCCGTTCACCATTCTCCCATAAAAGAAGGCACCAAGGTCTCGCTCTGGGGCATTTTATCCCAAGCCTAAGAAGGGATAAAGCCAACGCCACACGCTGCCGTTCGGGCCATTCTCCGGCCAAAAGAAGGCACCAAGGTTCGCCTTGGGGCATTTTATCCCGGCCTAAGAAGGGGATAGCCAACGCTTCACACGCTGCGTGCCGGTTTAGTCTTTCTCCCATTGAAGAAGACACCGAAGTTCGATCTCGGGCATTTTATCCTGGCCTAAGAAGGATAGCTGCCAACGCCACATGCGCTGCCGTTTAGTCTTTCTCCCATTGAAGAAGACACCAATTATTCTCGGCATTTTATCCCGGGCTTAAGGATAAAGCCAACGCCACACGCTGCCGGGTTTAGTCTTTCTCCGATTGAAGAAGACACCGAGTTCGATTCCGGGCATTTTATCCCGCTTCAAGAAGGATAAGTTACCACGCTGTCGTAGTCAATTCCCGTGATAAAAGACGGTTTAATGATTCAACATCGTAGCATTAAGTCCGAGAGTTTCATTCTTTTAGCACAATGTTGTGTGTAGAACGAATTAGATAATCTACATGCCAGCCCAACTCAAACGGTAGTTGGTAAAGGCTCATCAAACCCGCTGAGGGTCGGGGCTAATAACCCTAAAGTCAACGCCTCACACGCTGTTTGCTTAGTCTTTTTCCCATTGAAGAAGCACACCGAGTTCGACCGGGGTATTTTATCCGGCCTAAGAAGGGATAAAGTCAACGCCACACGCATTGCCGTTTAGTCTTTTCCCATTGAAGAAGATACCGTGTTCGATTCTGGGTATTTCATCCCGCCTAAGAAGGATTTCCAACGCCACACGCGTCGGTGGTCTCTTGCCCGTAAAGAGTATGAAGCCTACGATTCAACATCGTAGCATTAAGTCTAAGAGAGTTTTATTCTTTAGCCAACGCCACGCCGCGGCGGAACGGATCCGTGATAATCAGACGCCAGCCCAACTCAAACGGTAGTTGGTAAAGGCTAATCAAACCGCTGAGAGGTGGGGTTGGCCAATAACCCTAAAGTCAAGCGTCTCACTGCCGTTGCGGTTTAGTCTTTTCGATTGAAGACACACGAGTTCGACTGGGGTATTTTATCGAAGCCTAAGAAGGGATAAAGTCAGCGCCTCGCGCGCATTGCGGTTTAGTCTTTTAGATTGAAGAAGATACGAGTTGATTACGGGGTATTTCATCCGAAGCCTAAGAAGGGATTAAATAGCGCCTCACAGCGTTGCTTGGGTGGTCTCTTGCGCGTAAAGAGTATGAAGCCTACATTATTCAACATCCGTAGCATTAAGTCTAGAGAGTTTTATTCTTTTAGCACAACGTCCGCGTCTTGGAGCGGATCGGATAATCCGCCGCTAGCCCACTCAAGCGGTAGTTGGTAAAGGCTAATCAAACCCGTTGATGGTGAGGAGGTTTGCCAAAAATCCTATAAGTATTATGGTTAATTATTTGGCAGTAAAGAATCATAATAAACAATGAAAGGAATAAATCTTATTCATTTGAAGCAAATATAGAAGGAGCTACAATTGTCGGTGACAATTGATTCAAGCAAAGTTATGATAATACATCTAAATAAAAATCGTGAACGACGGCCGTAACAAAGAGAAGTAAAAGTCTCGCAGAAGACATCGACTTCATTGGCAATCCAAGAATGTGAAGGAAGTCACCTTGACGGGCGCTAATTTCCTTCGATCGCCGAACCCCAGCCCGCTTTCCTTCTCAAGTTCCTTCGAGTTCGCGGCAAAGCGCCACATGTTCCCGACGACGCATCGCTCGAGGACTTGCTTCTCCCGCTGACATCCGGACTCGTGCACTCACGCTGAAATCCTTCAACGCCTTCTCCCCTTGTCAACCCCGACTCTCGTGACGTCGACATGGGTGTTGTACAAAGTTTAATCGCGATACCGCAGTTTAAGACCGCCGCGAGTCCTGCTCATCTCTCGCAAAACGCTGCTCACGTGCCTTGATCCGAAGCCGTCGACACGAAGTCGTGATCACCATCGCATGATTCAAAAGGCTAAATCCTCCACACGTTAGCTGGCCTAGTGAGCGCCACAACGATTAGCTAGCCGAGGGCCACCAACACGAATTTCTCCAAGATACTCAATATGAATGGGCGTAAGACCATAGGAGTTGCTCCATCTAACCTCGGATAATAGAGATCGCCTGCTTCAAACTATTCTCCAACAAATGAAGGAGACCCATCACGTAACCGAGTCGAACGGGCATTTTGGCCCGGCAATCTCGCAAAGTTGAATCCAAAGCGTCCTCACAAGATAACCTGGGCCTCCACCCGCCTCTATACTCAAGGGTCGGGAAATCGTTTCGCCAAGGCCGTAAGGGAGGCGTGGAGCGGATGATGAAGGCGATCCCTCAAACTCGCCATCCGGCAAATTATGATAGTAGGCTCAAGCCATGTTTCTTCAGTGTTCGCCACAGCGTTCGCTTCTCGTGGAAAAGGCCTTTCCCGATGACCTTGAGAATCGAGACTTGACATGGGAGCCTTCTGGCAGATAATAATCATCTGAGCATACCACAAGAGAATAAAGGGTTAACAGATCATTTAGGAGGAATATCTTTAGGAAGCAAGATAAGGCGAAACTCTTTCTTCAAACCCATGAGATCGAAGTCATACCTTATAATGCACGATTTCACCAGATAGCCAGTCTCTAATAAATATAGTCGTAAACAAAGCGACAATATATATTCCGCTCTGCTGCAGAGTACGTGAAATCGCCCTGCTAAAACATCGTAGATCGGTGATCTTGAAGCCTCAACTCAACGGCGAGAATCACTTTTCTTCCCAATCACACAAAGGAGAAAGCGTGGTCATAACGAACGGGTAATAACTGGCCGCCGGTCCCCACAGGAGGATTTCGCTCTTCCCAATCGCCACAAAGGAGAACGGCGATACAACGATATATGTACGTGAATATGATGACGCCGGGCGCACCACCGAAGGAGGAGGCACGCCCAGGCCGAAGCGAAGTTGACCCACTCGAGACGCGATGATCTTCCCGACGACATCGGAAAGCCGCAAAAGAAGACAAATAAAGTCGATATGCAACAAAATCGCCAAAAGGCATCAAAGAAGACCCGCCGCCCACGCCAACCACGATCGGGTGCACCGCCACCAGATTTGACGCACTCGGCCAAATGACCGAAAGCGCGCGCTGCCCAGCGCCACAAGCCGAAGCAAAGCGCCCACAATAACGCCAGGGGCCAGCGCCTGGCAATGACCAGCGCCAGAAGCCACAAGGGCCAGCCAAAGGGACGGTACCGCCGGGCCGTGCCCACGTCGGTGCCAGCGCCTGGCCGCACAAGCCGGGCGACTCCAGCGCCGCCGCCGCCGCTGGGCCACGCCAAGCCATGGGTTCCATGACACTGCATGCACAAGAAAGAAGAAAAGAAGAAAAGTACTGATACCTTGTTGATCGAGGAAGAAAAGACGGCGAAGCTTAGATGAAACAAGAGAGAGAGAGCACGTGGGGCCGCCTAGGTCAAGAAAAGAGGTTTGTGGGTATTTATAACAATCCCACATGGACCCAATCTTTGAATAAGGAGTCCTATTGGCAAGAAGTAGGAATTCTAATTGGAGCCCAACAATTCTAATTAGGACTCTAATCAAAGCACTTAATTAGGAGTCCTAATTGGAACCTTATCCTGATATCAAAATAGTGCCAAATCAGTCCGCTGATTGGCTCCTACTCCTCCGCCAAGTTTAAAGATTCTCAAGATTTATTCGTAATAACACCTGCAAGCCCCCATACCGACACACGAATTCTACTCCAACTAGGATTACGAGTATAACCTGCTTCCTAATTTGTCGAGAAGTTCTAAGAATATTCTCACAAGAAATATTCTTAGGATAACGATCGCGGATTGGCGCTTCGACCATCAACGCTGCAACCTACCCAACTAGGATTACGGTATAAATCGCTTCTAATTAGTCGGAGAAGTTCTAAGAATATTCAGGATTAATTCAACGTTCAGATTGCATACCACCATCAACGCCAATCCTACTCCAACTAGGATTACGAGTATAAATCAAGCTTCCTAATTTGTCGAGAAGTTCCCAAGAATATTCTCACAAAAATATTCTTAGGATAATCTCGATCGCAAGGGATCACGACGACATCAACGGCCGCCTACTCTAAACTAGATTACGTATAAAGCAACGTTTCCTAATTTGTCGGAAGTTCCCAAGAATATTCTCACAAAAATATTCTTAGGATAACTCGAATGCGGATTGCATCGACGATCAACACGCCGCCTAATCCTACCCAACTAGATTACGAAGTATAAACCGCTTTCTAATTTGTCGAGAAGTTCTAGAAGAATATTCTCACAAGAAATATTCTTAGGGATAACTTCTATCGCGATTGCGCCGACATCAACGCCCATCCTACCCAACTAGGATTACGAGTATAAACCGCTTCCTAATTTATCGGTAGTTCCTAAGAATATTTTCACAAAAATATTCTTAGGATAACTCGATCATGCGACTGCGCCGACGATCAACGCTTCAATCCTCCAACTAGGATTACGTAGTATAAACCGCTTCCTAATTTGTCGAAGTTCCCTAAGAATATTCTCACAAGAAATATTCTTAGGATAACTCGATCGGTAGGATTGGCCGACGCCGATCAACGCTACGCCAATCCTACTCCAACTAGGATTACAGTATAAAGCTTTTCCTAATTTGTCGAGAAGTTCCCGAAGAATATTCTCACAAAAATATTCTTAGGGATAACTTCGATCGCAAGGATTGCATCGATTTATCAACGCCTAATCCTACTCCAACTAGGATTACGAGTATAACCTGCTCCTAATTTGTCGAAGTTCCCAAGAATATTCTCACAAAAATATTCTTAGGATAATCTCGACGTGGATTGCATCGACCATCAACGCCAATCCTACTCCAACTAGGATTACGAGTATAAACTGTTTCTAATTTGTCGAAGTTCCTAAGAATATTCTCACAAAAATATTCTTAGGATAACTCGATCGTAGGATTGCATCGACGCCATCAACACACGCGCCAATCCTACTCCAACTAGGATAACAGTATAAACCGCTTCCTAATTTGTCGAGAAGTTCTGGAAGAATATTCTCACAAGAAATATTCTTAGGGATAACCGATCGCGTGATTGGCCGACGCATCAACGTCGCTCAATCCTACTCCAACTAGGATTACGAGTATAAACCGTTTCCTAATTTATCGGAGTTTCTGAAGAATATTTTCAAAAAATATTCTTAGGATAACTCGATCATGCGTAATTGGCGCCGACATCAACGTCAACCTACTCCAACTAGGATTACAGTATAAATCTGCTTCCTAATTTGTCGAAGTTCCAAGAATATTCTCACAAGAAATATTCTTAGGATAACTTATCAGGATTGCGACGACATCAACTACCAATCCCAATCCTACCCAACTAGGATTACGAGTATAAACTGTTTCCTAATTTATCGAGAGTTCTCGAAGAATATTTTCACAAAAATATTCTTAGGTAACTTCGATCATGCGAATTAATTAAACGGCCGATCAGTATCCAATCCTACTCAACTAGGATTACAGTATAAGCTGTTTCTAATTTGTTAGAAGTTCAGGAAGAATATTCTCAGAAATATTCTTAGGGATAACTTCGATCGTGTGGATTAACGTCGGCCTTGATCAATAAGCCAATCCTACTCAACTAGGATTCGGTATAAGCTGTTTCCTAATTTATAGAAGTTCAGGAAGAATATTTTCACAAAAATATTCTTAGGGATAACTTCGATCATCTTGAATGCGTCGGCGCCGATCAGCGCGTGTGAAATCCTACTCAACTAGGATTACGGTATAAACTATTTCCAAAATTTCAGCGAGGAGTTCACGGAGAATAAATCCATATTCTTAAGGATAACTTCGGTAACCCTTATGTCCTCCCATAATCTCCAAGAGGGATAATCGATGAAGAGTGAAAGTCTTGTTGACATGGGATAATCATATCCTCCAGCTAGTTAAACCAACAACACCGTGATGATGGGATTAGAGTAAGGGTTATGAAATTCCATGTACTGACTGACCAATGTGTGCCAACAAAGGAGTTACGACATATGGAGAAGTCAAAAGTCGATGGTTAGTCAAACAGCGACCAGGCGAGTTACAAACAAAACTCACCCACCGGCTTGAATCAAGATAACAAGCGGTCGGACAATAAATGCAGCGAAGTGATCTTATCAGAATCCTACAAAAATGGATGAGAAAGAATCGAAGACTTGAAGCTATCTTTAGGACCCTGGTAGGCGGAAGGCGGGAACCATCATGTCCAAGCATCGGACTCATTGAGAATTGAGGCGAGGCGGCTTTGGAGATATCTGTGGCGTTGAAAAATACTTACAAGATCCCGAAACTTCGTGTTGAGGGGAGTCGGAATTAACCCATCGAATGATCTGACGTCGGATCGTTAAAACCTTGAACTGAACGACAATGCAGCACGGTTCGCTGACTTGAATGGGCGTCGGATTTGAGACCGTTGAAGCGGAGCGACAGAAGTAGTCCAGGAATCAAATCTGAGCCGGAATCTAAGTCGGGAGAAAGCCAAGAATCGAAAACGGCAGCGGCGGAAAAGCGGCGGCCTCGCGGCGGATTACCTCACCGGCAAGTGGCGGGGTAGCTCGACCACCATGGCCGAAACCACCTCGGCAGTAGGGTGGCTCGGCCAAGTGGCTGGCCGTGGCTCTCTTTCCTATGCTATAAATAGGGGGTTCTCTCCGCGGGGATTTTGGTGATAAGGTCGGATTTTGGGAGGATTTGGCTTGGATTTTGGACCACGAAGAGCCCTCATGAGATCTCTACGACGTCTGGTTCGAACAGCAGTACAAATCGATCAGCGTCGGATCTACAAGCAAGACAGAATTGGGTCGAACTCTGATACCCTCTAGGTTAAGCGTCTTAATCTCGAGGATAAGCTGTGTGATTTCTCCTAGTCTCTTCCGCTCCGTGATCCTCTCGCCGTGAGTGTGATCCCTCGGTAACCGTTTCCTTCATGAAGCGAGCCTTCATCTGTAGTTCCGAAGGGGTCTCTACGGATGGGATTGCGGTGGTCCCGGGACACAATAAGTCCGACACGGGGAAAGAACCCATGGCGAGGATCCGATCTCGCAGAGATCCTCGTGTTTGTTCTGGATAAAAGTTGTAATCTTTTTGATTTTCATTGTAAGCCTTAAAATAAAAGTATTTCTCTTTGAATTTGTTTGAAGTTTTGTAAGTTCAAATCAATGACAATCATCAACTTACCGGCATTGATCAATACACTACTTTTTTTGAGGAGAGGATCCAAATTACTAACTAATACATTCGATTGATAATTATTAACTCACTCTTATCAAGAGTTTGCACCAACCCTACCCATGGATTGCAGATCCTGATCATCTTTAACTACGAGCCTCCTCCACTGGTTTAACCCCAAATATTAACTTCAACTAGAACATTGTACTTTAGATCTAAATTGTACCTTCTTTAGAGAATTACAAAGTAGCAGAGAACTTCTCTTATTTATTTATGTAACTTGTTCAAAATCCCGATATCATGTAAGGTTAACTTCAACTATAACATTGTCCTTTTACATGCCAAGACTCTCATATTATAATACGTTCTTTTCAACCATCAACAACTGACTTGAGCGCACGACGATGTCAAGACCAGCTCAAAACGTGTTTGTGTTTACATGTGATTAAGCCATCATATATTGACAACTCGGAGACGATTCATACACACTCCTTTGTATTTGTGCATCTTGCTCGTTGTCATCCCCAATCTCAAAGCGTTCTGGTTGACCCCCATCATCCAGGTTCTGTTGCCCAGGTCCCGCCACGTCCAGCCACCTTGTCTTTACTACTTACTAAACAACTATGATACTCGAATACTGATACCAAAATAACAAAGAAAATAAGGAAAAAAGTACTTTGGTATGTGATGATTCTATCTATATTGAGTCACTGCAATTTTATGAGGATTCTATTTATGTCTAATCTTTGATCAATGAGAAATGATTAAGAACTTCATATGATTGTAAATGTATGTTTATAATCTCTACGTTCCAAAACACATCTGTCCTGTTGAAATGATGCATCCAAGTCTATTCAGTTTAATTATTAGTCAATTTTCCCCTTGGTGTAATAACTAATAACCGAATAAATTTGTACAAATAACCATAAGTAGAATTCTTGCTATTAAAAGCTTTCATGGATTAATATCCAATAATGGATAGTTTACGGAACTTAGCGGAGAGTCTGAGAGTTGCACATTTACCCCCAATCAAGCAACATGACCATCCCGAGAAACAAGGAAACGCATATTTTCGCTAGCAAAATAAAATCATAAATGAAGCCAACAATAATTTGTTTCTCAATTTTTTTTTCTTCGTTTAGATTCCATACTGTAAACTGTATAATTTACACAAAACTACAAAACTTTACAATTTTTTCCCCCCGTATCCTTTTTCTACAAAGGATTCACTAAGCTGAGCAGAGTGACCCTGGTGTTAATCAAACACTTCAAGACTCTCTCACTTCTCCTCTCAACAGCCCCGATACTCTCCTCAAATCCCTGCAACTCCTCCATGCTTCTCCCCTCAACCGATCTTTTCTTCATCATTGAAGAGGCAATGCCAGCAGTTGCCAAGAACACTGCCACCGACGTGGACACCGTGGCGTCAATCACCTCCCTAATTACCCCGACCATCTCAATCTTTTCAACACTAGCGGAGAATCTTGTAGCCGATGATTTTGAGAAATTTCGGAGAGATGAAGCAATTTTGGTTATATTCTTCTCTGTTTTCTTCATGTTTTTGGTTGTCGAGGCCAGTTTGGTGTTGTCCTTCATTCTCAACGCAACCTGCGCATCGGATAGTTGGTCGTTCAAGGCTACCATCTCGGATCTGAAAGTATCATGGGCGTCTGCCAGTCGGAGGAAGTCGTCGAGGATCCGACCCGTTAATTCGGATCCGTGACGGAGGGCGTCTTGGGATTGAGGGAGGCGGAGGAGGTCGTAGAGGGAATTGTGGAGGAGCTCGAGACGAGCTAGGCCGTCGCAGATTGAGGCCGATGAGTCGGGTTTGGATGATGAGATCCAGTCGGTAACGGATCGGATCTCGTCGTCAAGGTTGGAAATGAGAGGGTGGGAACGGCAGGGGAGGCTGATGGATCGGACGTGGGAAGCGGTCCGGGTTTTAAGGCGGGGAGACCCGGGAAAGGAGATTGAGCGGTGGAAGCCGGCGACCATACTGGCTGTTGTATGGAAAATTGAAAGGATTATTCTTTCTTGATTTTTTTTTAATTTTTATTTTTTTTTATAGGAGCTTCTTCTTGATTTTGTAAGAGATGAAATTGTTTGGTTTGAGTTTGAAGATGGATGTAGAGATCCTTGGTTTTTAAAGGAGCGCGTTTAGTATAAAAATTTATGGGCGCACGAGCGGGTGGTCCCCAACCGTAGGAGAGAGGTGGGGAGGCTGGATCCGCGAATAAAGCTGTGTGTTGATGGGGTGGTTAAGCAAGTGGATATTTATTAATGGATCCATATCTCTCTCATTGTGGTTGGACATTGGACTAACTTTGTTAATCATAACTGTATATTATTAATAACTAGTTACAATTTATTTTGTCCCCTCAAAAAAATTTACAATTTATTTTGAGTAGAAGGTTAAAATAGGCATATGTAGTACCATGCTTTCAGTAATAATTTAATTAGAAAATAAATACAAATATATACGAAAAACATGTCTACAAAACAAAACATAATAAAAGTAGATTTTTGAATCATTTTTTATATCTTTCTGTTGTGGTCGCATTCTCTGGTGTCATAGAGTACTTTCATATTTACAAGAATCATAATTAATTAGTACATTATCCAGCTCAATTATTTATTTATTTTTTCCTCCAAGCTGCCACCGTGCTACTCGCTCAGTTTCTAGAGAGTAGGAGGCAGGCAGCATCTGATGCATACATTTTGAGCTAAGGTTCCATCTGGATGCATTACTCTAATGGGTGGCTGCAATTTTAAATTTTAGTAATTCGACAGGTTATGGATGATCATGAGCTCATTATTAATGATAAATGGCATTAATGTCATGATAATATTTGATTTTGGTAGATGGGAGAGGGACCGACTAATAATTTCACGATTTTGATGCTGAATGAGCAACAACTTAGACAAGGAGGTTGTTTAAAGCCGAGAAACTCCGACTGGTATTGTCTACCAATAATAATGCACTAAAATAATGTGTTTAGCCTTACATGAGGTTGTTAATTCAAATAAAAATAAAACTAAAAAGTCTTTGTATAAACTTAATTAGCAGAATAGCCTTTTCTTCAAACTTGATTAATTTGAGGGAGGATCAATTCACATTTCATATTTATTATGCATCTAACCCGAATTTTGCAATTGGTCCAACCAAACCATCCCACGATCATAAAGCGACTTGGTCAAAAGATAAACCAGTCAACTTGCTAAAGTGTAGGACATCTATACTCAGCCTACTTAACCTAGATGCAACTCTAAGTCTGAACCACAAAGCCGGAAAGGCAACTAATGTCCATGGCGATCGAGCTCATCTTAGTTTGGGTATCATGCCTTGCTCGGCCGGTCCAATCTTATAGCGATTTGGTGATCAAATATGATTGATTTGAATTGTATCAAATTTTCAACTTACCAAGTTAGGAGATATCAAAGCGATAAGCGATCTCTCGATTGCTAACTTTCATAACCGTAATGTAATACACATCGGAGGAACCTTCCTCCGATGAGATCTTCACATGTGAATTTACTTGCTAGCCAAGTAAATATCGGATAAAGGGATCAAATCTCATATTTACGCAAGGCTTCACATGCGACATTCAATGTATGAACCCTATTCTAAACCCTAACCTACATACATTATTGCTTTGACCTTTATTATAAGAGTCTTATTGCATCGGAGGGGCATTGGTTGGTAGCCCACCATTGTCAACACGACACTTTCTGTGTTACACATGCTACATCAAGACTAGATCGCCATCAACTATCTAAGGGGATCAAATGGGCCCTCAACATCTAGTCCAATTTTATAAGCTTAATCTATTAAATTTTTCCTTGCATCAACAATCTTTATATTTAATTTGATATAATAATAATAAAAGCTCATACAAAGGATCAATTTATCTATGTCTTCTTTTCATTTTAAGAAAATAAGGGCCTTAGCTAGACTTAAAATTATAGACAAAAGATGTGGGTATAAGAGGAGTTTGCAAATGACATTGTCTATGAATTGTTTACACCCGACAAATAAAAATTCATGGATTAGAAGCATGAGGATTCTGATGATGTACATGGAAACCCCAAAATCAACAACTCGAGCAAAATGATGAATAATATTTTGATGTTGTCAAATACTTCGTGTTAAAAACTTTGTTTATCTCTCTCTTTACGGAGCATACAAAGGGTCAGAATAATTGCAAAATCCCACTCTTTATGTTAATTAGAGGGTATGTTAGACTGCCAATAATACTAGAGATTAGTTTATTTTTCATGCAAACCAGGCTTCATAAACAACTTTATAATATTGTAAATGTAGTTTTATTATGACTAGTTATAACCAAGCACACCCTAAATGGTTTGGTAGGGGTATTAAAGAGGTAAGGTAAGGGAAGGTGCAATGAGGTGCAAGGAAGTATATACATCATGTGCTTCTTGTTTGGTAGGAGCGGAAGAGAGAGAAAACACATCAATTTGTAGTTCTCTCTCTCTCTCTCTCTCTCTCTCTCTCTCTCTCTCTCTCTCTCTCTCTCTCTTCTTAAATCCTCCAATTTAGAGGGATTATTCTCTCTTCTCATTTTAGTTTATTTTAAGTTGTCCCCTACTCTACCTTCCCTTATAAAACTTTCTACCAAAGACACTTTAGATTTTTATCCCTCCTTAACCTTACTTTTCCAAATATATAAACTTAGAATTAGTTTCACCCCCACCCCAACACCACCCCATTCACAAAAAAAGGAAAATTGCTTCTAGCCTTCTAAGTGTTCCTCCCCTCCCAAGACTTTTCAACTCTCCCAAAACCCCAACAAAGCCCCCATTCTCAGAGCCCCCAACACAAAACTGAGATTAAAACATGAAAGACTATTATACCCTCTCTCTCTCTCTCTCTCTCTCTCTCTCTCTCTCTCTCTTCATGATGTAACTTTGATCATTTGAAATGGGTTTTGGGGAAAATTCTGTTCCCTCAATTTTTTCTATATTGTTGTAATTGTTTTTGGTTATTTTATATTTTGTTGTAATTTTTATTATTTTATATATTGTTGTAATTTTTTAAAATCGATGACTTGATATTTTATATATTGTAGTAATTCCCCAATGCTATAATTTTTATTATTTTATATGTTATAGTAAATCAATAATTTTGTTATTTTATATATTGTTATAAATGTTTTGTTATTTTATATAATGTTGTAATTTTTTAAAATCGATGACTTGATATTTTAATATTGTAGTAATTCACTATTGCTATATTTTTTATTATTTTATATATTGTAGTAAATCCATAATTTTTATTTATTGTTAAGATTATGAGTTGGTTGTTTACCATATGAGTTTGTTGTTAAGGTTATGAGTTTGTTGATAAGCAACAACAAAGCCTTAACCTTAATAACAAAGTCTTAACCTTAACAACAAAACCCTAACATTAACAAGACCTTAACCTTAACAACGAAGCTCTAACCTTAACAACAAAGCCTTAACCTTAGCAAGCGAAGCCCTAACCTTAACAACAAAGTCTTAACCTTAACAACGAAGCCATAACCTTAACAACGAAGCTCTAACCTTAACAACAAAGTCTTAACCTTAATAACAAAGTCTTAACCTTAACAACGAAGCCCTAACCATAACAACGAAGCTCTAACCTTAACAACAAAGTCTTAACCTTAATAACAAAGTCTTAACCTTAACAACAAAACCCTAACATTAACAACGAAGCCCTAACCTTATATGGCTTGTTGTGGCTTTGTTGTTAAGGTTAGAACTAGTTGTTAAGGTTATGAGTTTGTTGTTAAGGTTATGAGTTTGTTGTTAAGGTTATGAGTTTGTTGTTAAGGTTATGAGTTTGTTGTTAAGGTTATGAGTTTGTTGTTAAGGTTATGAGTTTGTTGTTAAGGTTATGAGTTTGTTGTTAAGGTTATGAGTTTGTTGTTAAGGTTATGAGTTTGTTGTTAAGGTTATGGAAACTGTAACCTCAACTAACTCATAACCTTTACAACAAACTCATAAGGTTAACAACCAACTCATAACCTTAACAACAAATAAAAATTATGGATTTACTACAATATATAAAATAATAAAAATATGGTATTAGGGAATTACTACAATTTATAAAATATCAAGTCATCGATTTTAAAAAATTACAATAATATATAAAATAATAAAAATTACAACAATATATAAAATAATAAAAATATAGTATTAGGGAATTACTACAATATATAAAATATCAAGTCATCAATTTTAAAAAATTACAATAATATATAAAATAATACAACAATATATAAAATAACCAAATTACAACAATATAGAAAAATTTGGAGAACTAGAATTTTCCCAAAACCCATTTCAAATTATCAAAGTTACATCATGAAGAGAGAGAGAGAGAGAGAGATATAATGGTCTTCACATGTTTTAATCTCTTGGGTTTTGTGTTTTGGGGCTCAGAGAATGGGGCTTTACTTTTGGGGTTTTGGGAGAGTTGGAAATCTTGGGAAGGCACTCTTAGAGTTTTGGGGCTAAGCAATTTTCCCGAAAAAAGTTTCACTATTTTCGGATAACCAACTAAACATTAGAAATGTCACTTAATCCTATTAGAACTAGCGTACTGTGAAAATCACGTGCTTCAGAATAGCGAAAATGCCTCGGGATGGAGAAAACCCCATTTATGTTCTTTTAATAATTTTAAAAGTAATTTTCCCAAAACCCTTTTAAATTTGATCCAAATGAGAGATTAAATTGATTTACTTAATGAACTAGTTAATTTAATTTAATAACTAGCATCCAGTGCACGATATGTGCATGACATAGAATATAAAGGAATGTTATAGTTGAATTGTTAAGAAAAAAAAATAATTTATAAGATTTTTCTTTTCTTTTCTTTTCTTTTTTTTTTGGATTTTAAGTATAAGGGCATTTCTATATTTTTTTTTTAAGTGTGAGGGCATTCTCATATATTTTCCAAGTGAGACATTTTCTTAGTTTTTCTAAGTATGAGGGCATTTTAGGCACTCTAATATTGTGGCTCGCACAACATCCGAAAAATAAGAAAGTCATAGATTAGAAGTATGAGGATTCCCATGATGTACATGGAAACACCAAAATCAACAACTCGAGCAGAATAATGAATAATATTTTAATGTTGTCAAACACTTCATGTTAAAAACTTTGTTTATCTCTCTCTTTTTCAGCGCATTCAAAGGGTCACAATAATTACAAAATCTCATTCTTAATGTTAATTGGATGAAATGTTAGACTACTAGTAATACTGGAGATTAGTTTATTTTTCATGTAAATTAGACTTCATAAACAACAACTTTATAATGTTGTAAATGGAGTTATTATTCCAATTAGTTCCAATCAAACACGCCCTAAAAGACAATACGCCACACAATTTAGGATAAATTTCATAGCCCCTACTCCCACCAACCCAAAAAAAAAAAAGTTTCACCGTTTTTAAGATAACTCAATAAATATTAGAAATGTCACTTAACCACCTTAGATCTAATTGTGTATGTGAAAATCACGTGCACCCAAATGACAAAATGCACCTCATGGAGAAAACCTCTTTTATGTTCTTTTTAATAAATTAAAAAGTAATTTTCCCAAAATCCTTTTAAATTTTATTCAAATTAGAGATTAAATTGATTTACTTAATGAATTAGTTATTTTAATTTAATAACTAGTATCCCGGTGCACGCAATACGTGCATGAAACGTAATATAAAGAAGTGTTGTAGTTGTATTGTTAAGGGCGAAAAATTAATTTATAAGATTATTTTTTTGGATTTTTTCAAGTGTAAGGGCGTTTCTATAATTTTTCTAAGTGTTAGCGTGTTTCCATGTTTTTCTTTTCCAAGTGAGGCATTTTCTTAGTTTTTCCAAGTATGAGGGCATTTTAGGTACTCTATAATTATGGCTCACACAACCAGAATGGGAGTTTCTCTTAACATATAGTATAGATAAGAGCGTGAACTTGAAAAGTTTCTGTTTCTCTTATCAGTTCATCTATCACGATTAGATGAGATAGTTGAAAATTTTGTGAACATTTGGGGGGGTTTTCGGAAAATCTCCAAACTTAAGGGGAGTAAGTGAAAATTTTAAATTTTAGGGGGTTATAAGAAATTTAAAGTGGGTTTTGTGAAATTTACCCCAAAATTTAAACTTGGAATAGAAAATTCTGGTCGGACGAGCTAGCGGGCAGCAGTAGGGAGAGGCTCGATGGGAGACTGGATCCGCGAATAATTGAGTAGCTGGGTGAGTATGGAAATTTTTCTTGATGCTTACATATCCATAACAAAGTGACTAAATTATATGTGCGATACTGCCGCCACACTAAAAGGTACATTTGAGGATGGAGGGAGGCAGGCGTTTGATGGATACACGAGTGAGGATTTTAATTTAATCGATATGAATGAGTATGGAGATATCATTGGAATAATATAAAGGACAGCTCATTGAGAGAAACATAAAACAGATGAGCAAGCTCTCAATTAACAATGATATCTAGGTTACAACGAACAAGGCCAAATATTTTGTAGGACAACATATACAATCGCAATAAATGGCATCTTTATCCATGAACCGACTTAGCTTATCTCTGATCTAGTAATAACTTATGTGGCCCCTGAGATTTAGTTCAGATTCATATGATAGAGAGTGAATCGAATTTTAAGATTTTTTTTCAATATATTTGTCGCGTAAATTCAATGATAATGGTGTGATACCAACAACAATAATGACAATAATGATGGCGATGATGATGGTAACGATGAGTTCTTAATCAGCAGAAGAACCCCGTAAATCTTTCTGGCCTCACACAACCTGAGATGGGCCTGACAAATTTACAATGTCGTATGAGAGTGCTTAGTTAATAGCACTAAGGATATTATTAGAATCATCCTTGTAGGAATGAGGTGGTTTGCATCATAGATAGTAGAATTAAAATTTCTAAACTAACCCCTAACTACACATAAATGCTATAGATCACTCTATTTAATTTATAGGATGTTTTGATAGAATCTTCATTCAATTAATAGTGTTGGATGCTAATTAGTTAAGGACACATGCAGTGTTGATGTAGGACAAAAAACTATGTAGGATCGAAAAGTCAAAGTTTCCGAATGGGCGAGAATTCGCCTGACTCAATGGCAGACCCATGAGCAAGACTCATTGCTTGGCCATGAGATTCGCTATTTTTTGGGCATCTGAGATCGTTTAGGGCCTCAAAATTGCAGTTTACTATTTTATTATTTCATGTTAGGTAATTTAGTAATTTTGTTTTAAACTTCTGTAAGAGTTTTAGGGTTTTCCTTTAAATACTTTGCAATTTGGTAGTAGCCGTCATCTTTAGAATTAAATAAATTTTTTTTGAAGAAAGTTTTTGGCATTTTATCTTTGAGGAAGTCCTCGTGGTAAGGCTTTCTTAGAAGAAGTCCTCGTGGTAAGGCTTCTTTATTTTCACCGCTGCGTCAGTTGGTATCCTCACTCCTGCTTGGAAAGCACTCGTCCCCGAGGTCGTTTCAGGATAAAGAGGATCATCAGGGAAGTACTGGACCAAATCAGCAACATTGAATGTCAGAGAGATCGCCCACCCATCTGGAAGGTCGAGAACATAGGCATTATCATTGATCTTCTTCAAAATCTGGCAAGGCCAATCTTCTTCGATTTCAGCTTGTTATATGTCCCTGCAGGAAACCTCTCATTGCGCAAATGCACCATTACCAAATCACCTTTAGCAAACACCTTAGAGCGACGACCCTTATCAGTAGATTGTTTATATTTAGCATTGGACGCTTCAATGTTACGTTTAACCTTAGCATGTATTTCATTAATCTTCCGACCATATGTTCGTGACAATACTATATCCGGCAATTTGGTAAAGGTATCAAATCAAGTGTGTCTTGTGGAGGTCATTGATACACAATCTCAGCGAGAGTCTTACGGTTATGCGATTGACTCGTTATTAAAAGCAAACTTCGGAGGAGTGAGAGTCAAATCCTTGCTTTGGTCTATCCTTTGCACAAACAGAATAATGACGAGGGTGTTGGCGGGGAAAGTTGGTTTCTCGATCTTCATTGCGAACTTCGTTAGAGCTTTATGCTTTACAAATGAATTGGAAAAAAGTTTGCCTTTTATAAGGCTACGAAAATCAAAGAAAAGAAAAATTACAACTTTTCTCCTTAAACAAACACGGGATCCGTTTATCGAATCACCAAACTGCGTGGGTGTCTTTGCTGTCTTGGGGTTTATCAGTGGACCACCGTGATGTCGTAATCCAGTCGGATCTACGATCGAGGGAATTATTTCATGAATGAAATAATCACCTAAGTAAGTGAAATCGACCAGCGAGATCACTACTCTTCGGGGATCAAAACAAGGTTTGATCTCGAGGAATCCGTAATAGATCTTACCTAGAATCTCTTGAACTCCTTTGTTTTGTGCGGCGGGTTAGCCAAAATCCTAGATCACGGTCGTCGGATCGCCTCCTTCTTTCTTCAAGTCGGATCATTGCAAAATTGATTTTGATCCGTGAGAGCCGGCTTCTTTTCAAAAATTTGGATCCTAGCAAATGAGACCCCCCCTCTCTATTTATAGCCTTGTAAAGCGGGTAAAGCGGTGGTCGGAAAAGCGGCCTAGCCACTCTTGGTGGCTCGACCTGAAACCACCACTTTCCAAATGGTGGCTCGACCGAAGTCGCCAAGTGGTTCTTCTTCGGTCATTTCCATCGCTTTCTAATTTTTTTTTGAGTCCGATTCTGTTGATCCGAGTCTGATTTGGTTCGGAGTTGTCGGTTTCGTTGATTCGAAGCTTCGGAATTAGGTTTATCCCATCGCTCGCATGTGATTTGTAAACCGTTGACTTGCAGCCGTCGACTCGCTTCATGCGTTTATCGATCATTTGTTGTTGCGTCGTCGGCGGTTAAATGCGTTATGTCGTCGGATGGCTCGCCGATCGTCAACTCCTCGTCACAAGCTATGTTCGAACTTATAGGTAATTTTCAAGCTCTGAGATACCCCCTCAAAGCATTTCGGTCTCGCTCTTTATAGAAGATGCGAAATACTTTGATATGATAAACCCCAACCGATCGGTGTAGCGAGGATCGAAAATGACTTTGAATCTTGACTTCTCTAATTCTTTCGGACTATCCAGTGCTTTGTAGAATGACTGAAAGTATCGCGGTGCTACATTTATTATCGACGTGAAATTTTGACGAAGGCGATGAATGAATTTTTCGAGATGAATGAATTTTTTTGCTTTAGCTCGTGTTGGTGAGTTGTCGTCGAATTGACCATCCAATTTCATGAGATTTAACCTTTAATCGGTGAATTCTCCATTGCGATGCTTGTCATAGAACTGATCACTGCGGGAGAAATTTTCTTGAGATTCATCCTTTAATCGGTGAATTTTCTATTGCGACGCGTTGACCGGCGTCGGAAATTTTTTTCTTGAAATTCAACCTTCAATCGGCGATTTTCCGTTGCGACGCTCGTCGTAGAACTTATCACAGCGGGAGGAAATTAGGGTTTGTCGAGTTATCCTTAAGAATATTTTTATGAAAATATTCTCCAGAAACTTCTCAACAAAATAGGAAACAGTTTAGACTCATATACCTTTTTGGAGTCTACACAGTTTAAGCTCTTAAGGCGTTGGAGCTGGGAGAACCAGTTTATACTTGTATACTCCTGGGAGTGTCGGGGGTTAATTTATCCTCATATACCCATTTGGAGGTAGCCGAGTTATCCTTAAAATATAAAATATTTTCCAGGAACTTCTCGATAAAAATAGAAAATAGTTTATACTCATATACCTTTTTGGAGTACTCTCCTCGGGATGATCCTGTTCCCGATGATGTTTCACTGAGCGGCAATCCACGAGGATCCGGGGTTCGTTCTTCTACAGGTATGGGCTCCCTCTTTTGTTAATTGCAGGACTAGCTATTTTTTGACTAATACAACTACAATCTAATGAATCAGAAATTCACTTTGTCGTGGCGGGAACTCCTCTTGGGGCTTATTTTCCGATTCCTCATTCGATGCTCCTCGAGAATCGGCGACCCGCGTCTACGTACTGTTGATCTGCCGTGAGACCAACTCCGATGGTGAGTGCGTCAGCGTTACCCCTCCGGCGGCTCGGCTTACCCATGAAGCTATGCCGATGGAATCGTGCGGATTTATCCGACTAAGGATATCGCCCGGTCTTTGTCTTGAGATTGAAATATCCACCCCTTTATTTTTGCGGGGCTTACATCTCAACTTCACGCGATCCGGCGAAAACAATGAAACGGCCGATGGATTATTATTTGCATGGAAGTCCGCTCATTCTTCTCCCTCATGAATATGATGATCGACAAGCTTCTCCGTAGTGGGCTCTCTCCGTCGATTCGGTAGGCTTGACCCCGAGCGGCTTTGATAAGGAATCTGGTTACCCGAGTTAGCCAAAGCCATTGATGATGATCTTGATGCTGGATCTCAAGCTTGAAGTTGCGGGAGTTGCGAGCAGCGGTGCTTCCATTACATAACCAATCGGGATGAGTCTCATCGGAAGCATGGCGAAATGCTCGCATTTTCTTGGATTCGAGGTTCAAATCACGGCGGGCACTGTAGATCGAGGTTAAGACCGCTTGCAGAAATCCGCATCCACGAGCCACATTCATTCTGTATTGTGTCAAGTGAGGCGAGATAAGCGCTTAGGCGGGAACGGATGAAGGAAGAGAACTTCAACGATGCAGGTGACAAGGGTCAGCGAAGAGGAAGCTCAAGCCGCCCATCAAGATTGGAGCTCTCGGAACAAAAGCTATCCGAAGTTGAGGAGGAAGGCTGAAGATCTTGAATGCCAATGAGGAGTTTTTAGAGTGAGGCTGGGAGGAGCTCCAACAAGCTTACAGCGATGAGTTGTCGGCTAGAACAACAAATCTTTTGCCATAAACTTGATATTTGAATAAGCGTAATTTCTTTGTTGAAAGACTTCGACTTCGAATAAATTTTGATTCTCCTTCGTTTATTATGATTTCTCATTTCGTTTGAAATAATCAACCACAATACTCATAGGATTATTGGCAAATCCTCGACCATCAACAGGTTGTGAGCCTTTCTGATTACCGTTTGAATTGGGCTAGCATGCGGATTATCTAAACCGTTCATGCGTGGCGTTGTGCTAAAAGAATGAAGCTCTTTTAGGCTTAAGCTTCGATGTTAAATATGTAGACTTTGTCATCTTTCGGGTAAGAGACTAGCAAAAGCGTGTTAGGCATTGACTTTAAGGTTATTGGCCAACCAGGCCTCAGCGGTTTGTGAGCCTTTACCAATTACCGTTTGAATCGGGCTAGCATGCGGATTATCTAAACCCGTTCCGCACGTGACGTTGTGCTAAAAGAATGAAACTCTTTTAGACTTGGTGCTATGATGTTGAATACATAGACTTCGTCTTTCTCACGAGAATAGACTACCCGGCTACATGTATTAGATGCAGGCCTATCCCTACTTAGGCTTCAGGATAAAATTCCCTAGACTTGAATTCTAGTGTCTTCTTCAATCGGATAAAAGACTAAACCGACAACGCGTGTTAGGCGTTGACTTATCCCTACTTAGGATTCGGGATAAAATTCCCCAAGATGAATCTTGATATCCTTTTCACGGAGAAAGGTTAACCGGTCACGTGTGTTAGACGTGGACTCATCCACTGCAGGCTTGAGATAAAATACCCCGGACTTGAATTCTAGTGTCTTCTTCAATCGGAGAAAAGACTAAGCCAGAAAATGTGAAACTAATGTGGGAAAGGAAGAATTTTATATTCTGTCTCCCGATGATGGAGAGGAAGGATTTTATATCCTGTCTCCAGGTCTTCTTTTTAAGGGTAAAGACAAACCCAAAATAAGAGAGGAAAAATTTTATATCCTATCTCTTGCTCCTGGAGAGGAAGAATTTTATATTCTATCTCTAGGAAAAAGGAAACTAAAAGTGGGATCTCCACTTCGAGAATCTCAGGGGGTGAAACTAAGAGTGGGATCTCCACTCCGAGAATCGAAAAGATTCAGATAACTATCACTTTTATAGGATTGCTACCTGATCTGAAAATGACTTTCTCGTTTATCACAAGGGGATCTTAGCATTGAAAGTGGACCTCTTGTTCGTGGAAGGAATTAAGAGGGGATTTTGCTGGTGGATTGGACCAGAAAGATTTTTTTTTGACTCACCGCCAATGAATTTGATCGGTGAGGGAATTTATGGCGGAGAGACGGTCGAGGTTATCCTCAAGGACAATGGGTGAAATATTCCACGAGGAATTTCCCGTCAAAATGGGTTATCCCGAATATACTAAGGATAGTACTTTTTCAGGAACTTCCCATTTATTGGCATTAATTGCCTATCACCATTTTCTTTTCTTTGGACAGCTTTGGGGTAATGACCCCTACATCAATCAAGGCCTGGATCTTATCCTTGAGATGGTAGCACGACTTGGTTGGATGGTGAAGCTGCTTTCTGTGGAATGTGCGATACCTTAGGTTTGTGACCTTATTTGCCTCCTCGATTCACGATTGGTAGCTTGTGGATCTTATTATTCTCCGAGGTATTTGAAAATACCGGGAACCTCGTCTTCCTTGAAAGAATAGACTTTGAGAAACCTTGGTTCTGATGACTTCTGTTTTTGAGTTCGTTGCTGCCATTGGGGCTGCGGCTGGAACGTTTGGCTTGCGTCCACTGCTTTCTGTTTGTGAGCATTCGCCATTTGCTGGCCTCTTTCTATCTTTTTCCTCTTGAGGAATCGCTCGGCTTACTCCCCGCGTACCTTCAAGTCCTTCCATATTTTGGACGGCGCTGTTCCCATTGCTTCCAGCACGTCCAACAAAAGGTTATTGTGGCAGGTCTAGAGAATGAACTCCTCAGTTATCGGGTCCCGATAATTTATTGCCTTGTTTCGAAACCGTTTGACGAAGCTATCCACCGTTTCTCCGTCTTTCTGCTTTTCATCCAACAACGTGCCGATGGATATCTCGGTGTCGTCATCGAAGAAATTAGCGAGGAACATGGTTTCCATGTCGTCCCAGCTATTAACGCTCCCTGGCTTGAGACGGCGATACCAATTGAAGGCAGCTCCTCGAAGAGTGCCAACGAATGATCGAACTATCAAGGGCTTGTTACCGGAAATAACTCCCAGGTGGGACTTGAAGTAGATCAAATGCTGAGTGGGTGAACCCTTCCCGTCGAACGGCGTAAAGTTTATTAGGTTGAACCGGATCACGGGATTGATTCCACTCCCTTGGAGTGGACGGTATACCGTCTTCTTTACCTCTTGGTAATCAAAGTGTTGATCTTACTCGAGGTCCTTTATCTTCTCATTATCACTCCGTCTCCGTTCGGTGATTTTGATGAGGGCGGCGGTGTTACCAGCATGTCGTTCTCGAGGTGACCTCCGCGTGCGTTTGTCACGGGGATTATTGGCGTTACGGTCTTCATCCCGTCCGTGTATCATTGTCTACTTGGTTATTGCAGCGACTTGATTCACCTGGCGATTCGTTAGAGCTTGGATTTCTTTGGTCATGCATCTCTCTCATTTCTTTGCATGGTCATCGCATCTCGGCTGGAAGTTCTCCTTTGCTTGGCCAAAGCCTCCTCAAGCATCTTGGCCACTTGTTGCGATCATGTGTGCCTCATGAGGTTGCCCTCATTTGGAAGCGTATTGTCGGAGGCAATTGCAGGCGGCGTCGACAATCGTCATCGAGGGTAACCCCCTCTGCACTTTGTGATAATTGGGCCGTCTGATAGTCCCGGACCACAACCGAGTTATTCGTTGAGATACCCCGGGAATGGCGTGTGTTGATGTCTCTTTGCTAGTCATGTTGATGGTGACTTTTGGCAATTCATCGCCTTGAGACGATCTTGAAAATGCCTTGACACGGATTTTGACATTTCAGTGCTGCCTATCGAAGACCGACACCTTCTCCGGAGCCGTCTTGGTACAATTGCACTCCAACAACACCGCCCTGATCAATTTGGAACATGGACAATACGCGTTCAGTTCTGGGGAACTTCTCTTTCGGGATTTACTCGTACCCCCAGCACGATAGTACAACTCATCGACATGAGTGCCGGAGCAACCCATCGTGTGTGGAGTGCGACTTCAGTATAGCGTCCTGCGTCGCTAGGCGAAGCGTCTCCATCGAGGATGAACTGCCTTATTAGGGCTTTTAAAGTCACTTTCGCCGCGATATGCGCCCAGCGAGTGTGAATTTTGATGGGCTCTTGAACTTCAATTAGCGGCCGGTCGCGAGCGGCTCTGAGTCTTTGTCATGGTTGAGGTGGAGTGCGACCCTTGCTGGGAGTGACCGGGACTTCCTCAATGGGCCCAAGCGTTCTTTGATCAAAATTTTGCCTCGATCATCATAGCGGACCGGCGTTCTAAAATCATTTTCTTACTTTGGGATGGCCGTGGGATCGACGGCGAATCTGAAGGTAGGCGGCGATTTAGATCGCGATCGGCGGGAGGTGGAATCGACCACCGAGCCACCAAATGGTGGCTCGACCGCCAGCAAGTGGCGCTTCTTCGGTCTTTTCGCTGATTTCCATTTTTGAGTCGATTCCGTTGATCAGTGCGATTTGGTTGGAGTTGTGGTTTCGTTGATTGGCCGAAATTAGGTTTATCCCATGGCTCACATGTGATTTGTAAACCGTTGACTTGCAGCGTCGACTCGCTTCATGCGTTTGCGTCGCGGTCATTTGTTGTTGCGTCGTCGGCGTTTAAATGCGTTATGTCGTCGGATGGCTCGCCGATCATCAACTCCTCATCACAAGCTATGTTGGGAACTTATAGGTAATTTTCAATGCCTACGGGGTCGATTGACCACTTCAGGTTGCCCATCTGTTTGGGGTTGAAAGAACTTGAGCGCAACCTTCGGTCAAAACATATACCACAATGAGCGCCAAAATGACTAAGAAACTTGGTATCGATCTAAAGTTATGGATTTAGGAATACCATGCGGTGAACCATCTCTCGGAAAAATAACCCACCAATGTGGCGACATCAGTCTTCTTACCTTTGGATAAAGTCGCCATCTTAAAATCGATCAATTACTACAAAAATAGAATTATGAGTGTTGGTAAAAGTCGGGATGATTGTCATTGATTTGAGCTGTTACAAACGATCGCTGAAACAAATTCAAAGAAATATAAGCCTTTTATTTAAGGCTTTACAATGAAAATCAAAAGATTATAACTTTTTATCCTTTTGAACAAACGAGGGATCTCTATTTTAGGGATCACCAAGCTTGCGTGGGTTCTTTGCACGTGTAGGGGACTTTTTGTTGATCGTGGACTACAGCGCAATTCGATCTGGTGTAAGCCGGGTTGCGGAACTCTGAGGCGTAAAGGGGCTCGTTTCCGCGAAGGAAGCGAAGCACGAGGATCACACTCACGAAGGAGAGGATGCGCTGCGGGATCACACTCACGAAGGAGAGGATCGCCGGGCGGGTGAGATCTACAAGAAGAAATCCGGGCTATCCACGAGATTAAGGCGAAGCTTAATCTAGAGGGTATCTGTAGTTCGACCGAGTTTTCTTACCCGGCGATTTGTGGATCGGCGTCGGCGGACTTGTGCTGTGGTGCTTTCGGAGCGGTCGTCGGCGGCTCGTGGATCTCGTCGCGAATTCTTGAAAATCTCAGGAGTTTCGAGAGCCAAATCCTCCAAAATCCCACTTCAAGAAAATCGAAGTCCCCATTTGCTTCAAGACCCCCTATTTATACAATAGGGGGTGTCTTGGCGACCATATTGGTGGCTGCGACCCGACCTCGGCAAGTTGGCGGTGGCTCGACAAAATGGCGAGCCTCCTCGGCCACTTGGCGGAGTGGCTTCGGCCAAGTTGGTAGGTGTGCACCGACCGGAGCCACCTTGGCCACTTGGCGAGAATGCGGCGTTCGTCGTTTTGCATCATTTTTCGTCGATTCTTTCGGTCTTAGGGCTTGGTTTTGCTCGGTGATGTTGCCGTTGTGTTTGAGTCGTGCCGATCAACTTCGGGGCTCAAGCGGCTCGTTTGCATCGATGGACTAAATGCGGTTGATTAGTCTCGTCGGCGTTTGAGTTTAACCAACTTCGCCTCGTTGAGCTTAGTCGTGGGTTTTCTCCCGCGACCGTCGTTCGCTGCTTCGTCGCCTCGCCGACTCACTTCATGGGTTCGTCGACTCGCTTTATCGCGTTTTGCGGTAGTGATCGCGTGCATTGATGCAGGTGGCCGTCGGATGGATCGTCGGTCATCAACCCACCGTTCTGAGTCTTGTTGAATGCGATAAGCAATTTTTAGCCTCTGAGATACCCCTCCAAAGCGTCTCGGTCTCGATTCTTGATGAGTGCAGGATGCTTTGGACATGATGAGCCCTTCACCCTTTAGTTGGCGTGATAGGACTTACGAGTGACCTTGGCGTTTGATCTCTCATCTCCCTTGGTCTTTCCGGTGCTTTGTAGGATTATTGAAGGTATTACGGTGCGCATTTTTTGTCGACCGTTGTTGAGATCTTGACCAGAAGTCGATGGATGAATTTCTTTTGAGATTGGCTCGGTATTTAATTCCTCCAATCCTCTCGGGCACTCGGTGCTTTGTAGGATACCGGGGTGTTACGGTCTTTGCATTTATTGCTTGACCATTGTTGGAGTTTCAAGCTGTAGCTAATTAAGTTTCCTTCTTGTCGACTCGTGTTGGTGAATTGTCGTCCAATTGACCCTCGAGATTCCTCCGTTGATCGGAACCCTTGGCTGCGCGGCGTTAATTGGCGTCGAACTACATGGATTTTAGCCTTCAGCGAGAAGTGCAGCGTTGGCCGGTGTGCGATCTTCGTGGATCGAACCGTTGATCGGTGCATCCTTGGCGGCAACTGGCGTTGGTGGCGTCGCTCTTGTATTACTCCTTGTTGGAGCACAATTATCCTCGGTGGGAGAATTTTTCTTGGGACTTATTCCAATTCTAAGCTGTTGACCGATGGGCCTTACGTGATGCATGAATCGACATTGATACTGATGAGAGGAGCTCTTTCAAGGTAGAGCGTCTGTCCGGCCAACATAAGCCTTGTCGAGTCGTCAATTTATCCCTCTTTAAGGTTCCACGGTGGGAGAAATTGAGGGTTATCGAGTTATCCTTAAGAATATGGTAATATTCTCCGGGAACTTCGTTAAGAATTAGGAACTAGTTTATACTGTAATCCTATTTGGAGTAGGGCTAAGCGGCTGGGAGAATATCGGAAGATTGAGTGCACTTGAGTCACATTCTTGATGATTCGACCATTTAGGGTTAAGCTCCAAAGTTTATAAGATTTTGAAGCGTAGGGCTCCCCTCATATATAGAGATAGAGACCGAGGCTCGCTGGCGGCTTAGCGAGGATGCTGCGTTATTCTTGGACTCGAAGTTCAAATGCATGAGGCCGGTGCATCATTGGAGGCTGCTGTCGCTGAAGCTTCATTTTCAGTGGGACATTTTGGTCGTGTACATTTCTTTGGAAGCGAGGATAGTTGAGCTCGAGCAGGAACTCCAAGCGGCGAGGAGAGCGATCGTCTTGAAGGCGATGAAGGCCAACAAAGAAAAGACTCGCGGTCGTGCAGAAATTTGAACTCGAAGCGAAGGCTGTTGACATCAAGAAGAGGCTGCGGAGGCCCTTAATGGCGTAGTAGACTTTTGGGGCGAGCCGGGAGGAACTTCAACAAGCTTTCCTCAATAGCGTTATCGAGTTAAAGCAAAACATATTTCTGTCCTCTTTTGTGCTCTATTATGATTCTTTTATTTAGTGAAATAATTAACCATAATATTTATAGGATTTTGGCAAACCCTCGGTAGTCAGATTTGATTAGCCTTTACCAACTAGCCGGGCTTAATGGGAGCCACCGCCCAGATCGGAGGTCGCCGTACGCGAACCCGGATCCCTATCCCTGGAAGAAGAGGTCGAAGTTCGAAGTTCCACTGTGAGAAGTTCGAGGAGTACCTATCCTCACCCTCCTCCGCATCCAGCCCCCGCCCAAGAAGGTCTCCGCCGAAGGAGAACCCGATGGCCTCCGATGTAGAGCCCCGTGATCGAAGTCCAACCTCGCCGCCAGTAGCGAAACTTCGCTTCGAAGTCCGGGATGGTGCCCGAGATGAACGCCGACGATGCGCGGGCGCCTCCGCGAAGCTCGCCAAAGGCGACGATACAAGCATGCCGCAAGCTTGCCAAGGCCATGCAATCCATGGATGGGGTCCGCTACGGCGATCTAAGATCCAACTCACGCAGAGGCTTCACTCAAGTGATCGACGGTTTATCCAAGCCGCCAACCGACGAGTGGGTCCGTGGTCAAACGGAACCGCCCACACTTGTGAGCGATCCGAAGGCCGCGACTCCTTGCGCAAGCACGAAGCTGGTGCAAGAGCTCGTGGAGTTAAAGTGGCAAAGAAGCCACCAACGCATCGCCAGGTTGGAGGCCCAAGTCTAATGGTGCCCCAACCTCGTTGCCCACACTCCCGCCTCTGGCGCTTAAGCCGAAGGATACGCGCGGTAAATCCAACGCCAAAGTCCAAGACCGACGACGCCAAAGACAAAGGCGCTCAGATCAATCGCTGGTGAAGCCAACTCCCGCCACCACCACCAAACCAACTATCAAGGATCGCCTCGTCCTCGAAGAGAATCACGTCACTCCTCATGTGAGGTCGCACTGCCCAACAAGGACAAGAAGATTCTGCGCCTCTCCTATCGGATTGAAAATCAAGTCCGAGTCTCCGAGACTTCGCCACATCGGGCGAAAGTCTAGGCGAAGTCACTTTCTAAGTTTCGATGGATTGACCCGCCCTCGAAGGAGACGCTTATCCGACGATGAGGACGTTATACCAAAGATCGCGCCGACATACGGCAGTTGCTCCTGCATACACACCGATGAGCCGTACTACCGCGTAAGGGTACGAAAATCTCGGCGATTCCCCAAATTGACGCAGCCATGCTTGTGCTCCAAGCTCATTAAGACGATGCTCTCGGAGTGCAATTGCCATCAAGAAGCTCCGTAAAGGGTGTCTTCCCAGACTCACCACGAGATGCCAAGACCTAGGTCAAGGCGATTCAAGAAAAGGATGACTCTCCCGAGGGTGAGCGCCGAGGTCACTAATAATATGACCACCAAGAACCATCGCCACGGCTATTCGCCGATCGCAACGCTAACTCGCTTATGTCCGACTATCCGACGGTCCATAATGATAAGCTTCAAGGGATACCCGCTGAGGATGATGCCGATATTGGCTCCAAGAATCGATCCATCATACAGTATCTAGTGAAGGGAGCCCCTAAGAAACGCTTTATGATCGCATGCATCAAGTGGCCAAAATGCTAGACGGCGCTGAATAAACAACGGAAAACTTCGTTAGAAATGGAGTTGGCCATGCAGACGATGAGAGAAATGCACCACCAACATCCAAGCCCCGACAAAACATCAAGGTGAATCGAAGTCGCCACAACGCCGATGAAGATGATAGCCATTCGATCGAGGAAGCACCAAGATGATAACCCCCAACCACGCTGACGCTGCTGCTCAGAGAGCCAGAAGATCAAAGACTTGGAGAGCAAAATCAACTCATTGATTTCCGCCAAGAAGTAAAGAAGACAGTATTCCTTGCCCATACCCGAGGAGGGAATCAATCCCGCACTCCGCCAAAGTTTAACTTAATAAACTTCACACCATTTGATCGGAAGGGTTCCCCCGACAAGACTTGATTTATTTCAAGTCACACCTCGAAGTTATTTCGCAACGAACCCTCGATGGTTCGGCATTCGCTGGCACCCTTCGTGCTGAATGGTACCGCCGCCTCGCCGGGAGCATTCATACCGACGACATGGAGTCTAGCTTCTTACCAATTTTGATGACGATACCGAGGTATCGATCGACATTGCTCGACGAAGCGTAAAGACTGAGAAACCGTGGATATCTTTGTCAAACGATTCTAACAAGGCAATGAACTGCCGGATCCAATAACGAGGAGTTCATCCTCCAAACCTGCCACGCGAACTTATCGATAGATGCTGAAGCAATGGGTACAGCACCATCGATAACGGAAGGACTTGAAGGTTCGTGGAGAGCAAGCCGAGATTCCTCAAAAGGAAAAGGCGAGAGAGGTCACCGACAACGGAAGCTCCGTTAACTTTGTCCCACGCGCAAAGGGAAAGAGCAAGCCAAGACGGCGGTTATGTAACCAAACGCTCCAACTCCAACCCCAAAGAAGAAGAAGAAGAAGAAGAATACGGCCAAGAACAGCAATAATCAACGCGGGCAACCCGGGCCACAAAACGTAGGCCTTAGAGCCGAGATTCCAAGTCCTATTCCAGGGATTTGAGATTCCCGGTCTCTTCAAATATCTTGTGGAAAATAACAAGATCAAGCTCCTCCGATTCGAATCAAGAGGAGGCGATGAAGACGAATGACCCAAGATACCGTATGCGCACCATGGGCGCTTCATCACCCCACTAAATCCTCGCTTCACCTTAAGGACAAAATCCGTGCTTTAATTGATGTAGGGTCATCACTATGAAGCCGCCCAAAGAAAAGAAGGTCGGAGCGACGCGCGTATCCATAAGTTTCGGTCGGTGCCATTGACATGGTTTGAACCTCGAACCGCTGGTCAAAGTATCACGAGTTAAAGCAAAACATATTTACGTCCTCTTTTGTGCTCTATTATGATTCTTTTATTTAAATGAAATAATTAACCATAATATTTATAGGATTTTGGCAAACCCTCGGTAGTCAGCGGTTTGATTAGCCTTTACCAACTACCGTTTGAATTGGGCTGGCGTGCGGATTATCACGGATCCGTTCCGCGCGTGGCGTTGTCTTTGGAAGAATGAAACTCTTCTAGACTTGTTGCTATGATATTGAATACATAGGCTTGGTACTCTTTTACGGGCAAAAGATGCCCGACAGCGTGTTAAGCGTAGACTCATCCCTTCTTAGGCCGGGGATGAAATACCCGAATCAAACTCACGGTGTCTTCTTCAATCGGAGAAAGACTAAACCGGCGGCAGCGTGTTGGCGTCGACTTCATCCTTCTTAGGTTTGGGATAAAATACCCCGAATCGAACTCGGTGTCTTCTTCAATCGGAGAAAGACTAAACCGGCGGCAGCGTGTTGGCGTCGACTTCATCCTTCTTAGGTTTGGGATAAAATACCCCGAATCGAACTCGGTGTCTTCTTCAATCGGAGAAAGACTAAACCGGCGGCAGCGTGTTGGCGTCGACTTCATCCTTCTTAGGTTTGGGATAAAATACCCCGAATCGAACTCGGTGTCTTCTTCAATCGGAGAAAGACTAAACCGGCGGCAGCGTGTTGGCGTCGACTTCATCCTTCTTAGGTTTGGGATAAAATACCCCGAGTCGAACTCGGTGTCTTCTTCAATCGGAGAAAGACTAAACCGGCGGCAGCGTGTTGGCGTCGACTTCATCCTTCTTAGGCTTGGGATAAAATACCCCAAGATGAATCTTGGCCTTCTTTTGGCCAGGAGAAAGTTGAACGATAAGGTTGATTGAGGTGGGAAAGGAAGAATGTATTCTATTTCGAAGGTGGAGAGGAAGGAGGATCTTGTCTCTATCTCAGGGTAGGGATGAACAAGAGAGGAAGGTTTTGTATCCTATCTCTTGCCGGTAGAGAGGAAGGTTTGTGTCCTATCTCCGGTGCTCCGCAATTTGAAATAAGAGAGGAAGGTTTTGTATCCTATCTCTTATTGATGGAGAGGAAGGAGGATCTTGTCTCTATCTCGGTGTTGGAAAGGAAGGATTTTTGTCTGTTTCCGATGAAAAGTGAAAATGGGATCTCCATCTTGAGAATCTTGAAAGATGAAACTAAGAGTGGGATCTCCACTCAGAATCTAAGACAAGAGAGGAAGAATGTATTCTATCTCTTGCTTGAAGAGGAAGGATATGTCCTATCTCGGTGAAGGTGGGAAAGGAAGAATGTATTCTATTTCCGATGAGAAACTAAGAGTGGGGTCTCCACTCAGAATCTTGGAAGGGTATGGATAGCTTTGCTTTTGTAGGATTGCTAACGAGAATCGAAAGTGGACCTCTGTTAAGTGGAAGGAATCGAGAGGGAATTTCTTGGTGGTTGGACCGGGGAGATTTTTAGTGGGCCAGTCAATGAATTTGATCGGTGAGAGAATTTTGGAGAAAACACAATAATTTAGGGTTATCCTCATGAATATGAGTGAGATATTCTCGAGGAACTTCCCATCAAAATGGGTTATCTGAATGTACTAAGGATAATACTTTTGAAACTTCCCATTTATCGGCATTAATGCGGTCGCCGTCCGTGTGATAAGGCGATATGCACCGTTTGAATAGGCGTGTCTATTATAAGCGGTCCTTCCCATTGGGTTGAATTTACCTTTCTTTTGGAGTTGAGAATTATTGGCCGTCTAGCGGCGAGGATCTCCCTCCTTAAAGGTTCTCTGTCGAACTTTCTTGTTGAAAGCCCTCGACATCCTAGCTTGATAGAACTCAATGCATTGTTGAGCCTCGAGCTTCTCATCTAACATCTCAAGCTCTTGAGGCGTTTTTGATGTTGTTCTTGGTCGTCATCTACATTTGCAAGGCGGCGAAGTGGCGAATCTGGATTTTCAGCGGAGAATTGCTTCACACGTGAGCCGAGATGCGGGGTAGCTCTGTTGGCGTCACGTGCCATTGTGCGATATGCCCGAGTGCTTCTCAGAGTTTATCGTCGGTCTAAGCTTGTTATTCTTCACAAGCTTTGACAAAATCTTGATGATCGTCTTGTTGAGCGCCTCGGCTAACCCATTATTTCTTTGGATTATAGAAATGTCGCGAGACATCTTGTATCTTGAATTTTTAGCAAAACGATGAAGGAATTGGCGATAAATTGGGGACCGTTGTCATGCGATCCGTCTTGGGACACCATGTCGATAGATGACATGGTGTTTGATGAATCGGCGGCGGTACTCGCTTTGACCTCCTTTAGTGGGATTGCTTGACCCACGGAGAAGTAGTCGGTGATCGCTAGAATAAACCGATCTCCTTTAGCGGCGGAGGAAAAATGGGACCTACAACGTCCATTCCCCATGTCTCGAATGGCGGGGCGTGGCGAAGGATCTGGCTACGGGCGATGCATATAATTAGCGTGAATCGACCGCGTGGCATTTCGGCGTGCTCATTGCGTCATTAATCATCGTGGGCCAAAAGTAGCCCATTCTCTGATTCGCTCGTAGAGCTTAGGACGGTAGTGCGCACCACATTCACCTTCGTGTGCTTCGAGAAGGACCTCTTACGCCTCTTTGTTTGAGAGGCATCGAGTAAAGACCATCGTACCCCGGCGATATAGCATCACGGGTTTACGTTATGGTAAAGAATCTTGGAGCTCTTAGCGGATTGACTCTCTCTCCTTCCGTCTTACGGTAGAATACCATGTAAGGCGTATGTCGATGATAAGGCGCCAATCTCGGGGCTCCAACTTGGTTTGGGTTGCATGTACTTCTTTGGTAACTACCCCTTACCTTCTTGTGCCTCATCATTATAATGATGCGAAGAGTTGGTGAGTCTGGCCGTAACTAGTTGCTCGGTCTCGGAAGGTTGTGCTAACGACCACATTGCTAGCCGCCGGTGCATCTGCGTGGCGTTTTGGGCGTGGGATATATTCGATGAAGAATCCTTGAATGAGTCCGCCATTTCAACGACTATCGATGATAGGGGATTAGATCAGGATTCGACCCGTAGTCACGAACACCTTAACTATCGGTTGTGAATCATATGCTTGAGATATTGACCCGGCTCCTTGGCGAAGCTAAGTCCGATAAATAGCGTTGTATTGACTCGTTATTGGAACAAGGTTCGGTGAGTGAATAAGCGCGGGGCATGACATGATTCAGGAAATCAAGACAACTCAGACTCAGTGGAGATTTTAGAACATCGGGGTACTTGCCACATTGGTAGAAGCTCGTCAAAATACAATCGCCATATTTGTTGGTGCGATGTAGTGTTGTGGGTCCACCCGCACTCTACCGAAGATGAGCAATGGGTAGCCTCTTCTTCTCAAGAAAAGCCGGCGTAAGGGAAAGGCATGCCATGCTACTTCCGCACTCGAGGGAGACGATGAACAGTGGTAACATTCCAAACCGTCCCGGGGAACTCAAGCCCACGCCACCGAGTGGACACGAGTACAAGTACAAGTACCCGAAGTCCCCGACCTAATGCCAAGACGCCTCGTGAGTCGGGGTACCAACAAATCCCCACCGCATTGCAGAAAGCACAACAACAGGTCGCAAAGAAGCTACAAGAAAGCACGAAGAATTCAACTCCCAAAGCAGCCTCGATTCATCAGCCCGATTGAAGAGATAAACCGAACCTCGAACTCCCCATACCGCTTTGATGTAATGGCACATTAATAATATCCCCTAAGGATCACTATGAGTTGCCGCGTTATCAAAAGAACGAGAAGCTCTTCAAGAAGCCCTCACGATTCAAGTCTTCCTCACCCGTGATTAGGCCGAGTCCGTAAGAGTCGGCCCAACAATGCAACCTTGCGACTAAACACTTCCCCGCATCACTTTTACAAAGGAGGATATGCGACGAGGAATTCCAAGCACGATAGGCCGCTATACTTCACCGTATATTGGCTCTAGTGAAGTTAACCGATCCAAGTCGATCCGGTTCGGCCAGGAGCATCATGCCCTCAGGCCATGTATCATCTGGAATTCTCGCAAAGAAGTTAGCATCAACGGCACATGATCTACGGATTTAACACCAGCTGGTCCCACTTGTAAAATCCGATTGTGCCAAATGGGGACTTAAAGTCCAAGTCACCGCTATGTGATTGACGCAGACTTCCTATAACTTATTGTTGGGTCGAATTTGGATCCACAATAACGCTATAGTCCCGCTACTCTTCATCGTTGTCTCAAATATGACACTAATAATGAGGTCAAGACGGTGGTCGCGACAAACAACCGCTTAAGGATGGAGAATTATTTCACCGATTCTCCTCTACGTAATGAGTCCTAAATCAATCATCTACCAAGGTACCGACAGCGTGAAGAAGCCGATACCGAAACCGGCTTGGTTATAGTGGAGGTTTTGTTTTAAATGACATTGTACCCTTGTAATCAATCTTGACGATGAAGAATCGCCGATGAACATTGTAATTGGCAAATTGCCGATGAATCAATAAATGACGCATTTAGAGTATCCTCTCGCTTTTGAATGATGTGATGACAGTTTATACAACGATCCGAAGTTGCACCCGCCAACTCGGCTATATTTTACACAAAAGCAGTTCCGAGACTCCTTTGGGACAAAGACTCATCCCACTAAGATCAAGTAGTGAAAAAGACTTGGTTTACTGAAAAGGAGATGCGCTCCAACGTAATCACTTCTTTCGAAAAAGATGAAGATGACAATGGGCCTATCCTCCACACATTCAGATATAGTCCAGAAACACTGGGTATCATGAAGAGATGGGGGTATGACTTGACACGAGGGGAAGGTCTATGTTTCGGGCGAGGTCCTCGAGTTCCTCCTAAAGCGGCATATGTCCCAAGAGGAAAGCCGGATAACTACTATGCATTTAGAAGGGGATTGGGATACGAATCCTCCTCTAAGATGAATGCTCATGGCTAATTGATAATAATCCACCCGATGAGGGAGACTGACATTCGCCCGATTCTTCTCGCTTGGGATTCTCGACACCACCCTGAGAAGCTTTCAAGGCTTTGATGTCAAATATGGCTACTACGATCCCGCCACTATTGAGGGTGATGAAGACATGCCAACATGGGAAGACCCATGGATCCATCAACTCCAAGAGCAGCTTTGGGGATAGGTTCAACAAAGAGAACCCCCACTAAGGATGAGGTAGTCCAGTTAATATGGGGATGAAGAGCATCCTAAACTCATAAACATCAGCAATACTCTCCCTTGGAAGAAAAGGAAGAGTTGATTGCCCTAATCGGGAGTATATCGATGTATTCGAGTTACGAGGACATGCCGTGACTCGACCCTAATGGCAACACATCGCCAACATCAAGGCGGATGTCAAACCCGCCAAGCAACAAAGAAGACTTCGCCCCACAAATATTGGAGGCAATTGTTGACGGCGAAGAAACTCATAGAATCGGATTCATCAAGGAAATTCAACATCCGGATTGCGGCTAATATAGTCCCTGGCCATGAAGAAAATGGGTCGATTAGGACTGTCGACTACGAGACCTCAACGCCGCTTGCCCGAAGATGACTTCTTCTTCCAATCACCGATGTCATAGTTGACAACACGCGGTGGATTTGAAAGAATGTCCTTATGGATGGCTTTTCGGTATAATCAAATCAAGATGTACCCGATGACGCCAAACACACGCCGTCGTAACGCCTATCGCATATATTGCTACACGGCCATGCCGCTCGCCTCAAAATGCCTACGCAACATACCGTAGAGCAATGACGGAGATTTTCCAGATCATCTTCGAAAACGGTCGAATGCTACGCCGACGATTTGGTCGTGGAAAAGCCGCGGACAAAGGAGATCACATCAAAGATCTTAGAACGGTATTCAACTCATGCGACTCATCGCCTAAAGATGAACCCCGCCAAATCCTTCCTTGGGATGTCCAGCGGGCAGTTCCTTCGCCATCACCGACAAAGGAATCCACGCCGATCCCGACAAAGTGAAGGCAATTCAAGAGTTGCAACCTCCGAAATCCGAGAGAACTCGGGGTTAAGGCGACATGATACATCCGACGGTTCATATCGAACCTATCCGAAGTGCCACCGCTCTCCAAGTTGAACAAGATGCGAGTTGATTACGGGTATTTCATCCGAAGCCTAAGAAGGATTAAGCCAGCGCCTCACCGCAGCGTTGCGGGTGAGTCTCTTGCGGTAAAGAGTATGAAACCCGTATTCAACATCATAGCATTAAGTCTAAGAGAGTTTTATTCTTTTAGCACAGCGTCCGCGTCTTGAGCGGATCGGATAATCCATGCGTAGCCAATCAAGCGGTAGTTGGTAAAGGCTAATCAAACCGTTGTTGATGGTGAGGGTTTGCCAAAATCCTATAAGTATTATGGTTAATTATTTCTAAGTAAAAGAATCATAATAAATAATGAAAGGGATGGATCTTATTCATTTTGAAGCAAATATAAAGGAGCTACAAGCATTTAAACATCAAGCCTATGATAAAGGATTTGTTGTTGGTGAGACCTTCACCATTGTAAGCTGGTGGAGTTCTTCACAACTTCGGCTCGAAAGGACTCCTCATCGGTGTTGATGTCTTCGTGGTTGCCTCCTCGAGCTCGGCCGGTTAACCCGGCGGATCAAGCTCCTTAAGGCGGTGAGGGCTTCTTCCTTGTTGGCCTTGGCCGCTCAAATTACCATCCTATCTTCCTTAATGGAGCTCTCCACGGGTATTATTATCCTCTCCTTTTCGCCACAATATCGGTCACGGATGTGGCTTAAGAATATGTCGGCAACAACAGCCGACGTGTTGTGATCTTTACGCATCGGACTTGAGCCGGTAAAACACGAGCATCGGCGCCATGCCTCTAAGCGAGTCGGTATGGCGGCTATGTATGAGGAAGCCCGGCTGCCGCGGCTCTTAGATCTCATTTGTCCCCTCGGATGGGCGAGATCATCAATAATGGCTTTGAGCCATTTCGGGGTAACCCATATCCATATCAAAGCCATCGGGGATCAGCGGTGCTTTGAGCGATGAAGAAAGCCGCCATGAAGGATCTTTTCGATCCACGTGTTCACCAAAGAATGGCGTATTTCCAAGATAATAAGATGGGATGGATCTTCATCCGCATCAGCACTCTCGCCCGAATCATGGAGTCGAGATGTAGGCTGCCTGTGAGAAAAGAAAGGACTTTAGAATTTTCGGTAAAAAAATGGGCGAAGGCTTATTTGGCTAAAGACCCTTACCCGTCGCCGGTGTAGCCCGAGCTAGCGAGTCTACAGGCGTATCTATCATCTTGGGATCGCGGTGAGCCCTCGGTGTGCTCATCTATCTCAGTGTATGGTAGGCGGTTACGGCGGCGGAAAAAGAGAATTTACCGCATTTGCAAATGGAATGTCGGCTTCTTTTAATTATAGTAGTATTGGCCAAATGGTGGTCCTATAATTAATCGAAGAGAAGTTCATACCTTCTTGAGGATAGTAGCTTGGTAAATCCTCACAAGGGTATCTCCATCTTGTGACCAAGCGTAGCAAGTCATCCATGGAAGTGTTGCCATATAAACCGGATCCCGAAATCTTCCATGGAGAATTAGAAAAAAAAGGCATTAGGAAGCGAATGCAATTAAGGCAAACACTAGGTAAAGCTACATACCTCCTATAGTGGAGTTAGCTTGCCTAGTCACTTGTGCATTTGTCTCTGCAATCTCTCTAAAGAACAAAAAGCAAAGAGGCAATTGGTGGGGGTACAAATCAGAGTCATTCCATTCTGCATTGCCACCCGAAGAGAATTATCGATGTTAGATGTACAGGAGTGGGATTAGGTCTGCATCGACCTCCTCCTTGAGCTCCATACATCATTGAGTAAAACTTGGCTCGGCATAAGCGAGCGAACTCGGCAGGGTGGGGAGGAAAATCAAAGCGAGTTATAATCCCTAGAACCCCCAGGCAAGCGGAGAAATGTCGGTCTGCAAAAGTTGAAATTCGAGTTCATCACGGTGAATTATTACCTCCGTCATTTGGGAGCATTCTTGGTCAAGTCTATATCAAAGGACCGGATTCACGTGATTCTTATGACTAGCCTCTTCGTTTAACCCTTAGAGGGTTGAAATTCTTCCTCTTCAATAGATTTTCTGAAAATGCAATTGGATGAGAACTCTAATGGAAAGGATGAAAGCGAAAGGGAAAGGAGAAATACCGAGATCCTTCTCATGGTGCTGACCTCAGCGGTCCTCTCCTAAAGTAGCGGCGTCGAGTTGTGGAACTCCTCTCTCGGCCTCACGGTCGATAAGATTGGCCTTCTCTGAGCTTGCCATCTGCGAGTGTAATGCGAATCTGCTGCTTGATGCCCGGCTACGGTCTGAGATGGCCCTCCGGGTTGACTTCGTTGAATCTATCCCCAAAGCTGCTCTACGGTTGATGGATCCATGGGTCTTCCCATGTTGGCATATCTTCATCACCCTCAATAGTAGCGGGATCGTAAGTAGCCATATTTGACATCAAAGCCTTGAAAGCTTCTCAGAAGTGTAGAATCCCAATAGAAGAATCGGGCGAATGTCGTCTCCCTCATCGGGTGGATTATCATCAATTAGCATGAGCATTCATCTTAGAGGAGGATTAGTATCCCAATCCCCTTCTAAATGCATAGTAGTTATCGGCTTCCCTTTTGGGACATATGCGCTTTAGGAGGGACTTCGAGGGACCTGCAGAAACATAGACCTTCTCCTTGTGTCAAGTCGTACCCCACTTCTTCATGATACCCGTGTCTGGACTATATCTAAATGTGTTGAGGATAGGCGTTGTCATCTTCATCTTCTTCTAAGAAATGATTACGTTGGCGCATCTCCTTTTAGTAAACCAAGTCTTTTCACTACTTGATCTTAGGTGGGATGGCGAGTGTTGTCCCAAAGGAGTCTTGGAATTGCTTTTGTGTAAAGCAAGAAGAGGGAGTTGGTAAGTGCAACTCTGGATCGTTGTATAAACTGTCATTACATCATTCAAAGACAAAGGGTACTCTAAATCGTCATTTATTGATTCATCGGCAATTTGCCAATTACAATGTTCATCAGCGATTCTTCATCGTCAAGATTGATTACAAGGGGTACAATGTCATTTAAAACAAAACCACCACTATAATCAAGCGAAGCCGGTATCGGCTTCTTCATTTGTAGTGCCTTGGTAGATGATTGATTTGGACTCATTCAGTAGAGGAGAGAATCGGTAAAATAATTCTCCACCCCTTAAGCGGTTTGTTTGTCGCGACCACCGTCTTGACCTCATTATTAGTGTGTCATATTTGAGACAGCGATGAAGAGATGGGACTATAGCGTTACCGTGGATCCAGTCGACCAACAATAAGTTATAGGAAGTCTGCGTCAATCATAGCGGTGACTTGGACTTTAAATCCCCATTTGGCACTTTATCGGTTTTACCAGCGTAGAGACCCGTGTTAAACCATAGATCATTGTGCTGTTGATGCCGACTTCTTGAGGGGATTCAAGGTGATACATGGGGAGCATAATGCTCCTGTGAACGGATCGACTTGGATCGGGTTAACTTCACTAGAAACCCGATATACGGTGAAGTATAGCCCGATCGTGCTTGGAATCTCGTCTGCATATCCTCCTTTGTAAAAGTAATCGGGAAGTGCTTGGTTGCCAAGTTGCATTGTTGTCTTGATTCTTAGGATCGGCGATGCAGTGAGAAACACCTCGAGTCGGCCGGAGCTTCTTGTAGAGCTTCGGGTTTCCTGACAATCGAACCAACTTCGTGAAGTTATTAGTGGGATGTTAGCCAAGGGCCATGGCGTCAGCGGTATGGAGGCCGATGTTCGGTCTATCCCTCTGTCGAGGCGATTGAATCGGTTGCCGGGAGTTGAGCTTCTGGACTGGTGTTTCTCCTTTGCTTGGTGCTTTTCTTTCTGCCGCAGTGAGGAGAATTCGTTCACCCGGCTCGGCGGTGTCTTGGCGTTTGGATTTGGAGTGTCGGATACTTGTAGGAGTATTCTTGTCCACTCCTAGTAAGACTTCCGCTCTTCTTAGGAAGTGGAAGGTGGATACTTTTCATCATCCTTCTCTGGAATTCTGAGCGACATGGCATAGCTTGCCTTTTCCTTGGACTTCTTTATGGTAGAGGATGTAGTCCTTGATCGTCTTCCGGCAAGTCGGGGTGGACCCAAAGGATTTCTCCGTTTCTTTGGGTGTGCGATGCAGGCCCTTCTTCGTTGCGGTGAGGATCTTCATTCACCATCTTCATTCCTACCTTCTGGCAAAATCGGTTCAGGATCAATCATTGATCAGCTCAAGGGTTTTGAGTAATGACTCCATCGATCAAAACCAGATGGTCCTTGGATGGTCACTCCAAATCTTTCGATCCGGATCTTAGTTTGTCAGGTCAATGGATCGAAGATTTGGTTTTCGAAGTCCTTGAGCAGGTAAGTCTTGGAAACCTCGAACGGATGGTTTCGATTACGAGTTTGTTGGCCATTGAGGCTGCGATTCTGTGGTGCCGTTGTTCGCGGCTTTGTTGTGGTTGCGATTGAGCGTTTGATTAGCGTCTAGGACTTTGCGGGCTTTACCTTTGCCGCGGGGACAAAGTTACGCTTGTGAGCATCCACCATGGTGACCTCTCTCCGCTTTCTTCCTCCTCGAGGAATCGCTTCGGCTTGCTCTCCGTATCCCTTCTTTCGGGTCTCGGGACGGTCGCGGTTCTTGCTTCCAACGTCCAATGGCGGGTTGCTATGACAAGTTTGGAGAATGAACTTCTCGTTATCGGTCTCGGCAATTCATTGCCTTATTTACGAACCTCTTGGCGAAGTTATCCCTTTGTTTCCCGTCTTTACGTTTCGTCCAACAAAGACCCGATGGATACCTCGGTGTCATCGTCGAAGAAATTGGTGAAAATGGCCTCCATATCATCCCGGCTATTGCGCTCCACGGTTTGAGGCGGCGGTACCAATGAAGCTGACTCCACGAAGGGTGCCAGCGAATGACCGAACCATCAGGGCTCGTTGCGGAGATAATGCCTAGATGAGACTTGAAGTAGATCAAGTCTTGAGTGGGTGATCCTTTCCGTCAAATGAAAGTTGATGAGATGAACTTTGTGGGATCACGGGATTGATTCCCACTCCCTTGGGTAAGGACATGGTATACCGTCTTCTTTACCTCTTGGCGGAAATCAAAGTATTGATTTTGCTCTCGAGGTCTTTATTTTCTCATTTTCCCCTCGTCTCCATTCGGGTAAACTTGGGGAGGAATGGCGGTGTTATCGCTAAGCGTTTTGCGGCGATGCGATCATCGTTTTGGCCTCCTTCCTGTCCGTGTAAGCTATCATTAAGTTGACATTATTGTGGCGACTTGGCTGCGCCTTGGCGGTTCATTATCGCTGGATCATTGGTCATGCATTGCTCTCATCTGCATGGCGGTTCCATTCAAGCTTAAAGTTGTCCTTTTGCTTGGTTAGGGCCTCTTCAAGCATCACGGGACACTTGTTCGTGATCATGAGCGGCCAGCGAGTTGTCCTATCTTTGGAAATTGTATTATCGAAGCCATTGCGGAGCCGACATCCGACACTTCATCATCGAGGGTAATCCTACGCATCTTGCGATAATTGGGTGCGTCTAACGGTCCGGACCTGTCGAGTCATTCGTTGCGATGCCCGAAGCGACGCGTGGCGGCGTCCCTGGCTGGTCATATTGATGGTAACTTTCGGCAATTCATCATGCAGTACCCATCTTTTCTTCTGAGGCGTCTTGACTTGGGTTCGGGCATTCGCGTGCAGGCCTATCAAAGACCGGCGCCTTTTCGAGTCGTTTTAAGCGCGGTTGCACTCAGACTGCTTGCCTTGATCGGTTTGAGCACAAGCAAGGCATGTTTGATTCAGGCGTTCCTCTTCGAGTTTACTTACCCCGGCGATAGTACAACTTCGTCGGTATGAATACGGAGCAACCTATCGTGTGTTGGCCGCGACTTCTCCGGTATAGCGTTGTCATCGTCGGATGAGGCGTCTCCTTCGAGAACAAATAGGCCTTTCATAAGTCACTTTCGCCGCGGCGTGCGCCAGCGGTGTGAATCTTCGGCGGGCTCTCGGACTTGATTTGAAGCCCGTCTGCGGCGGTGCGGAGTTTCTTCTTGTCTTTGTGGGTGTGACTCCCGTGTCGGGGAGTGACCGTGATTCCTTTAAGCGGACCTAAGCGATCCTTAGCGGCAAGCACTGGCGAGTGGCGAGAGTTAGCGCGGAAGTTTGGGTGCGGAACCGGAGTAACCGGCGTCAATGCCACTTTGTTGAGTGCTCACAATTTCGATTTGAGCACGGGGCGAAGTTGCTTCTTTGGCGAGCTAGGCTTGATCTTTGGGTTGTCCGGAGTTGAAGCCGGCGGACGGGCTTCAATAGCGGTTTGTCGGCGACTTCTTGGCGCCTCCTTCTTCAACTTCGCGGGCTTGTTGCACCAAAGCGTGCTTGCGACGGCCTTGGCTTCGGATCGCTCTGAAGTGTAGAGCGGTTCCGTTTGGCTTCGGACCCATTCGTTCGTCGCCGGCTGTAGGAATGCGGCTCACGATCTCGAACCGGCCTCGAGTTAACTTAGATCTTAGATCCGCCTCATAGCGGACCCCATCCATTGACTCTTTGCTGGGCTAATTGTTTCGCCCGGGCGGCGTCACCTCGGCGGGCTCTCTTGGAGAGTCACAGCGCCATTGGCGGAATCGACCCCTAGAGAGATAGGGGTTAAAGATTTGGCGTTGTTAGGTGAGGAGAACACCGTGCTGCCGGTCTTGGCAGCGGTGGTGGTGGATTTTCGCCTCCATGAGGCGATTGGGTCTTCCTTGGCGGAGACCATCTTGGACTTCTTGAGGCGGATACGGGCGAGGAGGAGAGTATTCCTCATACTTCTTACGGTGGAACTTCGAACTTCGACCTCCTCGATGGCCGGGATCGGGATCCTTGGTTCGCGCGGCTTCTTTGTTGGCTGGTGGCTCCTTGTCGCCCGCTTGTTCCCGGTAAAAGTCGGGATGATTGTCATTGATTTGAGCTGTTACAAACTTGATGCTGAAACAAATTCAAAGAGAAATATAAGCCTTTTATTTTAAGGCTTTACAATGAAAATCAAAAGATTACAACTTTTATCCTTTTGAACAAACACGAGGATCTCTATTTTCGGGATCACCGGCTGCGTGGAGTTCTTTGCACGTGGGGACTTTTTGTTGTCAGTGGACTACGGCGCAATTCGATCTGGTGTAAACCGGGTTGGAACTTCTGAGGCGTAAAGGGGCTCGTTTCACGAAGGAAGCGAAGCACTGAGGATCACACTCCGCGAAGGAGAGGATGCGCTGCGAGGGATGCTCACTCCGAAGGAGAGGATCGGCGGGCGGGTGAGATCTACAAGGAGAAATCGCTACACGAGATTAAGACAAAGCTTAATCTAGAGGGTATCTGTAGTTCGACCGAGTTTTCTTACCCGCGATTTGTGGATCGGCGTCGGTGGACTTGTGCTCGCCGGTGCTTTCGGAGCAGTCGTCGGCGGCTCGTGGATCTCGTCGCGAATTCTTGAGAAAATCTCAGAGTTTCAGAGCCAAATCCTCCAAAATCCCACTTCAAGAAAATCGAAGTCCCCATTTGCTTCAAGACCCCCTATTTATACAATAGGGGGTGTGCATATTGGTGGCTCGGCCGCGGCACCTCGGCCAAGTTGGCAGAGCACCTCGGCAAGGCCAGTAGGAGTGGCTCGACCAAAGTGGCCGAGCCTCCAACCACTTGGTAGAGGTGGCTCGACCAAAGTGCGGCCTCCTCGGCCACTTGGCGAGCCTCCTCGGCCAGTTGGCGAGGGTAGCTCGACAAAGTGGCCGAGCCACCGGCCACTTGGCAGTCGCGGCGTTCCGTCGTTTTTCGTCATTTTTCTTCGGTCTTAGGGCTTGGTTTTGCTCGGTGATGTTGCCGTTGTGTTTGAGTCCGTACCGATCAACTTTCGGGGCTCAAGCGGCTCGTTATCGGCGGACTAAGTACGGTTGATTCCGTCTCGTCGGCGTTTGAGTTTGACTTCGGACCCGATTGTTCGTCGCCGGCACGTAGGAATGCTCACGATCTCGGACCAACCTCGGAGTTCCAGATCTTAGATCCGCCTCGCCGCGGACCCCATCCATTGACTCTTTCGCTGGGCTAATTGTTTAGCCCGGTGGCGTCCTCCCCGGCGGAGCTCTCTTGGAGAAGTCACGCGCCATTAGCGGAATCGACCCTAGAGATAGGGGTTACGAAGATTTGGCGTTGTTAGGGCGGGGAGAACCTGTCGTCTGCGGATCTTGGCAGCGGTGGTGGTGGATTTTCGCCTCCGCATCGTGAGGTGGGTCTTCCTTGCGGCGGAGACCATCTTGGACTTGCGGGGAGCGGATCTGGGCGAGGAGGAGGTATTCCTCATACTTCTTACGGTCGAACTTCGAACTTCGACCTCCTCGATGATGGGGATGGGATCAGCGAGTTCTTGACACGGCGGCTTCTTTGTTGGTGTTGGCTCTTGTAATTCGCCCGGCTTGTTCCGCGGTAAAAGTCGGGATGATTGTCATTGATTTGAGCTGTTACAAACTTGATCGCTGAAACAAATTCAAAGAAATATAAGCCTTTTATTTTAAGGCTTTACAATGAAAATCAAAAGATTACAACTTTTATCCTTTTGAACAAACACGAGGATCTCTATTTTCGGGATCACCGGCTTGCGTGGGTTCTTTGCTGTCTTAGGGGACTTTTTGTTGGTCAGTGGACTCTGCGCGCAATTCGATCTGGTGTAAACCGGGTTGGAACTTCTGAGGCGTAAAGGGGCTCGTTTCGCGAAGGAAGCGAAGCACGAGGGATCACACTCACGAAGGAGAGGATGCGCTGCGGGGATCGCCTCCGAAGGAGAGGATGGCGGGCGGGTGAGATCTACAAGGAGAAATCTGGCTACCACGAGATTAAGACAAAGCTTAATCTAGAGGGTATCTGTAGTTCGACCGAGTTTTCTTACCCGCGATTTGTGGATCGGCGTCGGTGGACTTGTGCTCGCCGGTGCTTTCGGAGCGGTCGTCGGCGGCTCGTGGATCTCGTGCGAATTCTTCAGAAAATCTCCGAGTTTCCCGAGAGCCAAATCCTCCAAAAATCCCACTTCAAGAAAATCCGAAGTCCCCCCATTTGCTTCAAGACCCCCCCTATTTATACAATAGGGGGGGTGTGCGCCGGCCATATTGGTGGCTCGGCCACTTGGCGAGCCTCCTCGGCCACTTGGCGAGCCTCCTCGACCAAGTTGGCAGAGTGGCTCGACCAAAGTGCCGAGCCTCCTCGGCCACTTGGCGAGCCTCCTCGGCCACTTGGCGAGCCTCCTCGGCCACTTGGCGAGCCTCCTCGGCCACTTGGCGAGCCTCCTCGGCCACTTGGCGAGCCTCCTCGGCCACTTGGCGAGCCTCCTCGGCCACTTGGCGAGCCTCCTCGGCCACTTGGCGAGCCTCCTCGGCCACTTGGCGAGCCTCCTCGGCCACTTGGCGAGCCTCCTCGGCCACTTGGCGAGCCTCCTCGGCCACTTGGCGAGCCTCCTCGGCCACTTGGCGAGCCTCCTCGGCCACTTGGCGAGCCTCCTCGGCCACTTGGCGAGCCTCCTCGGCCACTTGGCGAGCCTCCTCGGCCACTTGGCGAGCCTCCTCGGCCACTTGGCGAGCCTCCTCGGCCACTTGGCGAGCCTCCTCGGCCACTTGGCGAGCCTCCTCGGCCACTTGGCGAGCCTCCTCGGCCACTTGGCGAGCCTCCTCGGCCACTTGGCGAGCCTCCTCGGCCACTTGGCGAGCCTCCTCGGCCACTTGGCGAGCCTCCTCGGCCACTTGGCGAGCCTCCTCGGCCACTTGGCGAGCCTCCTCGGCCACTTGGCGAGCCTCCTCGGCCACTTGGCGAGCCTCCTCGGCCACTTGGCGAGCCTCCTCGGCCACTTGGCGAGCCTCCTCGGCCACTTGGCGAGCCTCCTCGGCCACTTGGCGAGCCTCCTCGGCCACTTGGCGAGCCTCCTCGGCCACTTGGCGAGCCTCCTCGGCCACTTGGCGAGCCTCCTCGGCCACTTGGCGAGCCTCCTCGGCCACTTGGCGAGCCTCCTCGGCCACTTGGCGAGCCTCCTCGGCCACTTGGCGAGCCTCCTCGGCCACTTGGCGAGCCTCCTCGGCCACTTGGCGAGCCTCCTCGGCCACTTGGCGAGCCTCCTCGGCCACTTGGCGAGCCTCCTCGGCCACTTGGCGAGCCTCCTCGGCCACTTGGCGAGCCTCCTCGGCCACTTGGCGAGCCTCCTCGGCCACTTGGCGAGCCTCCTCGGCCACTTGGCGAGCCTCCTCGGCCACTTGGCGAGCCTCCTCGGCCACTTGGCGAGCCTCCTCGGCCACTTGGCGAGCCTCCTCGGCCACTTGGCGAGCCTCCTCGGCCACTTGGCGAGCCTCCTCGGCCACTTGGCGAGCCTCCTCGGCCACTTGGCGAGCCTCCTCGGCCACTTGGCGAGCCTCCTCGGCCACTTGGCGAGCCTCCTCGGCCACTTGGCGAGCCTCCTCGGCCACTTGGCGAGCCTCCTCGGCCACTTGGCGAGCCTCCTCGACCAAGTTGGCAGAGTGGCTCGACCAAAGTGCCGAGCCTCCTCGGCCACTTGGCGAGCCTCCTCGGCCACTTGGCGAGCCTCCTCGGCCACTTGGCGAGCCTCCTCGGCCACTTGGCGAGCCTCCTCGGCCACTTGGCGAGCCTCCTCGGCCACTTGGCGAGCCTCCTCGGCCACTTGGCGAGCCTCCTCGGCCACTTGGCGAGCCTCCTCGGCCACTTGGCGAGCCTCCTCGGCCACTTGGCGAGCCTCCTCGGCCACTTGGCGAGCCTCCTCGGCCACTTGGCGAGCCTCCTCGGCCACTTGGCGAGCCTCCTCGGCCACTTGGCGAGCCTCCTCGGCCACTTGGCGAGCCTCCTCGGCCACTTGGCGAGCCTCCTCGGCCACTTGGCGAGCCTCCTCGGCCACTTGGCGAGCCTCCTCGGCCACTTGGCGAGCCTCCTCGGCCACTTGGCGAGCCTCCTCGGCCACTTGGCGAGCCTCCTCGGCCACTTGGCGAGCCTCCTCGGCCACTTGGCGAGCCTCCTCGGCCACTTGGCGAGCCTCCTCGGCCACTTGGCGAGCCTCCTCGGCCACTTGGCGAGCCTCCTCGGCCACTTGGCGAGCCTCCTCGGCCACTTGGCGAGCCTCCTCGGCCACTTGGCGAGCCTCCTCGGCCACTTGGCGAGCCTCCTCGGCCACTTGGCGAGCCTCCTCGGCCACTTGGCGAGCCTCCTCGGCCACTTGGCGAGCCTCCTCGGCCACTTGGCGAGCCTCCTCGGCCACTTGGCGAGCCTCCTCGGCCACTTGGCGAGCCTCCTCGGCCACTTGGCGAGCCTCCTCGGCCACTTGGCGAGCCTCCTCGGCCACTTGGCGAGCCTCCTCGGCCACTTGGCGAGCCTCCTCGGCCACTTGGCGAGCCTCCTCGGCCACTTGGCGAGCCTCCTCGGCCACTTGGCGAGCCTCCTCGGCCACTTGGCGAGCCTCCTCGGCCACTTGGCGAGCCTCCTCGGCCACTTGGCGAGCCTCCTCGGCCACTTGGCGAGCCTCCTCGGCCACTTGGCGAGCCTCCTCGGCCACTTGGCGAGCCTCCTCGGCCACTTGGCGAGCCTCCTCGGCCACTTGGCGAGCCTCCTCGGCCACTTGGCGAGCCTCCTCGGCCACTTGGCGAGCCTCCTCGGCCACTTGGCGAGCCTCCTCGGCCACTTGGCGAGCCTCCTCGGCCACTTGGCGAGCCTCCTCGGCCACTTGGCGAGCCTCCTCGGCCACTTGGCGAGCCTCCTCGGCCACTTGGCGAGCCTCCTCGGCCACTTGGCGAGCCTCCTCGGCCACTTGGCGAGCCTCCTCGGCCACTTGGCGAGCCTCCTCGGCCACTTGGCGAGCCTCCTCGGCCACTTGGCGAGCCTCCTCGGCCACTTGGCGAGCCTCCTCGGCCACTTGGCGAGCCTCCTCGGCCACTTGGCGAGCCTCCTCGGCCACTTGGCGAGCCTCCTCGGCCACTTGGCGAGCCTCCTCGGCCACTTGGCGAGCCTCCTCGGCCACTTGGCGAGCCTCCTCGGCCACTTGGCGAGCCTCCTCGGCCACTTGGCGAGCCTCCTCGGCCACTTGGCGAGCCTCCTCGGCCACTTGGCGAGCCTCCTCGGCCACTTGGCGAGCCTCCTCGGCCACTTGGCGAGCCTCCTCGGCCACTTGGCGAGCCTCCTCGGCCACTTGGCGAGCCTCCTCGGCCACTTGGCGAGCCTCCTCGGCCACTTGGCGAGCCTCCTCGGCCACTTGGCGAGCCTCCTCGGCCACTTGGCGAGCCTCCTCGGCCACTTGGCGAGCCTCCTCGGCCACTTGGCGAGCCTCCTCGGCCACTTGGCGAGCCTCCTCGGCCACTTGGCGAGCCTCCTCGGCCACTTGGCGAGCCTCCTCGGCCACTTGGCGAGCCTCCTCGGCCACTTGGCGAGCCTCCTCGGCCACTTGGCGAGCCTCCTCGGCCACTTGGCGAGCCTCCTCGGCCACTTGGCGAGCCTCCTCGGCCACTTGGCGAGCCTCCTCGGCCACTTGGCGAGCCTCCTCGGCCACTTGGCGAGCCTCCTCGGCCACTTGGCGAGCCTCCTCGGCCACTTGGCGAGCCTCCTCGGCCACTTGGCGAGCCTCCTCGGCCACTTGGCGAGCCTCCTCGGCCACTTGGCGAGCCTCCTCGGCCACTTGGCGAGCCTCCTCGGCCACTTGGCGAGCCTCCTCGGCCACTTGGCGAGCCTCCTCGGCCACTTGGCGAGCCTCCTCGGCCACTTGGCGAGCCTCCTCGGCCACTTGGCGAGCCTCCTCGGCCACTTGGCGAGCCTCCTCGGCCACTTGGCGAGCCTCCTCGGCCACTTGGCGAGCCTCCTCGGCCACTTGGCGAGCCTCCTCGGCCACTTGGCGAGCCTCCTCGGCCACTTGGCGAGCCTCCTCGGCCACTTGGCGAGCCTCCTCGGCCACTTGGCGAGCCTCCTCGGCCACTTGGCGAGCCTCCTCGGCCACTTGGCGAGCCTCCTCGGCCACTTGGCGAGCCTCCTCGGCCACTTGGCGAGCCTCCTCGGCCACTTGGCGAGCCTCCTCGGCCACTTGGCGAGCCTCCTCGGCCACTTGGCGAGCCTCCTCGGCCACTTGGCGAGCCTCCTCGGCCACTTGGCGAGCCTCCTCGGCCACTTGGCGAGCCTCCTCCCTTCTCAACTGAATCCAAAGCAACCCTAGTCGTGGATTAGGGATTAGGCCGACCTCAACAGTCCTCCACCATGGAACCGCCTGCTGCCTAGGGTTATTCCCAATCTGCAAGTTCCGAAGCGCTTCCATCATAAACTCATGTTGTTGTCGTGATTGTTCCAGTTGTTGTTGCATCTGCTGTTGCATCAATTGGAGCGTTTGGACAATTACAATATTGGGATCATTGTTGTTCTCAGCCATTGTGCAGGACGAACCTGTCTCTGATACCAACTGATGCAGCGGTGAAAATAAAGAAGCCTTACCACGAGGACTTCTTCCAAGAAAGCCTTACCACGAGGACTTCCTCAAAAGATAAAACGCCGAAAACTTTCTTCAAGAGAAATTTATTTAATTCTAAAGATGACGGCTACTACCAAATTATAAAGTATTTAAAGGAAAACCCTAAAAGAAGTTTAAAACAAAATTACTAAATTACCCAACATAAAATAATAAAATAGTAAACTGCAATTTTGAGGCCCTAAACGATCTTAGATGCCCAAAACAGCGGATCTCATGGGAAAGCGATGAGTCTTGCTCGTTGGCCCGTTTCGCTTGAGCTGTACGAATTTCGGCCCATTTGAAAACTTTGACTCTTCGATCCTACATAGCTTTTTATCCTACATCAAGTGTTTAATGCTTGATGTTGCTAAAGATAATCACGCGGTTCCCTTTCTTATGGCTACAAATCCTCGATCGACGACATGGCTATAATCGTCTCCTCACACATTTTTGGGTCCTTCAAGTGAGAGCTACCGTCATCATGGATCTACGGGAGGAGCAAAATTAGCCAAGTGTCTAATGAGGGAGAGCACGTGCCCTACCTTAAAATTTTTAGAATCCAAATATAAACTACAACTTCCTCCTGATGAAATTGCTGTATAACTTTTTTTTTTAAAATAATGATAGGGGCACACCCCCAACCACACCATCAACCACACCCTCTCTCTTTCTATAGTGGATTGAGACCCACATGAAATTATTTTTTGCAATTTCATGGGGTCCCAATGCACTATAGAGAAAGAAAGGGTGTGGTTGATGGTGTGGTTGGGGGTGTGCCCCTATTAGGACTCTTTTTTTAACGATCAGAATATCATTTCATCCAAATAATTCAAAACTATAAGGATGGGACAGAGATATCACCAACATTTTTAACACCCCTACCTAAACTGGGCCTAACAAGACATTTTACTTGGTCCACCTCATAATAAGGTTAATCATCACCTAGCCCATATAATCTCCTCATTTAATATGATGACCCATGATATTACACGCGTCCATCTATCTAACTTCTTAATACCTTAAGCTCCAGCTTCCAGGCGTTATGACCCTTTCGAAGGGCTCCCACCGATATGACAGCCCCTTCTCTCGTGCATGTCCCTATTTAATAACTCCCACTTATTAAACCCCCATCAGAAAGTTCCAGCGTGAACGTACACGTGGTGTCCTCCATCGGTCAGCATGCTGCCAGCATCGCCGAAATTAAACTAAACCGCAAGTCCACCGCGTTAGATTGATAGTGGTGGAATGTTCACCAATGCCCCTCTGATGTCTAAATTAGACTTTTGATAATGAAAGAAGTCAAAACTGTAAGTAGCTCTACGTTAGTGTTTTAGGGGAGAAAAATCATAGACTGAAGGTTGGTGGTGCCAACCATTGCAATTGTAAGAGATCTTCCCTATTTACCTTAGGTAAAGGAGTATTTATAGTGATTGCTTAAAGCAGATTAATCTCTACACGTGTCACCATCCTGACGGCTGTGGTTGTTATGGTAATTACTTGGCCTGCAAGAAAGTCTAGGTGGCAGAACCTCGTTGGCATAGGATGGTACAGCCGACGTATGTGTAGATTTGATAAGTTATGAAAGTTAATAACTAGGGAGGTTGAGTATCCGATTGATATCTCATCACATAGTATGTTGAGCATATGATATGATCCAAATTAAGTATCTCCTATTACGCATACTGCCATAAAATCAGGCTGGATTGAGGTGTAGGCATAGTAACCTAATGATGAGTTTAGCTGTTATGGGTCTTTACCGCTCTGTCCGGGCTTTTAGGTTAAGTCCATAGGCCATGACCAGGTTGTATGGTAAGTGCTGATGTACCACACTTTAGCGAGTTAAAGTGCGTACCTTGTTAACCTAGTCAACTCATTGTTGTTATGTGATTTGTCTTGCCTAATTGTAAATTTTGGGTTATATGCATAACGACGTCGGTGCTGGCGAATCCAGCTTCCTCCTTGGACGAGAGGAGCATTAATTGGTTCAAACTAATTAAACCAACTAAACTGACCAAATTTCATAGGTTCAGTTTTAGAATATGTGTCACTCAACTTTGTTTGAGAATATTTTATCTCGTACAAACCAAACCGCCGCTTTCTTAAATGTCAAAACTATACTTTATCTTTCTTTTTGTTAGTCCACCAATTTCCTTCTCTTTTTTCCTTAAATTATTTATTACTGAAATTAGTTTGCATTGTTCCTTATTGATCCGTTAATGAACATTTTTCCTGTATCAATTTCTTAACTTGTATCTTTCTTAATTCTATGAGTTTATTCAAAATTTAGTACATGAACTAATTTGGTCGGTTTGATTCGATTTTAATATAGAATATTTCAATTCATTTTGTCAAAATTACTCAAAACAAACCGAATTGATCGTTTTTCTTTTTTGGGTAATGAAAATTTTATTCATTAACCCGTATGTAAAGTTTGTTAGTACATCAAATTGCTCTAAACTACAGAGCATACATAAAGAGAAAAAAATCTAGTTCTCAGAGTCAAAAACCAAATACAACCTTAACAAAATTTTTACAAGGAGAGCAACCATTCCTTGTTAACATCTGTGAGAGGATTGTTAAGTAAGACTGTAAGAATACTGACCTTTATATCCTTAGTTATCTGATCTGAGCATCTTACTTTTTGTCTGAAAATCCTAGCATTGTGTTCACTCCAGATGTTGTAGACCGTTGATGCCAATGCTATCCCTTTTGCTTTCTGTTTGAAGCCATTCCCCCGCAGTCTAATGCTGTACCAATCCATTAATTGGTTCCCATCGGATGATCTCCATCTATACTGAAGCCATTCCATGACACAGTCTAATGCTATCCATTAATTGATCGTTTGTTCACTACTACCCTACCTTCTCCAACAATTCGCTCGTGAGCCTATGAAACTCATCTCATTTAAATTGGTAAATAATTGATTTTCAACAATAGAGAGAATCCATATACTACTAAATATATCCCACTTGTTGTTTGTATAAATTTTATGACGAGCTGATATTCAACCGAAGAGGAATACACTCTGAAGAGAGGTAATGTCTCTTGAATCAAAGTCAATAAGTGGTTTGCAATTGTACTAAAGCGATAAGACAAAGCACTCGATAACACAATCAAAGAGATTTGAAATAATGAGAGTACGAAAGGGAAGGGGGCTACATAATTTACTATACATCTAAATGCCAAAATTATCCATCAAATTACTCGTACTGCTGCACATTAAACTAAAGGAAAATCTGTATAATTGAACTAAAAACTAGTAAATAGCTAAACCTACTCCTATTTGATATGTCGTTACCTCATAGCCAGATTGCTTGTAAAACAATAAATGAAACAGTAAAATATGAATAAAGTGAATTACGTAAAAGAAATAAATTAACTTATAAACTATCAACGACTCTTCAAATACAAGTGTAGAAACTCCAATGGCGAAAAATGGCAACAATAAGTGAAACAACAAGAAAATAATGAAATATAAATTTTTGTTTGATTGCTTGTGAGTGTGAGGCTTTGGATCAAGAAATCCATAGAATATGAATACAAATACAGTAGAAGTACCGAATATTGTAATTTTTCTATTTTAAAAAATATTTTCTAGGATTTTCTGAAACTCTGAGGATTTTTTCGGGTGACTAAACATTGGAATTAACCTTTGGCCTTTACAAAAAAATTTGCTCGTATGATATAAAGGAATCCAACAATGTTTATATCGAAATTTTCTTAGCAATTGACCGTCTTAACTAACTCTCAATCGGTTTATCCCAATTTAACACAATCTTAACCTATATAAGAGAATTAGATCTATAGAGTTAGGTTTTTTTTTTTTTACTTATTTATCAGATCTAGGGTTCCTACGAGAGAGAGGCTAGAGCTTTTGAAGGCATTTTAGATCGATTCTAAAGCAAAAAAGCTTTAATGAGGCATGTTTCTAACCTTTCTTTGTATTTAATTTGGTATATTTCAATATCTTTTTCAAGAACTCTCATACTAAATCAAAGACCATACTTTGATCCCTTTTAGATGATTTTGATGTGGTTTTAATATATCTACATGCATTTTCAATAATTATAGAATTACGATGTGATATGTTGTTGAAAACCCTCATTTTGTCGATATTTGATCTACAGTTTTTATTTTTATTCCTATTTATGCATTCAGATAAGTGTTGGATGGTTAGGAACACCTAAATACACACAAAGGGCCCTAACAGAATGATCAGTGTGTTGGCGGAACAATAGCGAGGCAAAATCTGCTGCCTATCAGTTTGACGGGTTGATGGACCACTCCGTCCGACTGACCAGTATACAGTCCGACCGAGTAGTGCACTAACCGCAGTGATGTCAATCCAGTCCACGCTCCATCCGTTCATACCAAGCAATCTAACCATCCAGCACAGCATTTGATGATGTACAACTATAATTTCACTTATTTTGGATGTTCATTCACTACTACAAAGTTGCTCAGCCCCAACTGTTGTAACCATTGGGGCTGATCATGTCCCCAATGGTTAGAACCATTTGGGCCTTTAAAATGCATGTTGGGGCAAGTTGTGTTGGGGCTGATACAGTACCAAAGGTGATCAGCCCCAACAGTTACCACTGTTGGGGCCTTTAAAACACCCTTTAGGGCAAATCGCGTTGGGGCTAATACAACCCCAACGGTTGGGAGAAACTTGCCCCAATTGTTACCACCATTAGGGCTGGTACTTTTACAATCGTTGGGGTAAGCCCCTTATTTAAAAAAAATTATTTCAAATCGGCTGATAATCACATTTTTATTATAATTTTATACCCTCATCATCTATCTTATAAAAATAAATATATCACTAATAATTATTTTTATCTTAATTTGCAGGTTAATAAAGAAATAATGAATAAAACCCCAAAAGACTCAAACCCTCTGATTTTCTACCATTTATTGAAGCCCAAATATGAAGACAAAAGAAGGCCCAAGAAATCTCAATGATCCATGAAGAAATCGGGTCCATAAATCAAAGAAAAACAAAATCTGTTGCAAACTAATCAGTCGGCCAACCGATTGGCCAATCGATTGACTCGCAACAGATTGGTTTAATGGCTGAGATTTAATTCCTTAATTACCAAGTTTCATCCAAGGTTCTCCTTCATTGCTGTAGGCTATAAATAGGGGTAGAGAGTGAGGGGTTTGAGTATGAAAAATTTTATAAAAACTCTATTTGGAGAGCAGGGTTACTCTTAATTGAGAAGACCTTCCAAAATTATAACTTATTATTGCAATTAATAAAAAAAATTCACCTCTTCATATTTTTCTTTTTTCTCTTTATTTGATCATGAAGATGAAGATAAGATGAAGATGAAGATCAAGATAAAGATTTGCCTTCATCAAGAGGCTAGAACCCTCTTGGAATGTAAGTTTTCTCTTTTATCTTTTATTTTATTGTAATATTTTCTTTTTTTTTTTTAGTAATTTAGATTTATTTTAATACTTTGTAGAGTAGATTTACTTTCATGTCTTTATTTTCTTGCTTTAATTTCATGTCTTTATTTTGTAGTATAGATTTATTTCTTTGCATAGCTTAGATTTTATTTCCTTACACTATTCACCTTGAGGCTAGAACCCTCTTGGGATTAGTTTTTATTTTTATTTTCTTTGATTCACCTTGAGGCTAAAACCCTCTAGGAAATTATTTTTGTTTATTTTCCTTTTTTTTATTCACCTTGAGGCTAGAACCCTCTAGTAAATTATTTTTATTTATTTTTATTTTCTTTGGTTCACCAAGAGGCTAGAACTCTCTAGGGAATTATTTTTATTTCTCTTACTTTTATATATTTCTTTGTTGTTATTTTTCAAGATGTGGAACTAATTCTTGTAAGAATTCTAAAAATTATATGAAACTAGTTTAATTTCTTTTATATTTTATGAATGATTCTCTTGTGCTTAAAATGATCATAGTTAGGATAATCAACTAAAGAACTGATTGGTAGAAGGAATTCTAGAATTACTATTTAGTTATTGTTCTTTTCATGAGTATTAATTTTACTTGGATGATAATTTGATAGGTTATGCTTTTCTTGAGTGATTTGATAGTCTATACTTAATAAATATAAAGTAGAATGTGATAAAAGAGAATAGTTCATATTTTATAAGTGAAATTGGCTAATGGATTCAATTCTAGATTCCTCGTATCTTTAATTGAATTCTTCATCTTTTACTTTCATGATTTTCTCTTTATTCTTGATTTTTCTTTCTTGATTTTATTTTCCTTTATTTCTTTCTCCCTCTCAATCTCATTTTGCTTTTATTTGCATATATTCACGATCACTTTTATTCTCTCCACAATCACATTTATCACACTCCTAATTGTCACCCACACAACTTAAGAACCGATTTTGATTAATTCCTACAACACCTTCCTCGTGAGATAGATAACTTTTTATACTATAACTTGATAGTTGTGCACTTGCAACTTTAAGTTTTATTAGTTACCTAGCACCGGCTCAAATTAGTCTCTCATAACAAAACATACAAAAATGCTTTAACCTTTGCATTCTTGATCCAAGGAAAATTCTATTTTGTACATTTGAAGAGCAATGTACTAATCCAATCAAATATCCATATGTACAACAAGAACAAGCAACCATATGATATAAATGGTACATTCTCAATTTAACTGTTCATTGAGAGAACAGATTCACAATCCATGCAACTATCACGACAAGGAAAACCAGAAAGCTGCTCATCGAGCAATCTAGAAGAACAAGTGTATCTTCTTTATCTATTAGAGGTCACCTTCCTGAATTCTGTGCAATTACAGGATACATTCAGTTCTTAACTGGAGCAAGGACTTAAAAAATAGAGTCTCTTACCTCTGAAGGCCGGAACTTATCTCCCGCTTTTTGAGAAAGAATGTAGAAATGAGTCTAAAAATGAAGTGGTTCCAATAGTTAGCGAATGAAAAAAAAAATGATTGCTTAATGGAGCTAGTGATGTTCTTTAGAGAGACAATTAAACTTACATGAAATTTACATCCATTGTTAACAACAATTTGAGCGAATCCGCATTTCTCATACAAATAGATTGAACAAAGGCGAGATAGGCAAAATTAGAGAAGCACACAAGTTTTCTCAGTATTTTTTCACTAAAATTTACCAAACAACTAGTTACTTGTCTAAAAAACTGGTTCCAGAATTTGTAGCTAAGGACGTTATATAAGAACATATGAAGTTTACCAAATAACAGTTCCCATTCAGTATCATGTTGAAGGAGGATGCAACTTAGACCATTTTCTCATTTGCAAATATTGATAACTAGTTCATGGAGGATGCAACTTAGACCATTTTCTCATTTGCAAATATTGATAACTAGTTCATGTCAAACACCACAAGTAGGTTGGTCTTGTTAACACTAAACAAAGTTAAAACTGGAAATAATATCACTACTAAGGGAAAAGAACATGAACGATGAAAATAATGATAGACTAAGTTACAATCAACATGATTACTGAAGGCAGCAGTTTATCAGAAGTTATAGTAAAACATCAGGCATACATAAAAATTGTTGTATATGCTGTTAAAAAATTAAAGAGTGCCAAACAACTGTAACCCTTTGACCGTACCTGTAATAATCCAAGCATCTTCAAGTTTGGAGCTGGATAAATATCAAAAAGAGCGTACTTGTTGTCACACAGAAGCAAAAGTGAGATGCTACTAATTAATATATCCATGAAAGGAAAAGTTCGCACATTGCCAAAACCTGTAGCAGTACTAAGATCCTAATATAATGTAGAGGAAAGCAGAAAGCAGCATCACTAAGGATGCCTGATAGAGAATATTATGGGTATAATTGCTACTCACCAATCGATATGCTTTCTGCCATTATGCCCATGCACATAATAAAATAAATTTAAATCAAGTATACAAGTTGCAAGTCATCATGCATTAAAAAGGCTTAATCAGCTTATTAACCATAGATATCTCCATGACTTCAAGCATGTAGGAAAATTAGAGGATACAATAAAGATCTACTATATTATATCCTCAAGAGCCTAGAAAACCACCTACTTGAACTAAATGGAAGATATCAAACCGTGGAAGTTTTGGAACAATAGATCCTAAAGGATTATAGCTCATCGCCCAAGCTTGCTTTCTAGTCACAGAAAATTGACAATAAAATAGAATACAAATTCAATCAACTTCAAATTATCATGTTTTAAATATGCAGTAGTAATTAAACACTTAAAACTGTAAAAATCTAATACTATTATAAAAGTGGGATGGCATGTTAAAACATTTCTTCTAAAAATATCCTCCAAAACATATACATGCACCCATTAAACACATACATGCATACATAAAACACGTGCCACACATAGATGCATACATAACCCATTAATTAAATTAAATTTACTTAAATGTTTGTATTTAACTCATTAGGTTTATAATGTCTAAGATAGACATGAAAATTTAATGAATATCCTCCAAAAGTGGGTTGGCATGTTAAAACATTCATAACTTATCTAACATTATTTTATTGCATGCATATATGACTTGCAAATAAGCCTATTTAACATTATGTTATCAGTAGCTTAGATGATGAAAAAATCTAATACTATTATAAAAAAGGTAAAAATGGTATACATAAAATAATAGTAATAATCACATCCCCACTAATTACCTATTGAAGTTCTATTTAATCATTTACCCATAACCTCCCCATGTACCATTTATTTCTACCCATTATCTCCATCAATAACCAATCAAATTCTCCCACTAGCTACTTCTTAATACACCCATTACCATAACGTTACTTTTCTCTCTACAAATACATTCTCACAAGGAAGAGACTCTAGCTAGAAACATTACTGGAGGATGTTGCCATATGAGAGAGAGAGAGAGAGAGAGAGAGAGAGAGAGAGAGAGCCTACATGATGACCAACAAACATAATAGAGATCATTTGGAGGAAGTATTGAAGAAGACTATCAATAAAGGATTTGACAGCTTCAGTTGCCTCTTCACTTCACCAAGATCTCAGAGGCTTGGAATTTCGTTTGAATAAGAGGGGCAATTGAGTGATGGATTAGATTTGTTTTATTGTTTTTGGGTCCAGAGATGGTGGATAGTATTAAGCACAAAACCAAGCACCCCAAGTAAATTAGGATATTTTCGCCAAGCTTCTATTTTGTCTGTAAGTTTAAATTTGCATATTACAGTTGAGCCTTGACCAATTGTGGTCAAAGTACTTTATTTTATCAGACTCGACGCCAAACATAGTAATATTTCTATACCCATCATTACTTAACATTATAATTTTTATTTATCTGTCTTGGTTAAGAGTATGTACATGTGTGAGCAATAATGGAAGAGGACGGTCTCTTTGTGATGTCTGCAAGGGACAAACGACTAATGTTAATGCCAAATACTTGGTAAATTTATCGTTGTCACCCAAATTGTAGAGCTATAAGTTGCACAAACTATATATGTTCAATCTGCAAGATAGAAAATTTAATGTGTTAATGTTTCATATTGAATTATGTTTGGGAAGTACTAAATTTTTAATGAGAATAATCTTTATGGAAAGGTAGATATGTTTGTATTCGAAATATAAGGTATTCAAGTGTGACCTATAACCACATTTTAGTGATGATGAGCTCTGAATAAGTAGCAACCAGTTCTTATATACTACTACTAAAGATGTTTTTATAGAATTAGCGGTGCTATTTAATAATAGAATAAGTGCTTGAACTAAAGGTAATTATCGTAAATAAAAGAAATTAATTTACTAATAGAAAAGTTACAAATCAACACAATATTAGCATGATTTGGAAACTTTCAAAATTTACAAAGAAATTTGATGGATTGCTGATGTAGATTATAAATTTGGCTAACAAAAATTTTCAAATTCATTTTTACTAATATGTAATTTTAACGTTAGCATCATTATGAGTCGGAATGTAGCGACTTGACAAAATCAAAACATTTATAACTGTTCATGAGAGAGAAGGGTTATGTACAATAATTTAAGATATTTCCATATTTAAATAAAAGAAATAGATAACTAACCAGTTATATGTAAATGATAATAATTATTAAAGTTTATGAATAATAATAAGTCATGCTCAATGACAAGAAGATAGAAGAAAATAAAAATTATTTAGAATAATGTATTAAATAGAATTTATTTGCTCCTTGAGAGCTTTCTATGTTATTTTGGGATTATACAAGAGTTCATTTCATTTAGATTTCATTTCATTTGAGACTTTTTTTCCCCTATATGCATTGTAAATATCTAAGCACATGTCTACGTGCAGCATGCATTACTATACTAGTATTACTAAACATGAGAATAAAGGTGTAATTCCAAGCTGCGTAGTATCTCAAACAACGTGTTTAATTTCCAATTGTTATAGCATAGCGCACGAAACCTAAAATTTGTGGTTTGTGGACACAACAAAAGTATTATAATTCAATATTAATTTAAGGATTGCACCTTTCCATGATCGACAAGCAAGAAGATGTCTAACAACTTCATTTGTAACTAGTTCTACTTCATCAAACAGTAACCACCAAATGAGAATAACAAACATAATTAAGTAAAAGAATTCAAACTTAACCAATTCATATCCTCTAATAAACATCAATAATGTACTTAAACTTTAAATTGAATAAGCTGTTTAAGGCAAACATCCTTATCAAAAACACTACCTCAACAATAGAATCAACTTAAAAGTACATAAATATTTCTTTTGCTTAATTTCTTCTTACTTTACTATACTAAATATCAATCCATAATTTTGATGCTTTAGGTGATGGTTATGGTTATGAGATAGACACCCAAATAAGTGGGTGAATAATATCTTATTTTAGAGATAAAATATTCATAATCCTAGTGAGTATAGGATTCTATCTCTAAGCCCTTATATATAGATATAGGGTTTTTCATGATGTGAGCTATAGAAAAAAATACAAATACATACAACAGCTATTATCTTCTTCACTGATCAAATTCGTGCTTTATTCGGTAGTCACGGGGTGATATGCGGGGGTTTCTCACCGGTTGCACGGTGTGGTTGCCCTCTGGCCGTTAATCAAGAAAGGTGTGGTGATCCTAAGAAAATGATCCGAATCGCAACCGTAAACTTATTGTTTATATTTACTAGATGCATGCTAGGTTTTATGTTATTTCCACTGTACATTGTTTATGTAGTAGATCAACCCTATTACATGCATGTAGTTATTTGGATTCTACATTGGTATTAGAACTGAATCTAGAATCGTTCGTCAGTTTATTGATGGTGATTTTGACCATAGAACAGAAAATTAGGGTTTTTATTGAGAAAAAGATTTGATCTTTCATTAAATAATTCACTTTTTGGTATTAAAAGGCAATCTTTGACATCCTGGATGTCAGATCTATAAACAAAGACTCACTTTTTATGATATTAGTGGGCTAAGTTTTCATAAGTCAGGGTTTATCAAAATAACTTTTTGTAAATCAAGGGTTTATTAAAAAATGATTTCTTTTCAAATTTAAGAAGTTTTTTAGAGATTATTTTCAATATAATTGGAGAAATAATGGAACCAGTGGTGCTTAGGTAGGCGAGGAGGTAGGGTGGCCCGGGCATCGAGGACCGATCAGGAGGTGGTCACTATTTTTAAAACTTTTATCCAAAGGCAGATCTCATCGTCGATGGCGGCGATCTTGGGCGGAAAGGTTTTCTGGCGAGCAGGGAGTGGAGTGGCGAGGTACTCCTAGGTAGTGCTGCCGCCGCCACACCAACCCCCTAGGGTTTTCAAAACCCTAGGGTTTTCAAAACCCAAGGGGCATTTCTGCACATAAGTTATTTGTTTTGGTAATTTTCTCAAAAATACATTCTTTTATTCAGAAAATTTAGTAAATTATGGAATTTCTGGGAAGTCTAGATAAATAATTTTTAAAAATATTATTTTCTAGAAAATTTTTATTATTAATTTTTAGACAATATTATTAAGTTTTTAAAGAAAATTCCAAAAGTTACTTGGAAAATAATAAAAATTCTAGAAAATTCTAGAAAATTCCAAAAATCATTTTATTATTTTCAAAATTTTGAGAAGTTTTTCAAAATTTTGGAAATTTCTAATGTGGGCCGACTAGAAGTTTGTGGATTTTTACTGAAAAATAATTTTTTTTAGAAGTTTAGAAAAATTATTTCAACTACCAAAATTGATTTATAAAAATCTTAGTTAGTCTTGGAGACTTGTGATGGGTAGATGTTCGATTGGGAGAACCGGGACGCCATTCCAATTTCACGAGAAATAAAATACACTAATAAAGTTAACAAGAATAAAATATGGTAGTTAAATAAAATTTATGAAGTTTATTATTTATGTTTGTCATGCCGCATGTTCAGATGCATACTAATATATAAACAAATTATTTCAAGTGGGAGATTTCGGGTAGAGATGGTACTATGATTTAACTACCCAATCTAGTCTATCTCTAAGAAATCTAATATTCTATTTTTAAAAATTTTATAACGATTTTAAAAATTATATCTTTGAACACTATAGTTAGGGCCCTAGGCTTTCTTCTCTCTATTTAGGATATAATTTTATTATCGGTATAAAAGGCTTAATGAGATGGAATGTTCCTCCGAGAAGAACACTACTCTAATTAAATGCCGATAATCTTAATATAAATTTGAGTGTCTTAGTCCTTCTCTTAAAGAGGTACCAATGTATTTCTGACTTCAGTCTAGGACTGATCAGTGGTAGATACTTTATGTTGAAGATCCAATTTCTCTTGACTGAGATGGAGATTTTGGAAAGTATTGAGGCGGTGATGTCCGACTCGGAATAGGGTTCAACTCAGACTCAACGATTTAAGACCGATTAATACAATATTTGGAAATAGAGATATCGTTCAAGTGGTTCACTACGTGAATTGTAATGAGGAGCGATCTTATCAGGGAGTTTGCGGATTATTCGAATGCAAAGGGCTTCGGGGACGCTTTTAATGTAAGATTCGAATATGTCTCCCCACTGAGGATCTGAGTTCTTATTATTAAGTTAGATTCAAATGATATGTCTACTGGGAAGAATATTGAATTCACCTTTGGATAATAATCTTTATGATCAGGGATCATGAGATAGCTTGAATTGCATCGTGCTAGGAGCGGCAGATTTGGGCGGTTATCAAGGCTCTACATAACTCCAGGAAAGACAGTTATTACCTTTTATTGTATGTTGCAGATGTGACAACATCTGGGGATGTGCAAATAAAAGTGAAGTTAAAGTCTAAACACCGGGGTGTGTTTAAGGCTAACATGTCTACTTTGGTTTTAGTAGCTGAATACGCAATGCGTAAGGATAGGAGCCTAGTTGCAGTGGGTAAATCGGGAGATTTTTAGAATGGATTCTAAAATAAAAGAAGTCAATTAAAAGGGTGAAGAAACTAACAAATAAGAGCAAGGCTGATTATTTTTACTATAGACAAGACGATCATTTTGTGCATGAGGGTGTACAACATAGAAAACTCGGGACTCATTGACTACATCTGCAGGGCAGAGAATTGTTTGTTGAGTTCAAAAGATTCTAAATAGGAGTAGAAAAATCTAGTGAGAGAATATGTAATATGATGCTGGGCACCGATGCATAAAGATTTTCTCCAAGTTTAGGGAATAAATGGATCTTGTTATACTCCCACTATAAATGTGGAATCATATCGGTAGTTAGGCTTGTGGGATTCATGTTAGTTTTCCATATGTGGGTGACTTATATAGATTTAGTTCTTGGATTCTCTGCTTCGCATAGGACATCAAGCTAATCTCTTAGTTGATTTTAGATTTTGACTAATTATAAGATAACTGAGTTTATCTTCTACTTTGTCTTGTACATTGAATTAAGATTGGATCTAATTTATAGTATTATAGACTAGGTTACATGGGAGGATACATGTAGGCTCGCCAAGGGCGACCTCCTAGGTACATGTACCAAGATGTATCTATCCACCTACGAGTATATATAGTCTCATTGGTAAAATCACTATGAAATCTTTTTGGCAAGGCCAAGAACAAATCCATTATAACTAGTACACTTTTATACATGCATATTGATATTTATGAAGGTACAAAGTGGAGCATCTTATTTTCTCATATTTATAGGCTATTACTCTATATGCGGCAATGTGTATTTGATTTTGCACCTAGTTGAGAGCTTGATTTGTTTCAAGCACTAAATCTGCAAGGTGGATAATTAATTAAGCAAAAGTATTAGAGATTTGCGCATTAGTTACAAGATAGAGTAGCTATCTAGCCAGTTCAGGTGATTGTGTTAAGAAAAAGAAAAAGTCAAATAGCTAAAAAATAACCTAAAGAAAATGGTGTTGCAGAAGTGAGGAGTACAACTCTGCTAGTCATAGTTTAGAATATCTACCCACTTGGTTTTGTGCAAATGCGCTATTGATAGCAGTATAAGTTCTAAATTGTGTACCTTCTAGATCAATATAGTCTGCACCTTATGACTATGACTCATGGATAGCCGAGAGTTGGTATTGGATCACTATGTCCATGTGGGTGCAGTTTCTCACACACATACTGCTTCTCATTGGTATGAGGAGTTGGACCCCAGAGAGAAGAAGTGTATGTCTACACACTCATTTCGGAGAATTTGTTTACATGTGAGTACTACAATAGGACTGTGACTAAGGGAGTTATAGGATATTGAGTTCCTCAGGGAGGATTTTTCGTGCAAAGAAGAAATATATCAGGATTTGGGTTCATACAAGATCTAGGAGACCGTCACAGAGCCAGCAATGGAAGAGGATGGTTCCTCTACTAGCTAGGAAAAGTGGCAGTGAGACACCTTTAGATGACTCAAAGCCATCTAAGAAATCTCAGTTGCCTCATTGATCGTTCCATGGCCTAGTACCCACATGATATTTTAATATTGATGGGAAATATTCATGGCATCAGCGCATGTTATTATGCAACCCAAACTATATGAGGATGCTATTTCTTGATCTGCAACAAACGAGTGGAAAGCAGCAATAGAAGGGTAGCTTGAGTTCATGAGGAAGAACCAAGTCAGGGACTTGGTGGATCTTCCAGCTACATGCAAGACTATTAAGAGCAAATGTGTTTTTAAGGCCAAGCAGAATGGGACAATCAAGTAGTGCAGGCCACGCTTGATGGCGAAAGTATACACCCGATGTTGTAGGATGAATGATGAGGAGATGTTCTCTCCGGGAGAGAATCAACTTTCACAGAAAATTAACTCTTGTAGCACATATGGATTTTGAACTAGTCTAGATGGACGCCAAGATAGCTTTTCTCTAGGAGAATTAGAATTGAAAAACTATATATGTGGATCGACGTATATATTTTAAAGTCAGGGGAGTTGAGCACAGGGTGCCCAAGTTAAAGAGCTCTACCTATTACTTGAAATATTATTCCAATGTGTAGTATTTATTCGGTTATATTGATTATCACATTTTAATTACATTTTTATACCCTTATTACCTATGTTATATGAATAACGATATTACTAATAATCATTTTTATCTTATTTTGCGTGCTAATAAAGAAATAATGAATAAAAGCCCAAATGACTCAAATTCTCAATTTCTACCAATATTTGAAGCCCAAATCGAAGACAAACCAAGGCCCAAGATACCAAATTGATCCAAGATAAATTCGTGAAGAAAAATCAAGAAAAGACAAATTCGGTTGGAAACCAATCGGTTGACCAACCGGTTGGCTAACGGTTGGCTAACGGTTGGCTAACCGATCGGCCAACCGATCGGTTCCCAACAATTCAATTAATGGTGGATTTCTCTTCCTTTTGGCTAGGTTTGATCCAATGGTTCACATCAACTCCGTTGGGCTATAAATAGGGGTGAAGGTGAGTGTTTTGAGTGTGAAATATTTTGTAAAACTCCATTTGGAGAGGAGGGTCACTCTTAATTGAGAAGACCTTCCAAAATTGTAACTTTGTTACACAATAAATGAAATGTTTCACCTTCAATTTCCTTTCTCTTCTTCTAATCCAAGGACCAAAGGAGGATTAGATTAAGATCGAGTTGTTGGTTTCTATTTTATTTCTTTTTCATTTTCTTCTTTATTTTCTTGTTTATAGAATAGATTTACTTTCATGCAATTTACTTTCTTGCAATTTAATTTCATGCAATTTAATTCCTTGCAATTTACTTTCATGCAATGTATTAAATTCTTGTATTTACTTTCTAGAATAGATTTTTCTTTTCTTTAATTCACCTTGAGGCTAGAACCCTCTTGGGAATTACCCTTTTCTAAGTGTGGAGCCAATATTTGTGGGATCCCTAGAGATTGTTTGAAACTAGCTAACAAATCCAACTCATTTTCATGAGATTGAGATAAGCTAAGTGGATCTACTCTAGATTCCTCATATCTTTAACTAATCCTCCATACTTTACCTTCTTGATTTTCCACTTATCCTTGCTTTTCATTTGTTGTTATTTTCCTTTATTCTCCTCTCTTGATTTCATTGATTTTTACTTCTCTCTCAATCTCATTTTCCCTCCATGTGCATATAATCTCAAACCTAGTTTTGTTATTATGTGCATATAACCACAACCACATTCTCAACTTCATTTACTCCTCCTTTGCACATAATCCACATCCACTCTCTTATCTCTCCACCACCACTTTCACCATTTATCACTTTCATTTTATTTGTACATAAACTCCTAATTGTCGCAAGATAATTTGAGAACCAAAACTTGAGCAAAACTCCTCCTACTTTCCCGTTCCTCGTGGGATCGATAATCTTTTATACTATAACTTGATAAGGGTTGTATACTTGCAACCAAGGAGGTAATCATTTATTTCCCACCAAGTTTTTGGCGCCGTTGCCGGGGAACGGTGCATAAGTAGGATTTTCATTAAGTTTGGTTTTTATTTTGTGTGTTTTCTTTTGTGTAGGAACTTGGAGCTTGAAGATCAAGAGTTGAAGATTCAAGATTGAAGAATTGCCTCCAACGAGGCTTTGCATTGCTTTTGTGTGGGTAACTTCTCAATCTAGTATTTTCAATTCCACCCTTTAGATAGTTCATATACATTAGAGACAATTAGGATAAAAAAAAATAAAATAAAAAAATAATAATAATAATAAAAGGATTTTTTTTTCCCTTGTCGACCCTAATAAACTTCATTTCTTTGATTGTCGACCATAATAAAAAATAAAAAGATTTTTATTTTGCATCCTTTTAGTTGCTTTTAATTTTAGGGTTGCATTTCATATAATAGTAGGAATTCACCAAGTGATTTGAGCATCTTGATTTGGCACACACTTGAAAATATCTTAAGGGCAAAACCCAAGAATCAAGATAAGGTGAGGGATTTCATCACCCTTTCCTTAGCCCAAAATCACTAATTCCTCACTATACTTACCCAAGCCTCTTAAAATTGATTAGGCGTTGGCCCCTAAGGATTCGAGCTCATTAAGGAACAATAATTTCTTAAGTGAACCGGTCCAAGTTTATTTGGATTAATTGGTGTCTAAGGCAAGGTTTAGGGGTTGCGTAAGGCGCTCCGAAAGGAAAGAGGTACTTAATTGATCTTTGATCTCCCTCTAGTACTATCCTTACGGCTAATTACCCAAGTAAACTTTGATCTTTTCACTAAGGGAATTTTTTGTTAGGAGTGGTCTAAGTCAACTTTAGGCTTAACCCTAGAGTTAGGGTGATTGGAAAGTGATTGCCTTGATTTATTTTTAGTTAGTTTTTCCTTATTTTTTTTCTCATCATCTTCTTAACTTTTTCTCTTATCCTTTTCAAATAAAAAAATTTTGATTTTGGTGTATGCAAACTTGGGTTAGGGATAATACTAATCGTTTAATTCGTTTTGATTCATCTCTTGAACCAAACGAAATGGCTAATACCAACCCACATGTTCTTCAAGATGTTTGTTACCCCACTAGAAATGCAATCCCCTCTTGCATAAAACTCCCGAGGTAAATGGAACCAATTTTGAACCGACCGCATTTCATAAACATGCTTCCCAAATTCTTAGAATTCGAAACCGAAGGCATACATCTTTATCTCGAATTTGAAGAAGTTTGCCTCATGATTAAGATGAGGGACTTAGCGAAGATGCGATCAAACTCCGATTTATTCCATTTGCCCTTAAGGACAAAGCCAAAAATGGTCAGATAGCTTGCCCAGATTCCATCTCAACACAGGGTGAATTTGTAAAAGTTTTTCTAAAAAATTCTTTCCTATCCACAAAACGGTCAAGCTTAGAAACAACATTCAAAATTTTAAAATTGTCCCGAGAACCTTTTGGAAGTATTTCGACAAATTCAAAGATCTTCTTATCCAATGTCCTCACCATGGTCTTAAAAGTGGCGATTATGCCAAATCATTTATGAAGGATTGGATTATTCTTCAAAACTTCCTTAGAGTCAATGTGTCAAGGGATTTCATGAAGAAAAATGCCGATGAAGCTTGGGACTTTTAGAGAATTTATCAGAAAACTATGCAAGTGGGAACACCGTGATTCATCGATTACCCAATCCAATTCTAGAGGTCCTTCCTTAGAGTCAAACATAGCCTCTGAAGCTAAGATGGCTACAATTCTGGGTTAGAAACTTTAGAAACCAAAGAACGAGCTCGGCTCAAATCAATCAAGTTTCTAACTCAGGTTGTCATAGCTGTCTTTCTGACCCATGCTTGAGCAATGTCCACTCTCGGAAATACTCAATCTCTAGAACAGATGAATGCTGCATTCCAGCATCCGATTAATGATCCATTTTCTCCAACCTATAATCCAGGTTGGAGAAATCATCCGAATTTTGCATGGAATCAGGGTAATTTCTCGGGAAATAAAAATTTCACTCCCTCTTCAAATCAACAATTCCCTAGGGGCAACGCAGTTTCTTTCAGTTCTCAAACCAACTTTCCACAACCAAATCAGCCATTTCCAAATCAGTTTCCTCATCATCAATCTACAAATCATATTCCTTCAAATGTTGAGAAACGTCTTAATGTTTTGGAAAGGGGTTTGGAAGCCTTGATTAAAACCTCTACACAGACCACGAACTTGTTGACTCAAACATCTAGCACGATGAACTCCTTTATGCAATCAACAGGACAAATTCTCAACTCCAACACTCAAGCCATAGCTAGATTAGAAACCCAGCTTGGTCAACTAGCTAGTGCTATAAGTGAGAGAGAGAAAGGATCATTTCCGAGTCAACCCGTGAGCAATCCAAGGAACGCGGGGGCAAGTTCAACTTTTCAAGATCAAGTGAATGCAATCCATTCACAACAGTCAGGTAACCAGGTTAATAATCAAGTCCTTCAGAACGAGAGAATTACGTTGAATACATGCATCTTGAAGCCAACATTTGAAGAACCCTTTATCAATGAACTTAGATTTTTGGAAAATGGAAAACAACAAGATTTCATTTTTGATGAAATTTTTGTTAATAACGAATCTAAGTTCAAAATGCATAACACCAATAAGACCTACCTTAATTTCTTGCAAAACACATTGCAACCCTTGGAATTTTTAGAATTTAAGAACATCATTGATTATATCATTTTGAAATTCTTTAAATTTCGAGGTAGAATTTTCAGCAATAAGGTAGGATTTAATGTAGAATGTGAGCTTCTCATGTTTCATCTTTTATTCTACATTTTATTTTTGTCTCATAATAATAAAAGAATTTATTCTTCTCTCATGTGAGAGTTTCTTGTTCTTTTCAATATGAAAAAAACATATGAAAAAAAAAAGAGAGAATAAATTTTTGACTTCACCTTCTCATACCAAAGGTAATTACGAATTTTTATCATTGTTGAAGTCGTAGAACAAATGTAAGTGCTTCCATTCTTATCTGTTTTACTTTGTGCATAATAGAATTTGCATTGAGGACAATGCAAAATTTAGGTGTGGGGGTGGGAATTAGTCATTTTTATCTTTATCTTAGTTATTTTTTCTTTTTCTTACCATTCTTTTATGTCATTTTTTCCCTTCTTTTCATCATAAAAAAAATAGTCACTTGCCAACTTAATAGAGTTGATTAATAATTGATCAATTTGATAGAATTTAAGTCTTCTAATCCTTAGTTAGTTCTATACTCAAGTTTACCTTTTATGACAACTCCAAATAAATTTCTTAAGAAATGATTTTCAAGTAGTATACTTTACTTAAGTTTTAACTTAGATTTTTAATTAAAGTAATGGAATTTTTGCATGCCTAACTTAGAGTTGAAAATAATTTTTCAAGTTGTCTTGATCCAAATATTGTTCAGAATATATATACATATACACATATATATATTATACTAACTTAATAAAAAGAAGAAAAAATTCTCTTAAAATCATTGGTGGTTCTATTTTACTAAGCCTAAGTTGGTGAGTAATTAAGCAGGAGTATTTCTATGCTTAATGACCTAAGCCCAATTGGGTTGGGATTCATTGGCCCAAAACTCGCTAAATGGTCACTTAGAAAGCCGATTAAAAGAACAAAACCACCAAGGAATAAAGAGTTTAAAAAAAATGTCATACTAATCATGTTTTTATATATAGTTATATTTGTATATGTTCTTGAAAATTAAATGGATTTAAAGACTTGAAGTTTGTTTAAAACAAAGAGTTAGCATGTTCTTTTCAAAACTTTCAAATTAAATTTTTGAGTTAAACTTGGTTTTGTATAACTATAATGAAAGGATTTTCTTAAGAAAATTACATTGGAGTTATGATAAAACGTTTTCTTGAGTATTAACCAACTTCAATTGGAATGTTTGAAGATATCAAATGAATTAATTATTTTATTAACTTCTTTAATTTGGCAAGTCGACTGAATTTTGTGGGTATATTCACTGCAAACCCTCACGAGACTACAACTCGTCCACTAGGGTAACCTAGGGATTTAAAGGCTTGTTGTATGTGCTAAATACAACCGCGATTCCTGCGAAAGTGAGTTAGGTTTTCTTTTTATTTTCTTTGCTAGAGGACTAGCAAAAGTTTAGGTGTGGGGGTATTTGATTATCACATTTTAATTACATTTTATACCCTTATTACCTATGTTATATGAATAACGATATTACTAATAATCATTTTTATCTTATTTTGCAGGCTAATAAAGAAATAATGAATAAAAGCCCAAATGACTCAAATTCTCTGAATTTCTACCAATATTTGAAGCCCAAATCTGAAGACAAATCAAGGCCCAAGATACCAAATTGATCCAAGAGAAATTCGTGAAGAAAAATCAAGAAAAGACAAATTAGGTTGGAAACCAATCGGTTGACCAACGGTTGGCTTGGCTAAGTTTAGCTTCTTCCCGATCACCAACCGTCGGTTCCAACAGATTCAGTTAATGGTGGACTTCTCTTCCTTTTTGGCTAGGTTTGATCCAATGGTTCACATCAACTCCGTTGGGCTATAAATAGGGGTGAAGGTGAGTGTTTTGAGTGTGAAATATTTTGTAAAACTCCATTTGGAGAGGAGGGTCACTCTTAATTGAGAAGACCTTCCAAAATTGTAACTTTTGTTACACAATAAATGAAATGTTTCACCTTCAATTTCCTTTCTCTTCTTCTAATCCAAGGACCAAAGGAGGATTAGATTAAGATCGAGGAGTTGTTGGTTTCTATTTTATTTCTTTTTCATTTTCTTCTTTATTTTCTTGTTTATAGAATAGATTTACTTTCATGCAATTTACTTTCTTGCAATTTAATTTCATGCAATTTAATTCCTTGCAATTTACTTTCATGCAATGTATTAAATTCTTGTATTTACTTTCTAGAATAGATTTTTCTTTTCTTTAATTCACCTTGAGGCTAGAACCCTCTTGGGAATTACCCTTTTCTAAGTGTGGAGCCAATATTTGTGGGATCCCTAGAGATTGTTTGAAACTAGCTAACAAATCCAACTCATTTTCATGAGATTGAGATAAGCTAAGTGGATCTACTCTAGATTCCTCATATCTTAAACTAATCCTCCATACTTTACCTTCTTGATTTTCCACTTATCCTTGCTTTTCATTTGTTGTTATTTTCCTTTATTCTCCTCTCTTGATTTCATTGATTTTACTTCTCTCTCAATCTCATTTTCCCTCCATGTGCATATAATCTCAAACCTAGTTTTGTTATTATGTGCATATAACCACAACCACATTCTCAACTTCATTTACTCCTCCTTTGCACATAATCCACATCCACTCTCTCTTATCTCTCCACCACCACTTTCACCATTTATCACTTCCATTTTATTTGTACATAAACTCCTAATTGTCGCGCATAATTTGAGAACCAAAACTTGAGCAAAACTCCTCCTACTTTCCCGTTCCTCGTGGGATCGATAATCTTTTATACTATAACTTGATAAGGGTTGTATACTTGCAACCAAGGAGGTAATCATTTATTTCCCACCATATATTAGACCATACTAGGCTATGGTTCATAATGATTGATGAAGACAATTGTGTCTAACTACTTAAGCCGGTAAGAGTTTGAGATCTTGTCATCGAATATCGATGGCATATTGTTGGTCGGCACTACATGGAGACCAAAGGGACTCCTACCAATCAGAAAGAGTCATACTCTAAATTTAGAGTAATGTCCCAATACTAAAGCAGAGAAGAAGTGAATGTTTATTATAAAAAAACTAGTCGGTAGTCATGTATGTGTGCAAGACTCGACGCATCCTTTGCAGGAGGATTGATGAGAAGGCATCGATCCAATCTTGATGGCTCACTGGTATAAGTGATAATCACATTTTTATTACATTTTATACCCTCATTATCTATTTTATTTAAATAAAAATATCACTAATAAACGTGTTTTATCTTAATTTACAGGTTAATGAAGAAATAATGAATAAAAGCCCAAAAGACTCAAACTCCCTGATTTTCTATCATTTATTGAAGCCCAAATATGAAGATAAAAGAAGGCCCAAGAAAGCTCAAGGATCCATGAAGAAATTGGGTCAAGAAAATCACAAAAATTAAATCTGCAAACAAATTGGTTGGAAACCAATCGGTTGACTAACGGTTGGCCAACCGTTGGCTAACCTTGCTAACCGATCTCGCCAACCGACGGTTCCAGCAGATTCAGATTAATGGTGGACTTCTCTTCCTTTTTGGCTAGGTTTGATCCAATGGTTCACATCAACTCCGTTGGGCTATAAATAGGGGTGAAGGTGAGTGTTTTGAGTGTGAAATATTTTGTAAAACTCCATTTGGAGAGGAGGGTCACTCTTAATTGAGAAGACCTTCCAAAATTGTAACTTTGTTACACAATAAATGAAATGTTTCACCTTCAATTTCCTTTCTCTTCTTCTAATCCAAGGACCAAAGGAGGATTAGATTAAGATCGAGGAGTTGTTGGTTTCTATTTTATTTTCTTTTCATTTTCTTCTTTATTTTCTTGTTTATAGAATAGATTTACTTTCATGCAATTTACTTTCTTGCAATTTAATTTCATGCAATTTAATTCCTTGCAATTTACTTTCATGCAATGTATTAAATTCTTGTATTTACTTTCTAGAATAGATTTTTCTTTTCTTTAATTCACCTTGAGGCTAGAACCCTCTTGGGAATTACCCTTTTCTAAGTGTGGAGCCAATATTTGTGGGATCCCTAGAGATTGTTTGAAACTAGCTAACAAATCCAACTCATTTTCATGAGATTGAGATAAGCTAAGTGGATCTACTCTAGATTCCTCATATCTTAAACTAATCCTCCATACTTTACCTTCTTGATTTTCCACTTATCCTTGCTTTTCATTTGTTGTTATTTTCCTTTATTCTCCTCTCTTGATTTCATTGATTTTACTTCTCTCTCAATCTCATTTTCCCTCCATGTGCATATAATCTCAAACCTAGTTTTGTTATTATGTGCATATAACCACAACCACATTCTCAACTTCATTTACTCCTCCTTTGCACATAATCCACATCCACTCTCTTATCTCTCCACCACCACTTTCACCATTTATCACTTCCATTTTATTTGTACATAAACTCCTAATTGTCGCATAATTTGAGAACCAAAACTTGAGCAAAACTCCTCCTACTTTCCCGTTCCTCGTGGGATCGATAATCTTTTATACTATAACTTGATAAGGGTTGTATACTTGCAACCAAGGAGGTAATCATTTATTTCCCACCATATATTAGACCATACTAGGCTATGGTTCATAATGATTGATGAAGACAATTGTGTCTAACTACTTAAGCCGGTAAGAGTTTGAGATCTTGTCATCGAATATCGATGGCATATTGTTGGTCGGGCACTACATGGAGACCAAAGGGACTCCTACCAATCAGAAAGAGTCATACTCTAAATTTAGAGTAATGTCCCAATACTAAAGCAGAAGAAGTGAATGTTTATTATAAAAAACTAGTCGGTAGTCATGTATGTGTGCAAGACTCGGCGCATCCTTTCTGATAGGATTGATGAGAAGGCATCGATCCAATCTTGATGGCTCACGGTATAAGTGATAATCACATTTTATTACATTTTTATACCCTTATTACCTATGTTATATGAATAACGATATTACTAATAATCATTTTTATCTTATTTTGCAGGCTAATAAAGAAATAATGAATAAAAGCCCAAATGACTCAAATTCTCGAATTTCTACCAATATTTGAAGCCCAAATCTGAAGACAAATCAAGGCCCAAGATACCAAATTGATCCAAGAGAAATTCGTGAAGAAAAATCAAGAAAAGACAAATTAGGTTGGAAACCAATCGGTGAGCCATGAATTAGATTTGTGGCTAGATTTTAATTCCTTGATTGCCAAGTTTTATCCAAGGATTCTCCTTCATTGCTGTAGGCTATAAATAGGGGTAGAATGTGAGGGGTTTGAGTGTGAAAAATTTTATAAAACTCTATTTGGAGGCGGGTTACTCTTAATTGAGAAGACCTTCTAAATTTATAACTTTTATGTAATTAATAAAATAATTTTTCACCTCTTCATATTTTTCTTTTCTTCTCTTTATTTGATCATGAAGATGAAGATCAAGATCAAGATAAAGATTTGCCTTCATCAAGAGGTTAGAACCCTCTTGGAATGTAAGTTTTCTCTTTTATCTTTTATTTTCTTATAGAATAGATTTACTTTCATGCAATTTACTTTCTTGCAATTTAATTTCATGCAATTTAATTCCTTGCAATTTACTTTCATGCAATGTATTAAATTCTTGTATTTACTTTCTAGAATAGATTTTTCTTTTCTTTAATTCACCTTGAGGCTAGAACCCTCTTGGGAATTACCCTTTTCTAAGTGTGGAGCCAATATTTGTGGGATCCCTAGAGATTGTTTGAAACTAGCTAACAAATCCAACTCATTTTCATGAGATTGAGATAAGCTAAGTGGATCTACTCTAGATTCCTCATATCTTAAACTAATCCTCCATACTTTACCTTCTTGATTTTCCACTTATCCTTGCTTTTCATTTGTTGTTATTTTCCTTTATTCTCCTCTCTTGATTTCATTGATTTTTACTTCTCTCTCAATCTCATTTTCCCTCCATGTGCATATAATCTCAAACCTAGTTTTGTTATTATGTGCATATAACCTAACCACATTCTCAACTTCATTTACTCCTCCTTTGCACATAATCCACATCCACTCTCTCTTATCTCTCCACCACCACTTTCACCATTTATCACTTCCATTTTATTTGTACATAAACTCCTAATTGTCGCGCATAATTTGAGAACCAAAACTTGAGCAAAACTCCTCCTACTTTCCCGTTCCTCGTGGGATCGATAATCTTTTATACTATAACTTGATAAGGGTTGTATACTTGCAACCAAGGAGGTAATCATTTATTTCCCACCATATATTAGACCATACTAGGCTATGGTTCATAATGATTGATGAAGACAATTGTGTCTAACTACTTAAGCTGGTAAGAGTTTGAGATCTTGTCATCGAATATCGATGGCATATTGTTGGCTGGGCACTACATGGAGACCAAAGGGACTCCTACCAATCAGAAAGAGTCATACTCTAAATTTAGAGTAATGTCCCAATACTAAAGCAGAGAAGAAGTGAATGTTTATTATAAAAAAACTAGTCGGTAGTCATGTATGTGTGCAAGACTCGACGCATCCTTTGCAGTAGGATTGATGAGAAGGCATCGATCCAATCTTGATGGCTCACTGGTATAAGTGATAATCACATTTTTATTACATTTTATACCCTCATTATCTATTTTATTTAAATAAAAATATCACTAATAAACGTGTTTTATCTTAATTTACAAGTTAATGAAGAAATAATGAATAAAAGCCCAAAAGACTCAAACTCCCTGATTTTCTATCATTTATTGAAGCCCAAATATGAAGATAAAAGAAGGCCCAAGAAAGCTCAAGGATCCATGAAGAAATTGGGTCAAGAAAATCACAAAAAAATTAAATCTGCGCAAACAAATTGGTCGGCCAACCGATTGGTGAGCGACAGAATTAGATTTGTGGCTAGATTTTAATTCCTTGATTGCCAAGTTTTATCCAAGGATTCTCCTTCATTGCTGTAGGCTATAAATAGGGGTAGAATGTGAGGGGTTTGAGTGTGAAAAATTTTATAAAAACTCTATTTGGAGAGGCGGGTTACTCTTAATTGAGAAGACCTTCTAAATTTATAACTTTTATGTAATTAATAAAATAATTTTTCACCTCTTCATATTTTTCTTTTCTTCTCTTTATTTGATCATGAAGATGAAGATCAAGATCAAGATAAAGATTTGCCTTCACCAAGAGGCTAGAACCATCTTGGAATGTAAGTTTTCTCTTTTATCTTTATTTTCTTATAGTATTTTATTTTTCTTTTTCTTTTAGTAGATTAGATTTATTTTGATAAATTGTAGAGTAGATTTACTTTCATATCTTTATTTTCTGGCATTACTTTCTTGCATTTTTATTTTGTAGTATAGATGTATTTTCTTGCTTAATGAGATTTACTTTTATGTTCTTTTACTTTTGTAATTTAGATTTATTTTTATGTTCATAGTTTAGATTTTTACTTCTTTGTTTTTATTTTTCTTTTCTAATTAATTTTTCTTTCATACTCTCTAGTTTTATTTTGCTTTTAATTCAATAATATAGAACTAAAATCTTGTAGAAATTCTAGAATTGTATGAAACTAGTTTGATTTCTTTTATATTTTGTGCATTATTCTCTTGAGCTTAAAATGGTCATGATTAGGATAATCAACTAGAGAACTAGTTGGTAGAAGAAGAATTTGATAATCTATGCTTATTTTAAGTGGTTTGATAGGTTATACTTATAAATTCTAGAATTACTATTTAGTTGTTGTTCTTTTCATGAGTATTAATTTTACTTGGATAATAATTTGATAGGTTATGCTTTCCATAAGTGGTTTGATAGTCTATGCTTAATAAATTTAAAGTAAAATGTGATAATAAGAGAATAGTTCATATTTTATAAGTAAAATTAGATAGTGGATTCAATTCTAGATTCCTCATATCTCTAATTGAATCTTCCATCTGTTACTTTCTTTATTTTCCTCTTTATTCTTGATTTTTTATTTGTTTCTTGATTTTATTTTCCTTTATTTCTTTCTCCCTCTCAATTTCATTTTGCTTTTATTTGCATATATTCACAACCACTCTTATTCTCTCCACAATCACAATTATCCCACTCCTAATTGTCACACACACAACTTAAGAACCAATTTTGATTAATTCCTACAACACCTTCCTCGTGGGATCGATAACTTTTTGTACTATAACTTGATAGTTGTGCACTTGCAACTTAGGTTTTATTTAATTCCTATCAATGAGTCAAGAGGATTCTCATATATTTAATTGAGACTGCATTTATGCATTGCGCTTTGGCAGAATTAACACTTATCTACAGTATATTTAGATGTCGACTGGGCTGACGATCTGGATGAGCGAGTATCATCTTCTAGTCATATTTTCTTATTGAATAGCAGGGCCATTTCATGGAGTAGTAAGAAGCAGTAGTATACATCCTATTTCCACTAAGAGCGGAATATAAGGTGATGTACATGATAGCACTAGAGACACTCTCGTTAAGCAGATTCTCAGAGAATCTTGCTATAGCTTGACATACAGAGAATAATATACTTCTCTATTGTGATAGCATGTCCACTTTTGGTTATTCGATAGACACAAATTAGTTTGAAAAAATCAAATAAAATATAAATCGGGTACCATTTTATTAAGAGCTAAGAGAAGGAAGAGGTCATGTTGTGTGTATCTCTACGAGTCAGATGATCGGAGATCTACTGATAAAGGGAATAATTGAGGAGCGGCTAGTGCAATACACTTGAGCCCTAGAAGCGATGTCTTTAATGATGAACTTTTATTTTAGTTGAGACCTCAGACACTTTAGGATATTACGGATGATGGCTTTATAAGATATTATGCTTATTTTGGTTATTTTCTATATATGCATATCTGGGATTGCTAATGTCTTATTATTGTTTGATTATCACAGCATAGAATATATGAGTATAGAATGTGTACAGAGTTCACAAATAGCACTTGGTGCATCATTAGAGAGTTACATCAATAGGTAGAAGCTCTTATCACACAAGAGATCCCCTTCGAAGCTGTGACAGTTACCGAAGTTGAGACCGAGTGTTGGATATCATTTGGCTTGGAGCAATGCAATACTATTGCATTACTGGATACGATGACAGTTGGAGCACTCTATTGGTCACCCTGACTGGGTCAAGATGAGTTTGTTGTACACTTATAGGTTGAAGCGACCGAAGTGAAAAACTCATGTCTACTTTACCTATTTACTATTAGCCAGACTAGGGGTCTAACTTGGCGCATGAGGTGCGAGCTTGTTTGGAGATCCCAGGCATATTGCGGGGCAATATGGCTAGACAAATTATCACAAGGTGATGGAATTTGGGTCTATACAATATTTATTTAATGATGTATGCTCTTAGGGAGAGAGAAGTACTACTGTAACACACTACCATATGACGTGTGCTTGGAATAGATATAAGGAGGTCGAGATGGACTCTGCTCACTTGCTGTGTGAGCCCATATTGACGACCACCAATGATGGAGGGCAGTCATTGTACTCTTAGAGACATTGGGCTATCTGGGAAGGTTGTTATGAGCGTCCATTATTTTGGCTACTGTTTCCTGCTGCTATGAGACAATACCGCACATACGTGGCAACATCAGTAAAGCGAGTGATAACACGCTCAATTATTCAGGGCCAGAGTAAGAGCGATTGATATGTCTCCTGATTGTATCGCTTGGCCAACTCTTATTTATGTTGAGGATAGGATCTAAGAGTGTAATGAATTGAGGGTAGACCGCAGTGTTCATGTGCGCTTCTTTGAGGGATCGAAGATACTTGAGCAGACATGGCTGATTAGATCTGGGGTATGAGATACCGCATAGTTACACTATTTATTGTGTGTTTCATTTTAGGGAGATCCTTGTGTCGATCCTAACGGATCTGGCTGCAAAGCTACCTGCTTGTAGGTTCTCAATGGTCCACGCTACACTAAAGATGTATGGACATGGATTTGAAAAGGAAGGATATTCTCAGGGAGACTTTGACTCGGGAAGCCAATGACTCAAGGAGCAACAGATGACACCCACTCATTTGTGTGAGTGGGAGTATGTTGGTTATGGTTATGAGATAGACACCCAAATAAGCGGGTGGATAATATCTTTTCTTAGAGATAAGATATTCATAATCCTAGTGAGTGTAGGATTCTATCTCTAAACCCTTATATATAGATAGGGCTTTTCATGATGGGAGAGAGAGAAAAATATACATATACATACAATAGTTGTCATCTCCTTCTCTGATCAAGTTCATGCTTTATGTGGTAGTCGCAGGGTGATATGCGGGGGTTTCTCGCTAGTTGCACGGTGTGGTTGCCCTCCGGCCATTGATCAAGAAAGGCGTGGCAATCCTATAGAAAAGATCTAAATCGGTAACCCTAAACTTATTGTTTACATTTTCTAGATGCATGTTAGGGTTTATGTTATTTCCATTGTGCATTGTTTATGTAGCAGATCAACCCTATTGCATGCATCTTGTTATCTGGATCCTATATTAGGTATCCACTAAACCTACTCCCAAATATTACATGCAAAAGTTAAAAGAAAATTAAAACAACTACCTAGACAATCTATATAAGCTCCATCACATTATCAAGTATCCATATCAAAATAAACAGATCAAATGAAAAGAGAGGGAAAAGAATTCAAAGATCATACTTGTCCCTTATGATCAGCTGGCTTCTGATAGTCGAAGAGTGACGAGCGGCGGTTGTTAAGGGGAAGCAGAGGCTAAAACCTTAAGATTGATATGCAAACTGCTATAGTAGGAGGAGGAGGAGTAAGCGACGCTGGAGAAAACCTTAGGCATTTCAAGCTTAGGATTAGGAGGTAAGTCAAGGTTTGGGTTTTGAGAGGGGAGGAGAGACTTATCTCTGTAGGAGGAGGAGGTGGCGCTGGGGGGAGGGGGTGGGGGACGAGTGAGCTGAGGTGGCGGAGGCAAGACCTTTTAGGCTTTGGTGGAGGCGGCAGTGGAGTCGGAGTTGGAGGCGATGGAGGTGAAGATAGAGGCAGCAAGGGTTTTGTCAGAGGCGGCAGTCGAGTCGGAGTTGGATGCGATGGAGGTGAAGACAGAGGTAGCAAGGGTTTTGGTGGAGGCGAGGGCTATGGTAGTGGAGGAAGTATCTGGCGAGAGGTTCGCTAGACACAGGTTCAATTGGGGTTTTTGGGGCCAAATTTTGGGAGAGACAGAGAAAGAGAGATAGACAAAGGTGTTTTGGGGGGGGGGGGGGGGGTCTGATAGAGGTTTTGGGGGTTTTTCTTTTAATTTTTTGGTCAAAAAAATTAGGGGGAGAATTCCAACCAATTTTTTGGGTTAAAGTATTGATGCCTTAACGGGCTGAACCATTGGGGTTCTTAAAATTTGCTCTAATCTGCCCAAACCCACCGCTGGTGTAGTAGGGATTACACGTTTTTTAAGCCTAAACACTATTTTTCACGCTGAATGATCAAAACATAGTTCGATGACATATATTGACACATAGTATTGTTGTGACATGTTTGATGACAATGGAAACGTTAGATAACAAGAGTTGTGTAGTGACACGTTCAGGTGACTAGAGATACGACTGTATGTAGCGATGAACAAGAACTACTAGAATGTCAGGCATGTCTCATGACATGGAATGAAAGACATGAAAGAATGATATGTCGACCAATCGTCAAATACGAACGTGAGATTTCGAGTTACTATTCGTTGACTGCGGAATGTCATAAATTGGGTACCATAGAGATCTCTATTTTGCTCATCTTCCACCAATCAAACTACACGATCAAACTAGACATCCACACAAAATCAAGGTAACAAAGATTTATGATAGCAAAGTAGAGCACAAATTAAGCCAACAAATGGACAAAGAATTTCCTTATCAAAATTTGTTTCTGATATAAATTTCATTCTATATTTGTGAAACTGTGTATTTACACAAAATTTCAAATCTCTACAATTTTCTCCCCTGTATCTTTTTACAAAGGATTCACTAAGCTAAGAAGGGTAACTCTGGCGTTAATCAAACACCTCAAGACTCTCTCGCTTCTCCTCTCAACAGCCCCGATAGTCTCCTCAAATCCCTGCAACTTCTCCATGCTTCTCACCTCAACCGATCTTTTCTTCATCATTGAAGAGGCAATGGAAGCAGTTGTCATGAACACCGCCACAGACGCGGACACTGTGGTGTTGATCACCTCCCTAATTACTCCGACCATCTCAATCTCTTCGACACTAGCGGAGAATCTTGTAGCCGGTGATTTGGAGAAATTTCGGAGAGAGGAAGCAATTTTGATAATATTCTTCTCTGTTTTCTTCATATTTTTGGTCGTCGAGGCCAGTTTGGTGTTGTCCTTCATTCTCAACGCAACCTGAGCATCGGATAGTTGGTCGTTCAAGGCTACCATCTCGGATCTGAAAGTATCATGGGCGTCTGCCAGTCGGAGGAAGTCGTCGAGGATCCGACCCGTTAATTCGGATCCGTGACGGAGGGCGTCCTGGGATTGAGGGAGGCGGAGGAGGTCGTAGAGGGAATTGTGGAGGGCCTCGAGACGAGCTAGGCCGTCGCAGATGGAGGCTGATGATTCGGGTTTGGATGATGAGATCCAGTCGGTAACGGATCGGAGCTCCTCTTGGAGTTGAGAGATGAGAGGGTGGGAGAGGCAGGGGAGACTGATGGATCGGAAGTGGGAAGCGGGTCGGGCTTTGAGGAGGCGGGGAGACCCGGGAAAGGAGATTGAGCGGTGGAATCCGGCGGCCATATGGGCTTCTTCTTTTTGTTTGTGAGAGATGAGAGATTGGTTGGTTTGAGTTTGAAGATGGATGGGAAAGTCGGGGGGTTTTAAAGGAAAGATTTGAAGCTTTTAATATTAGTGGCGCACGAGCGGGCGGGTTGGAGAGGGGCGGAGACTGGATCCGCGAATATTGCTGTGTGTTGATGAGGTGGTTAGCAGCTGGGATATTTTAAGGGATTCATATCTTTCACATTAAAAAGCAACTATTTGTTTATCATAATTAATTATAATTTCATAAAGAAATTATAATTTATGTTAAATTTAAAGTAAGATATGCATCATGCAATACGATACTTTTAATAATCGGTGAAAGATGTACAGAGAATTTTTTAGTAGTAAATTATTAAATGATTGTGACTGGTAATTATTGTAATTCAATTGTTAAAAAGTAGAAAAGGAGAATCTAATCCTTTCTTGATCCTTCTTGATCCAACCGGCCAGCTTAACTATTATTATTATTCCCTCCAATGCTGCCGCCATAATACTCGGTCAGTTTCCACAGAGTAGGAGGCAACATCTGATGCATGCACATTTTTTTAGCTCAGCTTCCATCTGGAACCGTATTAGTATTACAAAATACTCAGCTAGTGGGCAACCTTCAAGTATTAATAGTTGGACAAGCTATGGATTATAATGAGCTCATAATTGTGAATTGGCTTGTCATGATTATATTTGATTTTGGTAGATGGGAGAGGGGACCAACAAATAATAATGTCACGATGTTTGATGTTGAATGGGCTACAAGTTACACGAGGACGTACGTTGTTAAGCCCGAGAAACTCCGAGAGGCACCTGGCTACTGCAATAATAGAGCAGTATAATAATAGCATTGTTTATCAATTTTCCTTACATGAGTCATGAGTGTCTTACAAACGAGCTTGGAAAATTGATCAATCCAAATTTCTTGTTTTTCATGTTATATAATTGGACATGATGACTGCTAAATCATTTTAACCCATTTTCAAGTTTTCCAAACTTTTGATAAATTAGGTAATTATTTTTAAAGCGAATGAGGAAAGAAAAACTTTTTTTTTCCTCGCCTCATCATTTTACTTTTAAATGTTGGTTGCCTTCTGCAAGCCATTCACAAAAACTGTATATGTTGTATAATCGAATTTTATGAATTAAGTTTTGCGTGTGTTTTTGTGGCTATTTACGTACGTCCCAAATACTAATTAACATCAAATTTATTCCAAATCAACGAAGAAAGTCTTCGTTCAAACTTGGCAGAATGGTCCTTCAAACTGATGATCACTTAGATGGAGGGATCAATTCGCACAAATCTTCATATTTAATGCGTAATAATAAAGAAAATCTCACATAAAAGATCAAGTTCTCCCTTGATTTTTAAGAAATATTGGGCCCTTAGCCCAATTTAATATAGGAAGATGATATGATGTATTGAATCCTCAGAATTTTATTATTTAATCAGTCCAAAATGTCAGTACTACCATTATGTAGTCTACTTCTACTGCTATAAGATCGACTTACATGAAAATGTTGCGAAAGAATCTCAAGTAAATAACTTAATATCTGAAAAGGGATGATGCTTGGAGCAAAATTGTTCGAAAAATTAGTGATTAAAGCAGTACAGTGCAAGAAAATATAAATTGCATTAACGTAATGAATTAACTTACAAATTATCTATGAATCTGAATAAAACTTGGGCAACAAATCCACATGGAAACTAACCAATAGTGGAAGTTAATAATAACAATATAATAAAGTAAATAAAGTAAGGAGGATTTTTTAAAAAAGACCCTTTTTGAAATTTTATGAGCAAAATCGACCTCTTTTTATATAATTAGCAAAATCGACCTCTTTTTGGTTAGTTGGCCAAAAAGAGATCGATTTTATAAAAATAAAGTTTTAAAATATATAGGACTACTAGTCCCGTGTATTTAGTGGTGCCTAATTACACCCTAATAAAGTTTAATTAGTCTCGTGTATTTTTTGAAGTTTAATTAATATGTGATTAGCCAACACTAATTATACGGGACTACTAATCTCGTGTATTTCAAAACTATATTTTACAAAATCGATCAAAGAGGTCGATTTTGCTAATTTAATCTATAAAAGATCGATTTTGCTAATAAAGTATTAAAAACGGTCTTTTAAAAAAAATCCGTAAAGTAAATAGAGTTTTTGATTGATTTTGTGTGAGCTAGTTCTACTTTGTTGTCATTGAATATATAAGAGCTACACATGTTCCCAACACTACTCACCCTAATTGAAGAGTCTAAATGCCAGTCTTGCAATCGTCATGGTCTTAGGATAGTCGGGAAGTTCACATTTGAGTGTGAGTTGGGTCCTTTCCATTTCCTGCGTGTAGTCATGATCTTTGAACCTGATAAGGCAATGTTTGTGCTGGGTCAACCTCACTGATCATATGCGTTTGACCGATAGTCACGTGGTAATCAATTACTCCCTTATTCTCTCCGTCAATCCGCTTATTTTCATAGCTGATGTCGTTCCTGAAAATGAGGTGTAAATAGGGCGATAGTTGAAAATTTAGAAAACATTTGGGTGGTTTCGTAAACACTCCAAACTTAAGGGGATTAAGTGCCATGTTTAAAGTTGAGGGGGTTATCTCAAAAATTTTTAAAAGGAAAATTGGGGAAATTTACCACCAAAGTTTTAACTTTGAATGGAAAAATCTAGTCGCCCGAGCGGGCAGCGGTAGGGAGAGGCTCCGTGGGAGACTTGATCCGTAAATAATGCATGGTAGCTTGATGAATACTGAGATTACTCTTGGTTCTTTCTTATCCATAACATACTGATTAGATTATATTGGCGATGCTGCCCTCGCACTAAAAGGCACATTTGAGGATGGAGGGAGGCAGCATTTGATGGATACACGAGTGACGATATTTTAATTAGACGATATGAATGAGAGTATGGAGATATCTTAGCTAGGAATAATATAAAGGACGGCTCATTGAGAGAATTAGCGTATAATAGATAAGCATGGGCTCTTTATTATCAATGACATCTTGGTTACAATGCACCAGGCCACATTTGTTTAGGACAACACATACAATCACAATAGCTGGCCACTTTATCCATGAAACGACTGATCTCATAATAACTTATGTGGCCCTGAGATTTAGTTCAGATTCAGATGGATAAGAGAGATTGAATCGAGCTTTAAGATTTTTTTTGCCCATTATATTTTCTCTCATAAATTCAATGATGATGATGTGATACCAACAACAGCAACCATGAAACTGCTGCTGATGATAATGATGATATGAATACCAACAATATTGAAGTCGATCACTAAATCGGTAGAATCATGTAAATCTTTTGGGTGTCATTTGGCAAAAGAGTTAAGATGATGAGTTGAGTTTTTTTTGTGTTTGGCAAATAAAAAAAAGGTTAAGAAGACTAGTTGCCATAAATTTCTAAAGTATATTTTTTTTTAAATTAAGTTTAATTTCTTATCTTGAGAGGGAGTAACTTTTAACCCTTCTAAACGAGAGGTTAACTAACTTTAACCATTATAAAGGGTTTGTTAACCTTTTGACCAAATTAACCGTTTGGATGATTAAGAAGGGATCAAACCCCCTCAACCCTTCTCTTAACCCTTTGCCAAAATGGGACCTCAGGCTTCACAATCTAAGCTGGGCCTAACAAAGCGTGTGATCTTATGAGAGTGCTTAATTGATGGTGTTGGATGCTAATTAATTAAGGGTGCATAGTGTTTAATGCTTACTATTGCAAAAGATAACCACGCGGTTTCCTTTCTTTTTTTTTTCTTTTTTTTTTGAGAAAAAGGATGGAGCACCACAAAGGTACTCCAGCCAGCTAAATATTTAGGAATAATTGGTTGTTACAACAAAAAGCCCACACCCCCAACTCCAAGAGTATGTGCCATAGTATCAGTCTTTTACATGATAGAAAATAAAATCACACCCCTGTACATATAACTAGACATAAAGTTCACTAATGAGTAGTTCAAAATACTGCATAGTACTATAAATAGCCCAAAGCAAAACACTATAGTCAAAAGTGATATGTAAGCAAACTTCATTCAAGCACTATTACATTAACTGCCACACTCCCCCACATTATCTTCATTCACTGTCGCAACTGGGTTGTCTCCCCGTCTAAAGGTCCTCTGATTATCTCTTCTCCTCCTCCTTTCTTGCAATCTTGTAGCTTTAGCAGAACGATCATTCGAACCTAGCCAAAATGTGGAGTAAGAAATAATTTTGTTCAAAAGCTCAAGAGATCTTCTCTTTTTGTCAGAAAACAATCTATCATTACGTTCTTGCTAGACACACCATATTAAAGAGCAAATGAAGATGTCACGTTTCAAATTGGTCTTCGCATCTCTGTTTAAACCCCAATGCAACCACGCATTTTTCAATGACTCTAATCTGAAGTCATCATCAATTTTCAGCTTGAATTGTAAGGATCTCCAGATTGAGTAAATAAACTCACAATGAAGAAATAAATGAGTATGATTTTCTTCCAGCTTAGAACATAAGCAACATTTTCTTTCAATCTGTATGCCTTTGTTCTCCAGATTATCTTTTGTGTTCAAGCTATGCCTTATAGCCAACCAAACCAGGAATCAGACTTTTAGAGGAATAGGGAGTCCCCATAAATTTTCACAATCATATCTCAATCCTCCATCACTCAAAAAGAGATAATAGGATTTTACAGTAAAAACTTTTTTAAAATCCCACAACCACTTTCTTATGTCATTTTGTTGTCCAAGAATGATTGAATTAAGAAAATTTATCATTTCAAAATACTGAGAAACCAAACCTCCAGTCAGTTGTCTCACAAATTGCACATGCCATATCCACAAATTATGTTCTTTTTTTCTCAAACCATTAATGGTAATATAAGGATTTGAAGAGAGAGTAAATAAATCTGGAAATAGAGAGGCAAGTGTAGATGAACCTGTCCATTTATCAAGCCAAAAAAGCATATGACATCCATCTCCCACACTAACTTGAGAACTGCATGAGAAACTATCAAAGTTAGAAAAAAATATTCCTCCAGAAATGTGATAATTGAGTATTTTCAGAATGTAGATATTCTGTCCAGGATCTCTCTTCAAAATACTTGTGAAAACTGGTTTGTTTTCATAAATTCATATTTCCATTAAACCATTTTCATAACCACTTTCCCAAAAGCGCCTTATTCATAAGTCTCAAGTTGATAATCCCTAAACTTCCATAGTATTTTGGTCTACAAACCTCTTCCCATTTAACCAAATTTGTGTGTCCTTTATGATCCATGGAACCAATCCATAAAAATCTCCTTCTCATCTTGTCTATTTTTATAATTACCCATCAAGGAATAAGAAAAAAGACATCCAAAAAATTGGCATAGAAGATAAGACAGAGTTAACTAAAACTAGTCTACCTCCTCTAGATAATGCTCTTCCTTTCCATAAAGCTAGTCTTTTTTCTATCTTCTCAATTAGAGGAAACCAGTCATCTTTTTTCAATCTTCCGGGCCTTAAAGGAATCCCAAGATAAGTGATAGGAAAAGTACCACTTTTACAATTCATCATGTTAGCAAGATTCTGCTGCAAAGAATCATTATTTTCAAGAGCAATAAGCACACTCTTGTTAAAATTAATTTTCAGCCCAGAAGCAAGTTCAAAAATAGTATAATATCAGTTTTAAAACTATCAATTGATCCCTATTATTCTTGCAAAAAATCAAGGTGTCATTTGCATATTGTAAACACATGATTTTTTGAACCATGTTATCAAGACCTAAGCCTTCAAGAAGATGTGCAACCACTGCTAAAGCAAGCATCCTCGTAAAGGAATCTGCTGCTAAAACAAACAAAAGGGGAGACAAAGGATCTCCCTGACGCACCCCTCTTTTTGATAAATCCAATGTCCAGGTTTGCCATTCAAGTTAATAGCAGATAAATCTCCCTTTAAACAAGCATTCACCCAATTCACCCATTTACTTCCAAAGCCCTTATCTTTCAAAATATCTAGAATAAAATTCCAATCCAACATGTCATATGCCTTCGCAAAATCTATTTTCAAAAGAATACCTCCCAGTTTTTTGTTTTGAAAATAATCAGAGATAATTTTTTGAGCTGCAGCTACTCCATCAAGCAAAAATCTTCCCTTGATAAATCCTGATTGAACTGGATTAATTAACAACTCCAACTTAGGATTCAATCTATTTGTCAGAACCTTAGTAATAATTTTATATGTTACATTCAAGAGGCTGATGGGTCTATAATCACTTACATTTTAAGACTCATGTTTCTTAGGGATCAACACTATATGAGCATAATTGAGCCTACTAATTTCCAGCTTTCCTTCATAGAATTCACCAAATAACTTCATAATATCATCTTTTACTACATCCCAGAAAACTTGATAAAACAAAGTAGGAAATCCATCAAGACCAGGGGATTTATCTCCCTTCATGTCAAAAACAGCTTTATAAATTTCTTCCATAGAAAATAGAATTTCAATATAACTGGCCCCCCATTCTTCAGTAGGAAATAATCTACTCCAGTCAAGTTGACATCTGTGAGAAACAGTTTGTCCAAAAATCTGATTATAATGATCTAAAAAGACCTGAGCTATTCCATCATCAGACCTGATTTCAGTATTGTTGTGTATAACTGAAGATATCAGATTATTTCTCTTCCTACCATTGACTAATTTATGAAAATATAAATTATTTTGGTCCCCCTCTTTTAACCAATGAGCTTTAGATCTTTGTTTCCACATTTGTTATTCTTGAAATAAAATTTCATTCAACTGATTAATTATATCATACTTTTGAATCAATTCATTATCATTCAGATCTCTATTTTCTTCCATAATCACTTGACGGCATGGCCTTAATCACTTCCTCACACATTTCTTTCGAGTGAGGGCCAAATGTGTGCATGCCCTACCTCAAAATTTTGAAAAACCAAATTTTATTTGAGGCTAAATTTCAAAAAACTCCCATTAACTTTGAATGTTCATCAGATCAACCCCACAACTTTAAAAACATCAGAAAACGCTCCTTATGTTTAGGGGTAAAAAAAAAACCTTAAGTTTTCTATGTATTAGGAAAACCCCTCCCCCACTAAACACACGATCCACAATTTTCACTGGCAAAAACATCTCATTGGTAATTACACACCCATGTGAAAATTACACTTAGACACAATTAGGGAGACTTTATAGGAAAAAAATTAAAAGCTGAAGGGGATTTTATGATAAATCTCATTTAACGGGGGTTTTTATGATATTTTGAAAATTATGGGCGTTACCAAATAATCTTCCAAAATTAAGGAGCGTTTCCGAAATTTAGCATTTACGTAACTTCCTCTTGAATATGTCCTTGCTATAAATTTATTAGTGTCCAAGCTCTTTCATTTTGGTTTTACAGTTCTATGAGAAGTTGAGATCAAATAATTGGAGCTATTCGGTTTGCTGCAAAAATAAATTGTCGTAAATTCTGCTACAGCAAATGTTGCATGCAGCATTTGTTGTAGGAAATTAACTTCAAATTTATTGTTTTGGATGTTTGCTATTATATTCTAAGAAATGTATTTCTAATGCAGATTCAGTGTTTCGTTGAAAATAATTAGTGCAAAAGCTACATAATTTTGCTATATAAGAAAACTTTTGTGGAGGTCATTTTCTATTTGGATTTAAAGGTTTTTTTATTGATGAGGTGGAATTTATATTTATTTTTTAGTTTCTTTTTTGAATCGTGCAGCTTTTCCTCTCATCAAATTGGTCGTAGCATTTATTACAAGTTTTTTTTTACAAAATACATATTCATTTATTTTTCCAAAATATAAAATTGTAAATAAAATAATATATTTATAAATTTGATTGCTGTATGTGTTCATTGCAACTCTATTTTCATACAACCAAATAGCCCCTTAATGTGACATCCGCAGCACCAAGATTTTTAACACGCATTTCCTAATTTGGGCCAAACAAGATATTTAACTTGGTCCACCTCATACTGAGGTTAATCATCACCTAGCCCACATATCTTTCTCAATTATCATGACGAGTACCCGTCAGATTACACGCGTCCATCCATCCAATTTTTCATATCTGGCTTTCCATTGAAGGGCTCCCACCGATATGGGACCCCTTCCCTCATGCATGGGTCCACTTTAACAACTCGGACTAATTAATCACCCACTCAAAAGTTCTAACTATGTACAGAGTGACATGGCTTTGTCTATCCACCTTCAAAGTGATCAGAGTTTTATTGCCGAGCTTAGTTAAAGATCTTATGCTTTTGGCCTTGTTTTCTTTATTTTATTTGTTCCTTTTTGTCTATCTACGCTATTTTCCCATTGTTTTATTAATACATTGGTGAAAGGGGAAAGTTTTTCAAGAGGAGGGACTCCTGAATTGCTTCATTTAAGAAATGACTTAATTTGTTCCTTTAGCAATAAATTAACATTCATTAATTAATGTATTTAACAGTGGGAAAAACCTCTAGATTATAATAAGTGTGACTAAATTCAGCTGAGTATATAAGTACAAAGTTGGAGAAACTTTGAGTATTAAATATTAATAAGCTTTAAAATTATATATATATATATATATATATATATATATATATATATATATATATATATATATATATATATATATATATATATATATATATATATATATAGAGCAAGCCTTCTATAAACTTAAGTTGATAGGGAGGAGTGTCCACCAACTTTTATATCCATTGATCTTTTCTTGAGATCCGTGAAATCAAGATGCACACAAATCTCAAAGTGGTCTTTATATCTTTCACGGATCCCAATGCAACATCAATGGAAAGAAAAGTTGGTGGATGACTATTCCCTATCAACTTAAGTTTATAGGAGCCTTGCTCTATTGCTCTATATATAGAGCAAGGCTCCTATAAACTTAAGTTGATAGGGAGGAGTGTCCATCAACTTTTATATCCATTGATCTTGCCTTGAGATCCGTGAAATCAAGATGCACACAAATCTCAAAGTGGGCTTTATATTTTTCACGGATCCCAAGGCAACATCAATGGATAGAAAAATTGGTGGATGACTATTCCTATCAACTTAAGTTATAGAAACTTGCTCTATATACTATATATAGAGCAAGCCTTCTATAAACTTAAGTTGATAGGGAGGAGTATCCACCAACTTTTATATTCATTGATCTTGCCTTGAAATCCGTGAAATCAAGATGCACACAAATCTCAAAGTGGGTATATCTTTCACGGATCCCAAGGCAACATCAATGAATAGGAAATAATCATCCACCAATTTTTTTATCCATTGTTATTGCCTTGGGATCCATGAAAGATATGAAGAGTCTTTTGAGATTTGTGCATCTCTTGATGACACAAATCTAAACACAAGATGAGTAGATAAAAAGTTTAGTGGACAAGGACTCTTATCCACTTAAGTTGATAGAGCTCATATATATATATATATATATATATATATATATATATATATATATATATATATATATATATATATATATATATATATATATATATATATATATAGAGGAATATGGAGAAACTTGGTACCAAGTTACTTGGTAGTGATGTGGCACAATTCTAGCCCACACATTCAAGGGAGGGAGAGAGAGAATTATTTTTAAAGTTACATGTGTGGGCTAGAATTGTCCACATCACTACCAAGTTCCTTTGAGGAACTTGGTACCAAGTTTTTCCATTTTCACACACACACACACACACACACACACACACACACACACACACACACACACACACACATATATATATATATATATATATATATATATATATATATATATATATATATATATATATATATATATATATATATATATATATATATATATATATATATATATATATACCATCTAAAGGCAACATCAATGGATAAAAAGTTGGTGTATACTATTCCCTATAAACTTAATTTTATAGGAGATTTATCTATATATATATATATATATATATATATATATATATATATATATATATATATATATATATATATATATATATATAGAGAGAGAGAGAGAGAGAGAGAGAGAGAGAGAAATGGAGAAACTTAGTACCAAGTTTTTCCATTGAACTTGGTCGTGATGTGGACTAATCTAGTCCCTTCATCTAAATCATAGGTAGATAAAATGGGGTTGAAGCAATTTTGTAAAAAAAACCCTCACTTTAAAAAAAAAGTGAGCTGGCCAAACCCACTTCCATCAAATATCTCTCTCTCCTCTCTCTCCCTGACATTAGTTTCTCAACCAAAACCCACCTCGACTTCGCTCTGGCCACGCGACTCCACTCTCCGCTTCAGCGATACGGCCGCCTCATTGGGATCTTCGCTTCTCCGCCACTTCATTTGCTGCTTACTTTTCTTCACTGACTTCATAGCCTGAATTCGCTGCCAACCCCTCTCCCTTCCACACCTCCTTTTTCCAACTCCGCCACGCCTACTCCCTTCCAACTCCCCAGTCCTCCGCTGACTGACGAGATTCACTGACGCCAGGCCAAGGAGGAGGGCTGACGCGACAGAGGGGGTCAGCGGGCACGGCGGCAGGGGAGGAGGCTGCGGCCAAGCGGGGTCGAGGGGCCTGGGCAGCTGTGGAGAGAGAGAGAGAGAGAGGAGAGAGAGAGAGAGAGAGAGGAGAGAGAGAGAGAGAGAGAGAGAGAGAGAGAGAGAGAGAGAGAGAGAGAGAGAGAGAGAGGTGGGTTTGGATTTGGCTAAAAGCGAGGGATTTTTTACAAAATCTACTCAACCCATTGATGTGTGGACTAGATTTGTCCACATCACTACCAAGTTCCTTTGAGGAACTTGGTACCAAGTTTCTCCATTTTTCTCACACACACACACACACACACACACATATATATATATATATATATATATATATATATATATATATATATATATATATATATATATATATATATATATATATATATATATATAGCAAATCTCCTATAAACTTAAGTTTATAGAAATAGTCATGCACCAACTTTTCTATCCATTGATGTTGCCTTGGGATCCATGACGATATGAAGCCCATTTTGAGATTTGTGCATCTCTGATGACACAAATCTAAAGGCAACATCAATAGATAAAAAGTTAGTGTATACTATTCCCTATACACTTAAGTTTATAGAGATTTTATATATATATATATATATATATATATATATATATATATATATATATATATATATATATATATATATATATATATATATATATATATATATATATATATATATATATATATATATATATATATATATATATATATATATATAGAGAGAGAGAGAGAGAGAGAGAGAGAGAGAGAGAGAGAAATGGAGAAACTTAGTACCAAGTTTTTCCATTGAACTTGGTCGTGATGTGGACTAATCTAGTCCCTTCATCTAAATCATAGGTAGATAAAATGGGGTTGAAGCAATTTTGTAAAAACCCTCACTTTAAAAAAGTGAGCTGGCCAAACCCACTTCCATCAAATATCTCTCTCCTCTCTCTCCAACCAACCGCTCGTGCGCTCATTAAATCCATCTCATCCTCTCTTCCTTTAAAACCCCCCCAGAAATCTCACAACTCTCCCAACAAACTCTCAAGTATCAAACCCACACCAAAGAAACAAAACGAAAGAAGCAAAAATGGTTGCAGGATTCAACCGCTCCTTCTCCCTTCCAGGGTCTCCCAGCTCCAAAACCCGACCCGTATCCAACAAACCCTACCACGTCCGGTCCGTCAGTCTTCCCTGCCGCTCTCACCCTCTCATCTCTCAACTCGAGGAGGAGATCCGATCCGTTAGCAGTTGGACTTCATCTCAAGCCCTACCCGAACCCGCTTCCTGGATCTGCGACGGATTATCCCGTCTGGAACTCCTCCACATGTCCCTTAACGACCTCCTAAGCCTTCCACAAAACCAAGACTCCCTCCGTCGCGGATCCGGATCCGAATGGACCGATAGGATCCTGGACGACTTTCTTCGGTTTGCCGACGCCTACGACATCCTCAGATCCGATATTGTGATTATGAACGACCACATCGCAGAGGCTGAGATATCAATCCGAAGAGATGAGTCAGTAAAACTCGCATCAGTAGTTCGATCAATGAAGAAAAACGAGAGAAATCTCATCAAGCTCGCTTCATCGCTTCGAGACATCTCTAAATCATCGACAACCATGAAAACATTCGCCAATGGGATTGAAGAGGCTGAACTTGCTGGGCTTGTTAGGGACGCCATCAATGTGACGGTGTCAGCCTCTGCAACAGTGTTCTTGAGGATGGCGGCTGTTTCTTCTTCAATGACTGGATCTTTAAAGCATGTTGGAGGGAAAAGTGACGGCTGTAAAAGAAATGTGAGGGAGAGATTGGAAGATTTTGAGGAGTGTATTGGGGCGGTTGAGAGTAGGTGTGAGAGGTTATTTAGATGTGTAGTTAATACTAGAGTTTGTGTACTCAATGCACTGACTCACTAGGCATAATTTTGTATTGTAGAAGTTCTTGTGTATATGTTTGAGATGTGTATAAAAGTGCACATAATTGAAACTTTTCCTCTACTAATTCTTGTTTGAAATTGTTGGACTATTGATAAACCTCTGTTTGTTCGTAACACGATGGACGCACTAGTGGAAAACTAAGCATTCTTGACGGGGTTTCCCGTCAGGAATGCCACAAATGCCGTCAGCGATGACTATCACTGACGGCATGCCGTCAGTGATAACCCGTCAGTAAAAGTCCCGTCGGTAACATCCGGCGGGTAGCCGTCGATAATAGCTATCGGCGGCAATTGCTGACGGCAAGTGCCGTCACAGATGTTTGACCATCACTGACGGGAACCCCGTCAGGGATGTTTTCATATCGGTGACGGCCATACCGTCAGCAATGAATATCACCCGTCAGCGATGATTAAACATCGCCGACGGCTTGACCGTCAGCGATATATATCACTGACGGGTACCCGTCAGCGATGATTAAACATCGCCGACGGCTTGACCGTCGAGATATATATCAGCGGCGGTCAAGCCGTCGGCGATGATTAAACATCGCCGACGGCTTGACCGCCGAGATATATATCAGCGGCGGTCAAGCCGTCGGCGATGATTAAACATCGCCGACGGCTTGACCGTCAGCGATATATATCAGCGGCGGGTACCGTCGGCGATGATTGCGGTCGGTAAAATTTTTTTCCAGATTTCAGTCGATTCTCTGTTCATACAAACTAAATTCGATTCCCTGCACATTCCAAAGAAACATTCCAAATATACACAATCCATATTTCACAACAATCCAAAGAAACATTCAAAATATACACGTTCCGTAAGAAATTTCACAAAAATCGTGCACAAACAACTCCCAATCCATATTTCACAAATATATGCAACCACCAATTAATTTTATGACATTCCATTACAAATTATAAATTTCCAATCCAAATTTCACAAACAACAAATAACAAACCACAACATTCCATAATTTATACGATAAGTTGCCGACACAAATAAGTTATATATCCACATATATCATACGCACAAACAAGCTAAAATCCATACATATATCATACGCACAAACAAGCTAAAATCCATATATATATCATACGTACTCACATGCATGCCCACACATCTCGCAATTCCAAGAAACACGAGTTTAGGATGTTAAGCATACAAGCATATCATAATCTCCAATATAAAGAGTTCCAATATACAAACACGAGTCTAGGATATAACTCACTAAGACAGGTCGTCCGCCCTATCCATGTCATCATCCGCATTGCCACCGGCGGCTCCATCCCTACGACTCGTGCTCCCATTGATATCATCCTCATGCTAACACAAAAATAAATGAAATTAGAATATCATATTGTGAGAAAGAGTGTAATCATGCATGTTTTACGTTTGGAATACCTACTACTCTCTCCACTACCACCAAATGCCTGTTGAGAGCCCAAAAAGTTCATAATCTGACTTTGCAGACGAGTAGGAACCCGCCGTCTGCATGATTTCAATATTTGCCTGGAAACCATTGCAAAAGTAGCGGTAGGGTGGATCACTGCATAAGCTCCTCTTGAATATCCTCCCACATCTCCTGGAATATGACCATCCAAAATATTCATCACCGATGAAACAAAGGCATCGCTGCGGAGTGCAATCCTCTGCGACATGTAAGAGGGTCTTGAGGGCATTGTCGATGGCGTTGAACTCGGCGGAGGCTGGAATGGTGTAGACACCCTCTGAGCTCCAACTCCCATCCACCTGGTCCTCCCTTTTTTGGGAAGTCCACAAACCAAATGGCTCACGTTATAATTCTCCTCTATAGTTAGGGGCCTCTGACTCTGTGCAACTACCTCTGCATATGTGTTTTCCAGAGCTGCCTAAAAAACAAAAAAATAAATTTAAGAAATGGAATAAATAAATAAATTTATGAATTGGCATTTCAAAAATAAAGAAAATATAATTACACTATCAAAAATCACGTCTATAACTTTAGAACAAAGCTTTCTGAAAAATCCACAAAAATCAATAATAACCTTCACTGCCTTTTCATTCTGCATAGTACTGCGTAGTGCCACAGGTAGCAATTGATGAAGAAGCACGTGATAATCATGAGTTTTAAGGACCAATATTTTCCTTTCCTCGCACTGACATTGTTCGATATGTTTGCGGAGTAACCCTCGGTAACTTCATTGATTTGAGGACTTGACAAAATATTTGCATCTCAATCTTCGACATAGTAATACGAGGCGGGCAACTCATATCTGTCATTTCCGACATTTTTGGTTGCGTTCGTCTCGATGTTCAATGCAATTAGATCTTGACGAGCGTAGATCATCCTTTGATTTATTAGCACATTGCAGCGGTGTGGATAAAAGATTATCACAAATATTTTTTCAATGTGCATAACGTCCAAGTTGTGTCGTATTTTTAGCTCTTTCGGTAAGGGAGTTGAAAAAAATCTTTGAATTTTGTCCATCCCGAGGGCAATTTTACGATTTCAGCCCCATCCCTCACCACTTGTGCTTTTCTCTTCGTTTTAGTATCCTTTTGTTAATCGCAAGATCCCTCCTCCAAGTAAATCTTCTTTCGAATAGCGCTTCTTTCCAAACGGCAGTAGGGAAGCTCAAGCAAGCGTACAATCGATCTCCACCTAATGGACGGAGCATCTCGCTTCTCAACGGTACCATCAAAATACTTGCTCCATTTTTTGTTACGTATCGTGTTTTAGGTTCAACCACCTTCTATTAAACCAATAACAAAATTCTGTCTTTGAGATAAAGACCTTTGAATTCGGACCACACACCGGACACGATATGTTCCCTTCAGACCAACCCGACAGATTCGCATAGGTCGGAAAATCATTAATTGTCCATAGTAAAATACCACGGAGTCTAAAAGTCGCTGCGTGAGTATCATATGTCATAACCCCTTCAGTCCATAGTGTTTTAACTCATCAATAAGCGGTTCCAAAACACATCTATGTCATTACGGTGCATGCTTGCGGTATCAATAATGAAAGTATCATATACGGTTGTTTCATGCAAAGCCAAGGCGGTAAGTTGTATGGCGTTAATACAACAGCCATGTAGACCAACCGAACTCATAAGCCCAAATGGATTGAATCCGCCGCTAGACAAACCAAGTCTAACATTCCCGCACTCATTCGCAAACCAAGGATAAGTTCGATCCACATGCTTCCATGCCTGCATCGGTAGGATGTCGACTTTACCATCATCTATACGTTCTTCCATGTGCCACCTCATTTGCTTAGCAGTATCTTTATTCATATACAACCGTTTTAGCCTAGGTATTAAGGGAAAATGACGAAGGACCTTTGCTGGAATCTTCCTTTGCTTAAGCATAGACCTTCTGTCCCATGTGTCGAATAATTTTTGCGTTGTACCCACCGTGATACTCCACAAACTGGACACTCCTGAAGATCTTTGTTATCCTTATAGTAGAGGATACAATCATTAGGGCATGCGTCGATTTTTTTGTAATCAAGTCCTATAACAGAAACAATCTTCTTTGCGTTATCATAATTTCTTGGAATGCTCTCTTTTCCATTTGGAATCACTTTTCTCAAAGAACACAAGCAACATATTAAAATATTTATCCGCCATTCCGCTAAGAGACTTTATAATAAAAGACGCAAAGATAAATGATAACTCGGTGAACTTCGGTGCAACCCTCATACGAGATCATTTTCATTGTCATCTATTAATTTCATTATCTGCACCAGCTCCTCGTGATCATTCACACCTCTAGCATTTTCTGTAACTCCAGCATCCTCGGCACCTTCAATTTCATCTATATTAGGAACTGTTAACATATTAGCAAGCATTGTATGTGTATCATCTATCCTCCCATCGGCGTCTGGGTCTCCGCCATCAATTTCATTTCTTCAAGACATCCTTCCCCATGAAACGTCCAATATTTGTACTCCTCATGAAATCCTGATATTAAGTGTTTATGTAAATCACTTTTATCCACCAATGCCATATTTTTACACCAACAGCAGGGACAATACACGACATTACTATTTAACTTTCGTGGGTCTGCTAAGGCGTACTGTATGAATTGATTTATTCCATCTTTATATCGACTGTCCCTCCATCTATCAATACGAGGAATATCGATCCATGATTTGTCGGGAACTATCCTCATCTGTATGATATATATATAATATTATTCATAAATGAAATTAAGCATAATTAGGTAATGTGAAATTTTATTATTAAAGCATCAAATACCCGGTTGGGTGATATTAACTTTTTCCACGACATCAAGGAAATACAAATTATAATAATCTCAGAGGGGGAATTGTCAGAACATAAATTATGTGGGCGTAAAATCTAACGCTCATATTTTCAATAAGACACTTTAACGGCTGTCATAGGAAATGGACCTATCCCATTAGGAATATAGTAGTGTCTACAACTACCTTTACATACTTTATGCGTTTTTATTTCTTAAAAATTTGTGACACCTACCATTGTTCTCGAGTACAGCATGGATGTAATAATGCGTATCAATGATCGATAATAGATCGATAATAGATCGATACGCAAAACAACATACGCTTATTGTACACGGAGAACAATGCGATACGTGTTATCGAAATTTTTAATGAATAAAATGCATAATGTATACAAAGATAGATGATACACTACTGTATTCCTAACCTGTACGAGAAGGGGAATCCTCCCCGGACAGATCTAATAATTATTGTATGTAGATCATGCTTCTAACATAAATCACGTTATTCTCTTTAGATATAAAAAGTATTCTCACATCCAACTAGAATTACGTGCGTTTATATTAGAAGAGATTCACATCCAACATTATTAGACGGGAAACTAGGGGTAACGACTTCCGATTCATATAATCATGATATATAACACAATACAATATCATATATCTAACTAAATTGAATGCATCAATAACAATAGAATCAGTTTATCATAACTATCCTTTGTTTAATTAGAGTATTAGACTTATAGTAATATAATCCGATTGTATTATTGTTAAAGTTAGTATAAAGTTAGTTTAATTATGGTTAGGGACTTAGGGTAATGTAATTAGATTTAGTATTAGGATTATTTTCGATAGTTACTTCATAGAGTTAGGATTAGCGTTATATATATTTAAATTAGTTATTAATATTTAGGATTAAGATAAAATTTGAGTGAGAGTTAGTTTAATTATCGGGTCATTGTCTTGGGAAATGAATTTAAGGTAATAATTAGGATTTCTAATTGATTAGATTTGTTCAATTAGGATTAGGCTAACTAAAGTTTAATTAATACCATTATTAACGGGATTAGGTTACGAAAGATCATTAAAGATAGGATTAGGATTATAAAAAGTTAAGATTTAAGTATATTATTATAAATCATTAAAGTTAGGATTAGGGTTATAAAAAGATAACTAGGATTACTCTTAGGCTCATATTTCTTTATCGAGATTAATTTAATTGAGTTATGCAAGTTAGGATTAAAGTAGATTATTGAGTTATTAAAGTTAGGATTAAATTTATTAAAGTTAAATTAATTAGTTAGAGTTAGAAAAATGCTAAATTATTTATTAAAGTTAGTTGAATTAGGATTATATACTTGGGTATATAAGTTTAATTGGCTAGATTTAATAAAAATTAAAGTTAGGGTTAGGGTTAACAAACTTTAAGTTATCTTAATTAGGGTTATGTGATCAATTTGGGTTATATATGATAAATATCAATTAGGGTAGATCATTATAATTAAAGGTTAGGGATTAGGTTTTTAATTTCAATTCTTAAAATAAGAGTAATAAAATTGTATATAACCCTAATTCAATTGTATATAATCCATAAAATTGTAATAAAAATTAGAAATCATTAAAAGATTATACCTTGATCGGTGGTGGCTGAGGCGAGGCTGCCCTCGGCAGAGGAGGAGGCGGCGCTCGACGGAGAAGGCGAGCCGGCGCTGGAGTTCGACGGAGAAGATGGCGAGGCGCGGCGCTCGACGGAGAAGGCGAGCCGGCGCTGGAGTTCGACGGAGAAGGCGAGCCGGCGCTGGAGTTCGACGGAGAAGATGGCGAGGCGCGGCGCTCGACGGAGAAGGCGAGCCGGCGCTGGAGTTCGACGGAGAAGGCGAGCCGGCGCTGGAGTTCGACGGAGAAGGCGAGCCGGCGCTGGAGTTCGACGGAGAAGATGGCGAGGCGCGGCGCTCGACGGAGAAGGCGAGCCGGCGCTGGAGTTCGACGGAGAAGATGGCGAGGCGCGGCGCTCGACGGAGAAGGCGAGCCGGCGCTGGAGTTCGACGGAGAAGATGGCGAGGCGCGGCGCTCGACGGAGAAGGCGAGCCGGCGCTGGAGTTCGACGGAGAAGGCGAGCCGGCGCTGGAGTTCGACGGAGAAGGCGAGCCGGCGCTGGAGTTCGACGGAGAAGGCGAGCCGGCGCTGGAGTTCGACGGAGAAGGCGAGCCGGCGCTGGAGTTCGACGGAGAAGGCGAGCCGGCGCTGGAGTTCGACGGAGAAGGCGAGCCGGCGCTGGAGTTCGACGGAGAAGATGGCGAGGCGCGGCGCTCGACGGAGAAGGCGAGCCGGCGCTGGAGTTCGACGGAGAAGGCGAGCCGGCGCTGGAGTTCGACGGAGAAGGCGAGCCGGCGCTGGAGTTCGACGGAGAAGGCGAGCCGGCGCTGGAGTTCGACGGAGAAGATGGCGAGGCGCGGCGCTCGACGGAGAAGGCGAGCCGGCGCTGGAGTTCGACGGAGAAGGCGAGCCGGCGCTGGAGTTCGACGGAGAAGGCGAGCCGGCGCTGGAGTTCGACGGAGAAGATGGCGAGGCGCGGCGCTCGACGGAGAAGGCGAGCCGGCGCTGGAGTTCGACGGAGAAGATGGCGAGGCGCGGCGCTCGACGGAGAAGGCGAGCCGGCGCTGGAGTTCGACGGAGAAGGCAGCGAGCAGCGAACAACAATATTCATGTGGCGAGAAATGACGTGGCGATGTATTGTAATAAAACGTTCGATAAAATAGCCGGAAAACGCATTTTCGATAGCTATCGCTAGCCGGGTATCCGTCGGCGATGTTCCCGTCGACAAAAGCCCAAAATCCACTAGTGACGATAGTTTATCAAGGTTAATAGCAGCAAAACTCCCATACAATAGCCAAATTGCGGATAGACCTTTTTGTTGGAATTACTCTGGCATTTTAGTCCGGGAAAAGGGTAAAAGACCAATTTAGTTCTTGTACTAGGGCTTCATTCCCAAATTGTTCTTTGCACTTTAATTTTTTCCTCAACTTAGTCATTGTTCCCCTAGTTAGATATAAACTTAATCTTTTTTTTTATTAACATTTTGTTAAAAATCCATTAAATATAAATTAAAAGGACAATTATATCCTAAAAATCATCTTCCCTCTTAAACCTGGCAATGAACCTTTGGAATGGAACTAATGTAAGGTTTACACCGTTCTTCTTTCTAGTATATAAGAATGTGTTTAAAATTAGATGATAAATCATTAAAGTTAGGATTAAATTTATTAAAGTTAGGATTAAATTTATTAAAGTTAGGATTAAATTTATTAAAGTTAGGATTAAATTTATTAAAGTTAGGATTAAATTTATTAAAGTTAGGATTAAATTTATTAAAGTTAGGATTAAATTTATTAAAGTTAGGATTAGGGTTATAAAAAGATAACTAGGATTACTCTTAGGCTCATATTTCTTTATCGAGATTAATTTAATTGAGTTATGCAAGTTAGGATTAAATTTATTAAAGTTAGGATTAAATTTATTAAAGTTAAATTAATTAGTTAGAGTTAGAAAAATGCTAAATTATTTATTAAAGTTAGGATTAAATTTATTAAAGTTAGGATTAAATTTATTAAAGTTAAATTAATTAGTTAGAGTTAGAAAAATGCTAAATTATTTATTAAAGTTAGGATTAAATTTATTAAAGTTAGGATTAGGGTTATAAAAAGATAACTAGGATTACTCTTAGGCTCATATTTCTTTATCGAGATTAATTTAATTGAGTTATGCAAGTTAGGATTAAATTTATTAAAGTTAAATTAATTAGTTAGAGTTAGAAAAATGCTAAATTATTTATTAAAGTTAAATTAATTAGTTAGAGTTAGAAAAATGCTAAATTATTTATTAAAGTTAGGATTAGGGTTATAAAAAGATAACTAGGATTACTCTTAGGCTCATATTTCTTTATCGAGATTAATTTAATTGAGTTATGCAAGTTAGGATTAAATTTATTAAAGTTAGGATTAGGGTTATAAAAAGATAACTAGGATTACTCTTAGGCTCATATTTCTTTATCGAGATTAATTTAATTGAGTTATGCAAGTTAGGATTAAAGTAGATTATTGAGTTATTAAAGTTAGGATTAAATTTATTAAAGTTAGGATTAAAGTAGATTATTGAGTTATTAAAGTTAGGATTAAAGTAGATTATTGAGTTATTAAAGTTAGGATTAGGGTTATAAAAAGATAACTAGGATTACTCTTAGGCTCATATTTCTTTATCGAGATTAATTTAATTGAGTTATGCAAGTTAGGATTAAAGTAGATTATTGAGTTATTAAAGTTAGGATTAAATTTATTAAAGTTAGGATTAGGGTTATAAAAAGATAACTAGGATTACTCTTAGGCTCATATTTCTTTATCGAGATTAATTTAATTGAGTTATGCAAGTTAGGATTAAATTTATTAAAGTTAGGATTAAATTTATTAAAGTTAAATTAATTAGTTAGAGTTAGAAAAATGCTAAATTATTTATTAAAGTTAAATTAATTAGTTAGAGTTAGAAAAATGCTAAATTATTTATTAAAGTTAGGATTAAATTTATTAAAGTTAGGATTAAATTTATTAAAGTTAGGATTAAATTTATTAAAGTTAGGATTAGGGTTATAAAAAGATAACTAGGATTACTCTTAGGCTCATATTTCTTTATCGAGATTAATTTAATTGAGTTATGCAAGTTAGGATTAAATTTATTAAAGTTAGGATTAAATTTATTAAAGTTAGGATTAAAGTAGATTATTGAGTTATTAAAGTTAGGATTAAATTTATTAAAGTTAGGATTAAATTTATTAAAGTTAGGATTAAATTTATTAAAGTTAGGATTAAAGTAGATTATTGAGTTATTAAAGTTAGGATTAAAGTAGATTATTGAGTTATTAAAGTTAGGATTAAATTTATTAAAGTTAGGATTAAATTTATTAAAGTTAGGATTAAATTTATTAAAGTTAGGATTAAAGTAGATTATTGAGTTATTAAAGTTAGGATTAAATTTATTAAAGTTAGGATTAAATTTATTAAAGTTAAATTAATTAGTTAGAGTTAGAAAAATGCTAAATTATTTATTAAAGTTAGGATTAGGGTTATAAAAAGATAACTAGGATTACTCTTAGGCTCATATTTCTTTATCGAGATTAATTTAATTGATTCCTTAACGAAAGTTAAAATAGGACTAAGTTTACATCTAACAAGTTATACGAGGACAAAGTTGAGAAAAAAATAAAGTTCAGGGACCAATTTGAGAATTAAGTCCTAGTATAGGGATCAAATTGGTTTTTTACCGTGGGAAAACATCAAAAGGTTCCGAAGAAATGCAGAAGAAGAAGCGGCAAAAAGTGAAGGGGTATACCAACCGATCATACTGATCGATGGGCTCTGACGGTGCACTGACAAGTCGAACAGACCGGTCGAATTACCCTCCAGACCTCCCCTGATCATTTTGAGTTGTTTTGTGTTTTATAATCATGTTCGGGTTAGAAGTCCTAGTTGATATTGTATTTCGGTTTAACTCTGTAAATACAAGTTTTGCAGGTTTAGGGTTAAGAGTGCTGGGACATAGCGTTATATTTCATGAAATTCTAGTTGGACTTAGATTGGGGATTGAATTTCATTGGAAAAAATTAATTATAATTGGAATTAAATTCTAATTGGAAGGGAATTAGAATTGATAATCCAAGTCAAAGAAGGAGTTCTACATGAATTCAAAAGAGGGGAAAGCTCTTTAAATACCCCTTTGAGAGGTTTATTGTAATTCGAAAGCTCTTTAAATGTCCCTTAGAGAGGTTTATTGTAAATCAAGTCAAAGGAAACCCATGAAAAGTTGCATATTGTAGGAGAGAAGTAGAGAGGGCTAAGAAGAGAAATATAGAGTTTTGAGAGATGTTTTGGTGAGATTGAGAGAGGGTTTCTTGTGGAATCGTTAGAGATCACAAGAATAGATTGTATCTTGTAAATCTCTAGAATAAAAGAAGACTCAAATCTCTCCCCATGGATGTAGGCGAGCCGAATCATGTAAATTTTATGTCTTTGTCTCTTGATCTATTTTATTTGTGGTAAATTGCTTTCTCTTTTGTTCAAACGTGCAGTTTCTCTAAGTTTCTTACATCGCTTGATGATCGATTGATCTAAGATGAAGGAGGAGATCTAGTTGAGGGTTTCTGTGATGCTTCTCCAAGCAACACTTCCGTATTGAATGCCGGTTAGTGGCCATGATCAATGTCAGGTTGCGAGTGACGGACGCTAACAATTGGTATTAGAGTGTCACGTAATACCGACAATTAGTATCATAGTCGAATCAATTAGGTCAGATTTAATTCTTCAAAGAAAAGTTTGATCCTTGAGGCATGGAATTAAAAAGGTATTCAATGATGAAGACCGAGATAATGGGTCCAACTGGACCTAGGGCTGCAAAGAAGAAGAAGTCTATGGCGGATATCTTAGTTTCCACCCTGTAGGCGTTGAAAATTGCCTATAAGTCCCCGAACATGACTCGTGACAATGAGTCGACAATTGGCGAGCCATCCGACGACGTAACGGCGAACCGTTGACGACGTAATAATAAGTGACCGCGACGCAAACGCATAAAGCGAGTCGATAAAATGCATGAAGCGAGTCGGCGAGGCGTGCAAGTCAGTGAAGCGACGAACCGCATACGAATAATGGGATAAACCCAACTATGAAGCTTTAGATTAGCGAACATCGACGAGACTGAACCGGATCAGACTCGAAAGAAAAATGACGAAAACATGCCACTTGGGCGGCTCGGTGGCCGAGCCACCAAGAGGTGGCTAGGCACAGATCCGACCCGCGACCCGCTTTAAAGCCTATAAATACAGGGGGGTGTCTCATTTTTTAAAAGGAAGGCGGGACTTTTGAGGAGAAGGGGAGGCTCTGCCGGATTCAACAGTGATCCACGCTTAGATCCGACAGTGAGATCCGAGATTTCAGCGAACCCGTCAGCATAGAGCGAAGAAGTTCGAGAGATCTAAGGGTCGGATCTACACGTGACCCCTCCGGATCAAACTTTGTTTTGACCCTGAGAAGAGTGGTGATTTCGCTTGGTCGATTTCACTCACTTTGGCGATTATTTCCTTCGTGAAATAATCCCCTTGATCGTGTAGATCTTACATCGGCTCAGATCACACAGCGGTCCACGGATAAACCCCAGCATAGGCAAAGATCCCACGCAAGCAGGAGTCTGATAAACAGAGTCCTGTGTTTGTTTCAGGAAAAAGTTATAAATTTTTTTCTCTTGATTTTCATTGTAATCAAGTCTTATAAAAAGATGAACTTTTAAATTCATTGTAGCGCATGAAGCTGTAATGAGTTCATCAATGAAGATCAACACGACTTTTCCCGCGAACAAGCTGGCGACCACAGTGGGAGCCAACGATCTCGCTGATGAGATCGTCGTGTCGCAACTGCGAATAGCGATCCCGTCGAAGAGGAGGTCGAATACGAGTTCGATCAATAAAAGTTCGAGGAGTATCTATCATCCTCGTCCAGATCGTCCTCCCCCCGCAAATCCAGGATGATTTTCGCTGCAAGGAAGATCCGCTGGCCCTCGGATCCGGAATCTCAAGGCGAGGATCCCAACCCCGCTGCTGCCAAAGTCGCAATAAGCAGCGTCCTTCCGGCATCTAAGATGGTCGGATCTGCAGATCTGAACTCCTCTGTGCAGGAGATGACCGCCGATGGCGTGCCGACTCTCTCAAAGAGAGCCCGCCAGAGGCGACGCCAACGCCTGGCGCGTCAGTTCGCCAAGGCCCTAGAATCGGTTGATGGGATCCGCTATGAGATGGATCTCAAGTTCAGAAGAGGTCAAAGGCCTCAACAACAGATGGTTAGCAGCTCCTCCAAACCGTTAATAAGTGAATGGGTCCGTGTCAGACGGAACCGTTCAACGCTTCGAGGCGCTTAGAAAGCAGGCCTGCCCCAGCAGGCTCTAGTTCAAGAGGCCCGAATATTGAACAAAGAAGAAGTGGCCAAGAAGCCACCAAAGATGCGCCAAGTTTGGAGGCCGAAATCCGGAACGACGATTCTAATCAGGGCAGAAATGTCAACTAGGGATCAGCCACCTCAGGCTGATTCGACTAAGGCTCGGCCGCTACAGGGTAACCTGAATCAAAGAAAGGTCACCCCAATACCGATTCCACCTCCGGTGATCACATCCAAATCTCCGTCTAACTCTGTTCCCGCTTCGGTCGATCCCGCTGGCTTACCCCGAAGCAAGAAAATGATATTAGAGCCCCTCGGTCCATTGCAAGATGATCGAGGCAAAATTCCGGTTAAGGAACGTTTGGGCCCGTTAAAGAGGTCCCGGACAACTTGTAGGATCGCTGATCTAACACACTAAAACACTAGAGGGGGGTAAATAGTATTATTTAAAAAATTATGCAAAATAGATTATAAATTGCAATAAAGATAGCATCAATCACAGAAAATCACAAACACAAACAAGAGATTTTATACTGGTTCCACCTCCCCGGTGTACATCCAGTCCCTAAGCAAATCTCTCTTGAGATTTCCACTATGATTTTGAAAAACAATTACAAAATCAAAAAGCAAACCTGACTAATTTGTAAGACCATGCAAATTACACACAATCTCTACACCAAGAGATCAACACCTCTCAAAACCCGAGAGAAAACTTTTCTTGAATCAACAACAACAATTCCTATAAGCCTTGATGTATTGTGATGTGTAGCCGTGGCTTAGGAATCTTTTTTAATCTCTGGAAAATGCCCAAGTGATTTGTATATAGGATTAAATTCAAAGGCAAAATCAGACAATACTTGTTCTCAACTTTTTTTCTCTTAAGAATGTTAAAAAGTTGAAGCTTATGGATAGGGAATGATGTGTGAATTTCTGAACTTGTAACCTATTTATATCCCTTTGAAAAGACACTTTTTAGCCAAAGAAATGGATATAAACGGCTAAAAACAGTCACAAATTCAAAACCTGAAAAGTCAGAAAACTGTCTATGTAGTCGACTAATAGTCATAGTAGTCGACTACTCTGAGTTAAGACAGACTTTGTTAATTCAGGGTTGTTCTTAGTAGTCGACTATATCTGTAATATAGTCGACTACACTGTAATTTTGACAGAAACTAAATTTAAGTGTAAGATCTTAGTAGTCGACTATAACATGCATAGTAGTCGACTACACTATAATTTTACAGAATCTTGAAATATGTCTAAGTCTTAAGTAGTCAACTACACTGTATATTAGTCGACTATTACGTAAAATGACGAAACTTATATTTTAACACAAAGCTTTAAATATTAGACTACTATTCTAATTAGTCGACTATTAAGAGATGAAAATGATATGAATGCAATATTTTTAGACTTATTAACTATAAACTCTAATGGTTAACATAGGGATTTCTATTGTTAACCAACACACTAAGCATATGTTAGTGTGTTCTAAAAGTGTGTGTGTGTGAGTGATCAAGGCTTGTACAAATTTTCTGAGTAAAGAAGATATAAAAATTACATTGAGCTCTCATCTTCAATACTTCACAATACCTTGAACTCATCTTGCACTTGTCCACATATCTTATTCATGTTTAAAGTTGATATCTGCATTGACAAATTAGCGTATATATATATATAACACACATAATATAAATTGTTATCATCAAAACAATATCTTTGGAGACATGATATCCAACACAACTCACAGTACTGGGGGTCGCATCCACCTCCACCACGACAGGAAGATTCCTGTAGCTGCTCGCACCGGGCTGCGAATTGAAGTTCAAGAGCCCATCGAAACTTCACACCCGTAAGGGTGAACGTTGAGACGAGTGACTTTTGAAGTTCTAATAATGCGGCTCATCCTCAGAAGGAAATATTTTCATCTGACGACGATGACGTTATACCTGAGAAGTCGTACCAACACACGATGGGTTGCTCTGACATTCATAACGATGAGTTATACTATCGTGCTGGGGGTATGAGTAAATCTCGAAAAAAGAGTTCCCCAGAGTTGAACACACATTGTCTATGTTCCAAGCTGATAAGGGCGGTGTTGTCGGAGTGTAACTGCACCAAGACAGCTCCGGAGAAGGTGTCGGTCTTTGATAGGCTTGGCATCGAAATGCCAAAACCCAGGTTGAGGCGCTTCCGCGGAAGAAGATCGGTGTCTCAAGGTGATGAATTGCCAAGAGTCACCATCAACATGACTAGCAAAGGGGCGTCGACACGTGCCATTCCCGGGGTATCTCAACAAATGACTCGGTTGCGGTCCGGGACTATCAGACGACCTAACTATAGCAGAGTGCAGAGGGGGTTACCCTCAGATGACGAAGTGTCGGACGCTGGCTCTGCAATTGCTTCCGATAATACGGTTTTCAGCGAGGGACAACCCCGTTAGGCATTCACGATCAGTGCAGAACAAGTGGCTAAGATGCTTGAAGAGGCTATGACCAAGCAAAAGGAGAATTTCAAATTCGAGATGGAGATGGCCATGCAGCAAATGAGAGAGATGCATGACCAGCAAATCCAAGCACTAACGAATCCCCAGGGTAAATCAAGTCGTCGCAATAACGTCAACCAAACGGACAGTGACACGGACAGGGATGAAGACTGTAACGCCGATAATCCCCTTGATAAACAGAATCCGAGAGGTAGCCTCGAGAACGCCAGTGGTAACGCCGTCGTCCCTCCTCAAAATCACCCGAACAGAGACGTAGGTGAGAATGAAAAGATAAAGGACCTCGAGAGTAAGATCAACACTTTGATTTCCGCCCAAAAGGTAATGAAGATGGGTATACCATGTTCGTACCCAAGGGAATGGGAATCAATCCCGTATCCGGCGAAGTTCAATCTAATAAACTTTACGTTGTTCGACGGGAAGGGCTCACCCATTCAGCATTTGATCTACTTCAAGTACCACCTGGGGGTTATTTCCAGTAACGAGCCCTTGATGGTTCGGTCATTCGTTGGCACTCTTCGAGGGGCTACCTTCGATTGGTACCACCGTCTCGAGCCGGGGAGCGTTAACAGCTAGAACGATATGGAGACCATGTTCCTCACCAATTTCTTCGATGACGATACCGAGATATCCATTGAGACTTTGTTGGATGAAAAATAAAAGGACGGAGAGATGGTAGACAGCTTCGTCAAGCGGTTCCGAACCAAGGCAATGAATTTTAGGGACCCGATAACTGAGGAGTTCATTCTCCAGACCTGCCATAATAACCTTTTGTTGGACGTACTGGAAGCAATGGGAACGGTGCCGTCCAAGACATGGAGAGACTTGAAGGTGCGCGGAGAGCAAGCCGAGCGATTCCTTAAGAGGAAAAAGGCAGAAAGAGGCCAGCAAAAGGCAAATGCTCACAAATAGAATTTCATCCCACGCGGCAAAGGGAAGGCGCATGTGAAAGTAGTGGACGCAAACCAAACGTTCCAGCTGCAGCCGCAGCAACAACCACAACAGCGAGCGCCGCAACAATCGCAGCCTCAATGGCAGCAACGACCTTAAAAACAGAAGTCGTCAGAACCAAGGTTCCCCAAAGTCTATTCTTTCAAGGAAGACAAGGTTCCCGGTATTTTCAAATACCTCCTGGAGAATAATAAGATCCAGCTACCACCAATCGTGAATCAGGAGGAGACAAATAAGGTCACAGATCCGAGGTACTGCGCATTCCACAGACCGGTTCACCATCCAACAAAGTCGTGCTACCATCTCAAGGATAAGATCTAGGCCTTGATCGATGTAGGGGTCATTACCCCAAAGCTGTCCAAAGAAAAGAAAGTGGGGGCGAACGCAGTATCCATCAGCTTCGGATCGGTGCCTTTAACTTGGTTTCAACCGAAGCTCGTCGTGAAAGTAGGGATGAAGATGGTGAATGATGATCCTCACGGACAACGAAAAAAGGGGCTCGTGCCACATACAGCCCCAAACGGCGAAATTCTTTGGGTCCACCCTGACTTGCTCGAAGATGATCAGTGGGCGACCTCTTCATCTAAGAAGAAATCAAAGGGCAAGGGGAAACCATGTCATGCCACTTTAGCAATCTCGGAGAAGAATGATGAACAAATATTGACATTCCAGCTTTCCGAAGAGGAACATGAAGTCTTCACCACAAGGAGCAGACACGAGTACAAATACAAGTATCTCGAAGCTTCTAATCCAAATGCTAAGACGCTGACGGAGCTGGGAGTGGCCATGACTCTCCCCTGGAAAAATACTGGACGGCGATGCATGGAGGACATGGCCAAACTGAAGGAGAAGTAACCCCAACATCAGGAGGTTCAAGTCCCGAAGTAGTCTCGATTCAATCGTCTGATTGGAAGGGACAAACCGGAAAGTTCGAGCTCCCCGTACCGCTTCGATATTATGGCCCAATTGGCTAACATCCCAGCGAGGATAACCCTCTATAAGCTGCTACGGCCATCAAAAGAACTAGAGAGGCCCTACAGGAAGCCCTGGCTGACTCTGAGGTGTTTCTCACTCAGATCGAGCCAAGTCCTGAAGAACCAGAGTCTTCAGCCCAGCAATGCAACCTCGCAACCAAGAACTTCCACTGCATTACTTACCAAGGAAGACATGCAGATGAAAAATTCAAAGCACGACAGGCCGCTATATTTTACTGGATACATTGGCTCCAGCGAAGTCAACCGAATCCAAGTTGATCCGGGTTTCGCTGTGAGTATCATGCCCCTCTGCCTGATGTATAGCCTCGGGATTTCTGCCAATAAACTGGCATCTACAGGCACGGTGATATATGGATTTAATACTAGTGGGTCTAGGCCGCTAGGTAAAATCCGGATAAAGTGCCAGATGGGAGATTTGAAGTCTGAAGTCACATGCTATATGATTGATGCAGAGACTTCCTATAACTTATTATTGGGTCGGCCATGGATCCATAATAATGTTATAGTTCCCTCCACTCTTCATCAGTGTCTAAAATATGTTGACACAAATAATGAAGTCAAGACGGTGGTCACGGATAAGCAACCGTTTAAGGGGTTGGAGAACTACTTTACTGACTCCCTCCTTTACGGTAACGAGTCCGATACTGAATCATCGGCCCAAAGCACGGACAGCGGCGAGGAAGCTAATATCGAAGACGGTCTTGATTACGATGGTGGTTTTGTCATAAATGACATTGTACCCTTTGTAGTCAATCTTGACGATGGAGAATCGTCGGATGATAGTTGTAATTGGTGACTTACTGATAATGAAATAAATAATGATTTAGAGTACTCGCTGTCTCTTACTGATGTGATGAAAGGATTGTACGATGAGCCCGAGTTGCATATGCCGATTCGGTCATCTTGTGTAACACAGAAGCATATCCGGGAGTCTTTCAGGACAACATTCATCATTCCAGGTAAAATAGGCGATGAAAAGGATTTGGTCTGTGGTAAAGGAGATATGATTCCAGCACCAGACCACTTTTTGAGAGAGGATGTTAATGACGATAACCCTGGCTCTCATCTGTTCAGATATAGTCGAGAAGCGTAGAATCTCATGAAAAGATGGGGGTATGACTTTGCGCGAGCAGAGGGTCTTTATTTCTGACGAGGTCCTCAAGTCCCTGGTACTGCGTCCCAAAGGGAAAACCCGATAATTACTATGGATTCAGGAGAGGATCGGGGTATGTATCTTCTTCATAAGATGAATGCTGTTGTTTGATCGATAACCAATTATCCGATTCGAGAGATGGATGTTCATCTGATTCCTTTGCTTGGGATTCTGACGTCAGCATCGGTGAAATGTTTAAGGGTTTGATATCGAATGTGACTACAGCCAACCCCACCACGATGGAGGATGATGAGCAGATACCAACGTGGGAAGACCCGTGGATCCATCACCTCAATATGCAATACGGAGATCGATTCGAGCAAAGAGGACCCCCCACCAAGGATGAAGTGGTCCAGATCAATATAAGTGACGAAGCATACCCTAAGCCCATATTCATTAGCAATAGTCTCTCCCTAGAGGAGAAAGAAGATTTGATTGCTCTCATCAGGGAATATATCGACGTCTTCGCTTGGATCTACGAAGACATGCCAGGACTCGACCCAAATGTGGCGACGCACCATCTCAACATCAAGATGGATGCCAAACCTGTCAAGCAACAGCAGAGACAGTTTCGTCCGTAGATTATGGAAGCGATTGTAGCGGAACTGAAAAGGCTCATAGAGTCGGGTTTTATCAGGGAAGAACAACATCCAGATTGGGTGGCGAATATTGTCCTGGTTCTAAAGAAGAATGGGACGATCAGAATCTGCATCGATTACAGAGATCTGAACGTCGCATGCCCAAAAGATGACTTTTCTCTTTCAATCACTGACGTTATCATTGACAATACGTGTGGATTCGAGAGAATGTCCTTCATGGATGGTTTTTCAGGTTATAATCAAATCAAGATACTCCCGGATGATGAAAAACACACAGCGTTCAGAACTCCCCTCGGTGTCTTCTGCTACACGGTCATGCGATTCGGTCTGAAGAACGCAGGCGCCATACACCAGCAAGTGATGACGAAGATTTTCCAGGAACATCTTTGAAAAATGGTCGAGTGCTACGTCGATGACTTAGTCGTGAAGAGCCACGACAAAAATGACCACATCAAAGACTTGAGGACAATGTTCGATCTCATGCGGAGTCATCGGTTAAAGATGAACCCTACCAAATCCTTCCTCGGAATGTCCAGCGGCAAATTCCTCGGATTCGTTGTCACCACTAAGGGTATTCATATTGACCCAGATAAAGTGAAGGTGATACATGAATTAGAACCCCCAAAAAATCTAAAAGAACTCAGAGGGTTACAGGGGCGATTAGCTTATGTCCGGTGATTCATATCGAACCTCTCTGGAAAATGCCAGCCATTTTCTAAGCTAACCAAGAAAGGCGTGTCATTTGTCTGGGACGACGCCTGTCAAAAGGCATTCAAGGATATCAAAACATATCTAGCGAATCCTCCCGTTCTCGTTGCACCGGAGTCAGGTAAACCGTTCTTGATTTACATCAAGGAAATGAACCATTCATTAAATGCTTTACTCGCGCAAGACGATGATAGCGGTCAAGAACAGGCGGTGTATTACCTGAGCCAGACTTTAGTGGGTGCTGAATCCCGCTATCCGATGATCGAGAAGGAGTGCCTTGCGTTGGTTTTCGCGATTCAAAAGATGCGGCACTACTTAGTTGGGCAGACGATTTATGTTATCTCCAACGTAAATTTAGTCCGGATATTCATGACGCAACCAGTCTCTATGAATTGGCGTTTGGCAAAATGGGCCTTGCTCTTGTCTCAATACGACTTACACTTCAAGCAACAGAAGTCGGTCAAAGGACATGCAATTTACGATCTCTTAGCAACTAACCCAATAACGGATGTAGCTGAATTATATGATGACTTGCCAGATGAAACCCATGAAGTCAACACTCATCACATCAGCAAATATGGCAATTGTACTTTGACGGAGCTTCTCGAGCAACCAATGTGACAAGTACCCCTGGATGTTCTAAGATTTCTTTCGGAGTTGGAGTTATCTTAGTTTTCTCGGGGAAGCATGTGATGCCTTGGGCTTACTCGCTAACCGAGCCGTGCTCCAATATGTGGTCGAATACAACACGTTACTTATTGGACTCAGTTTCGCCAAAGAGCTGCGAGTCGAATATCTCGAAGCCTTTGGGGATTCCTAACTCATAGTCGATGCATCCATGGGGACTACGGGTCGAATCGACTTGATTCCGTGACACCAGCGCCGTTGAGATGGTGGACTTGTTTGAAGAATTTTTCATCGAGTATATTCCAGCCTCGAGCGCATCAGCGGATGCATGCGGCGTTAGCGATATCGTTAAGCGCAACCTCGAGGCTGAGCGGTTAGTCAGCGAGAACTCACCAACTATTTGTACCGAGGAGGAAGACGAAAAAGGGTGGTCATCAAAGAGGTGCACTCAACCCAAGTTGAGCTGGAGCCGGGATTGGCGTTTTCCTATAATCGACTTCGTCTATGGTATTTTGCGGAAAGGCGTAAAGAGAATCGATCCAGATGAAAAGTTCTTTTATAATCAGAGACCGAGGCGTTATATGTGCATTAGATGCGATGGCTTCGCTCGGTGCCTTCGAACAAAGAAGCGAAGAAGTCCTTAAGGAAGCACGGAGGAGGTGTGTGCGCCACCAACACTGTCCCAAGCATGATCATTATCGGAAAAATGGGATACCGATAGCGATGATTAATGATGCAATCGAGTGCGGCTCGAAAGTGCCATGCATGTCAAATACCAGAATTACATGCATCAACCCGGAGCATTTGCATCCTTCCGCTACATCTTGGCGTTCGAGGCGTGGGGTATGGACATTGTGGGTCCTATTTTTCTCCGTCGAGTTAAAGGTGATCGGTTCATTCTCGATTACCGACTATTTCTCCAAGTGGGCTGAAGCAATTCGCTTAAAAGTGAAAATTTAGTCAGGATATTCATGGCGCAACCGGTCTCTATGAATTGGCGTTTGGCAAAATGGGCCTTGCTCTTGTCTCAATACGACTTACACTTCAAGCAACAGAAGTCGGTCAAAGGACATGCAATTTACGATCTCTTAGCAACTAACCCAATAACGGATGTAGCTGAATTATATGATGACTTGCCAGATGAAACCCATGAAGTCAACACTCATCACATCAGCAAATATGGCAATTGTACTTTGACGGAGCTTCTCGAGCAACCAATGTGATAAGTACCCCTGGATGTTCTAAGATTTCTTTCGGAGTTGGAGTTATCTTAGTTTTCTCGGGGAAGCATGTGATGCCTTGGGCTTACTCGCTAACCGAGCCGTGCTCCAATATGTGGTCGAATACAACACGTTACTTATTGGACTCAGTTTCGCCAAAGAGCTGGGAGTCGAATATCTCGAAGCCTTTGGGGATTCCTAACTCATAGTCAGACAGATCCATGGGGACTACGAAGTCAGGAATCTGGACTTGATTCCGTATCACCAGGCGGCCGTTGAGATGGTGGACTTGTTTGAAGAATTTTTCATCGAGTATATTCCGCGCCACCAGAACGCATACGCGGATGCATTAGCAGTATTAGTAGTATCGTTAGTGCAACCTCCTGAGACTGAATAGTTAGTCACTGTGAGAACTCACCAACTATTTGTACCGAGGAGGAAGACGAAAAAGGGGTGGTCATCAAAGAGGTGCACTCAACCCAAGTTGAACTGGAGCCCTAGGATTGGCGTTTTCCTATAATCGACTACGTCCTATCTGGTATTTTGCCAGAAGACGTAAAAGAGAGGGAATCGATCTGACGAAGAGCGCCAAAGTTCTTTATAATCTGAGACCGGGCGTTATATCGTCAGATGCGACGGCTTCTTTGCCGGTGCCTTTGAACAAAGCGAGAAGAAGTCCTTAAGGAAGCACACGGAGGAGAGTGTGGCGCACACCAACCTGGTCCCAAGCTTTATGATCGTATCAGAAGAATGGGATACTTCTGGCTAACGATGATTAATGATGCAATCGAGTACGCTCGAAAGTGCCACGCATGTCAAATACACACGAATTACATGCATCAACCCCCGGAGCATTTGCATCCTTCGGCGACATCTTGGCCGTTCGAGACGTGGGGTATGGACATTATGGGTCCTATTTTTCCTCCGTCAGTTAAAGGTGATAGGTTCATTCTCGCGATTACCGACTATTTCTCCAAGTGGGCTGAAGCTATTCCGCTTAAAGAAGTGAAAACGATCAATGTCATTAGGTTCATCAAGCATCACGTCATCTATAGACACGGCATGCCGAGACGGATCATACATGACAATGGTCCTCAATTCGTCAGCAATGCCTTCATCAGGTTTTGCGAGAAGTTTAAGATTCAAGACGTCTCGTCGACGGCTTATAATCCCGCTGCAAACGGATTAGCGGAGGCGTTCAACAAGACAATCATTAAGATCTTGTCGAAACTCGTGATGACCAATTGTTCGCGGGAAAAGTTGGGATGATTGTCATTGATTTGAACTTGCTTACAGCTTCTTTGGCCTACAACAAAATGCCTTTTATTTTAAGGCGTACAATGAAAATAAAAAAGATTACAACTTTTATCCTTGTGAACAAACACGAGGATCTCTGTTATATCGGATCACCAACTTGCGTGGGTTCTTTACTGTGCGGGGACTTTTGTGTCCGTGGACCACCGCAATTCCAATCCGTAGAGACCCGGTTCGAACTACAGATGTAAAGGGGCTCGTTTCCGAAGAAGCGAAGCGCTGAGGATCACACTCACGAAGGAGAGGATCGCCGGATCACACTCACGAAGGAGAGGATGGCCGGGCGGGTGAGATCTACTAGGAGAAATCACAACGCTATCCCCGAGGTTAAGACGGCTTAACCTAGAGGGTATCTGTAGTTCGACCGAATTGATTACCTTCGGCTTGTAGATCGGGCGTCGACTAGACTTGTGCTCGCCGGTGCTTTCGGAGCGGTCGTCGGCGGCTCGTGGATCTCGTGAGAACTCTTGAGAAAATCCTCCAAAATCAGCTCAAGCCCAAAAGCCAAATCCTCCAAAATCTCAAGCAGTCCTCTCTAATCCGCCTTTTCCGACCTCTGAGTCCAAGACCCCCTATTTATACAATGGAGGTGTCTTGCCGACCACCTTGGTGGCTCGGCCATGGTGGCCGAGGCACCTCGCCAAGTTGGCGAGTGGCTCGGCCATGGTGGCCGAGGCACCTCGCCAAGTTGGCGAGTGGCTCGGCCATGGTGGCCGAGGCACCTCGCCAAGTTGGCGAGTGGCTCGGCCATGGTGGCCGAGGCACCTCGCCAAGTTGGCGAGGTGGCTCGGCCAGTGGCCGAGCCACCTGGCCACTTTGGCGAGGTTTGGCAGCGGCGCCGTCTTCGCGGCATTTTCGTCGTTCGTCGTTTCTCCGTCGATTCTTCGTCGATTCTTTCGGTCTTCGGGCTTAGTTTTGCTCGGTAATGTCGCCGTTGTGTTTGAGTCCGTGCGATCAACTTTGAGCTTAAGCGGCCCGTTTGCATTGGCGGACTAAGTGCGGTTGATTCCGTCTCGTCAGCGTTTGAGTTTAGTCAACTTCGGCGCGTCGTTTCATTGGCTCGTCGTCTTGCGACTCACTTCATGTGCTTTCGTCGACTTCGCTCTCTGGCGTTTTCTGGCGTGGGCGTTTTCGCGACGTCGGTTTGTCGAATGGATCGTTAGTTACCAACCCACCGTCCGCGAGTTTCGTTCGAGATGCGATAAGCAATTTTTATGCCTACAGATACCCTCCAAAGCGTCTCGGTCGATTCTTGATGAGTCGGTATGCTTTGGACATGATGGTTCCGACCTTGTTCGGTGAGGGTCCCAAAGATAGCTTCAAGTCTTGATTCTCTCGGATCATCGGTTCTTTGTAGGATTCCCGATAAGATCACGGTGTGCATTTATTGTCCGACCGCTTGTTATCTTGATTGAAGGCGGTGGGTGAGTTTTGTTTGTAACTTCGTGTCGGTTGGTCGTTGTTTGACTAACCATCGGACTTTGGACTTCTCGTATGTCGGCGAACTCCTTGTTGGCGACACATTGGGTGTCAGTACATGGAATTTCATAACCCTCAATCGGCTAATTCTTCCGTCATCCGTGTGTTGTTGGTTTAACCCGCAGGAGGCCTGATCTTTTCATGGAGATATCGTCCTAGCCTTTAGTCGTGAGTCGCGACGCTTTGACCGTTGTTGGGATATGATTATCCACGGTGGGAGAAGTTTCTTGGGCTGGACCGTTGTCGGTGTCGTCATGACTTCAGCCTCGTCAGTTATTCCTCTCTTGGATATTATGGTGGGAGGAAATTAAGGGTTATCGAGTTATCCTTAAGAATATGGATTTATTCTCCGTGAACTCCTCGCCGAAAATTTGGAAGCGGTTTGTACTCGTATTCCTAGTTGGAGTAGGATTAGGCGGCAGCGTTGATTTCGTCGGTGCAATCCATACGATCGAGTTATCCTAAGAATATTTCTTGTGAGAATATCCTTAGGGAACTTCTCGACAAATTAGGAAGCGGTTTATACTCGTAATCCTAGTTGGAGTAGGATTAGGCGGCAGCGTTGATTTCGTCGGTGCAATCATACGATCGAGTTATCCTAAGAATATTTCTTGTGAGAATATCCTTAGGGAACTTCTCGACAAATTAGGAAGCGGTTTATACTCGTAATCCTAGTTGGAGTAGGATTAGGCGACGCTGATTTGGCCGGTGCAATCCGCGACGATCGAAGTTATCCCTAAGAATATTTCTTGTGAGAATATTCTTAGGGAACTTCTCGACAAATTAGGAAGCGGTTTATACTCGTAATCCTAGTTGGAGTAGGATTAGGTAGCGTTGATTTCGTCGGTGCAATCCGTCGATCGAGTTATCCTAAGAATATTTCTTGTGAGAATATCCTTAGGGAACTTCTCGACAAATTAGGAAATAGTTTATACTCGTAATTCTAGTTGGAGTAGGATTAGGCGACGCGTTGATTTGCGTCGGTGCAATCCGTCGATCGAGTTATCCTAAGAATATTTTTGAAAACATTCTTAGGGAACTTCTCGACAAATTAGGAAGCGGTTTATACTCGTAATCCTAGTTGGAGTAGGATTGGAGCCTTGTGATGTCGATGCAATCCGTCGATCGAGTTATCCTAAGAATATTTTTGAAAACATTCTTAGGAATTTCTCGACTAATTGGGAAGCGGTTTATACTCATAATCCTAGTTGGAGTAGGATTAGGCGACGCTGATTTGCGCCGGTGCATCCGCACGATCGAAGTTATCCCTAAGAATATTTTTTGTGAGAATATTCTTAGGGAACTTCTCGACAAATTGGGAAGCGGTTTATACTCATAATCCTAGTTGGAGTAGGATTGGTCGACGCGTTGATCTGCATCGGTGGTGGCCTTCGCGAGGTGTTATTCTGCCGAATAAATCTTCAGAATCTTTCCAAACTTGGCGGAGGGAGAGGGAGCCAATCAACGGACTGATTTGGCACTATCTTGACATCCAAATAAGATTCCAATTAGGACTCCTAAATAGAGGCTGATTAGAGTCCTAATTAGGATTGATTTGGGCTCCACTAGAATTCCTATTTCACGCCAAATAGGAGTCCTTGTTCAAAGGATTGGGTTCATATGGGGTTGTTATAAATACCCCTACCCCCTCCTTTTCTCTGTCATAGGCCGCCCCTTGGCTCTTTTTTGTTTTGTTTTCATCTCGTCTCTCGCCGTCTTGTCTCCTTCGATCAACGAGGTATGTGCACGAGGGTTTTGTAAATTCTTTTTCTTCTCTCTTTTTCTTGTGTATGCGGTGATGAAACCACAAGGTGGGAAGGACAAAGGCGTGATCAGCGGCGGCTGGCAGTGCGACAGCGGCAGCGACGGCCCGAACGTAGCGAGCACTAAGGCGCCTTGACGCCAGCACGGCGCCCACTATAGTCGCCGGCTTGTTCAGCGGGAAAGTTCTTTGAGACATATTCTTCCTTAAGCCACATCGGACTGATATTGTGGCGAGTCGCGGAGAAGGATATCTGCTGCGGGGAGAGATCCATGCCGAGGAAGATAGGATGGCGGTTTGGGTGGCCAAGGCCAACAAGGAAGAAGCCCTCACCGCTATGCCTAGGGAGCTCGATCTGTCGAGCGGCCAGGTGAGCTCGAGGAGGCAACCACGAAGACGAACACCGATGAGGAGTCCTTGGGGCGAGTTGCGGAAGAACTCCACGGGCTTACAATGGTGAAGTGTCACCATTTCGAACAACAAATCCTTTGTCATAGACTTGATGTTTAAACAGCTTGTAGCTCCTTTCATATTTGCTTCAAATGAATAAGATTTATTCCCTTCATTGCTTATTATGATTCTTTTATTTCGTCTGAAATAATTAACCATAATACTTATAGGATTTTTGGCGAATCCTCAGCCATCAACGGGTTTGATTAGCCTTTACCAACTACCGTTTGAGTTGGGCTAGCGCGGGGATTATCTGGATCCGCTCCGACGCGGACGCTGTGCTAAAAGAATAAAACTCTTCTAGACTTGTTACTATGATATTGAATACATAGGCCGTACTCTTTACGGGCAAGAGACCACGACAGCGTGTTACCGTAGACTCATCCCTTCTTAGGTTTGGGGCCGAAATACCCGAGAATCGAACTCACGGTGTCTTATTGGTCGGAGAAAGACTAAACCGCAACGCTGTTAGGCGCTGGCTTTATCCCTTCTTAGGTTTGGGATAAAATGCCCAGTCGAACTCACGGTGTCTTCTTCAATCGGAGAAAGACTAAGCGACAGCAGCGTGTGGCGTTGACTTTAAGGTTATTAGCCAACCCGACCTTCAAAGGGTTTGATGAGCCTTTACCAACTACCGCTTGAGTTAGCTAGGCCGGATTATCTCGATCCGCTCCGACGCGGACGCTGTGCTAAAAGAATGAAACTCTTCTAGACTTAATGCTACGATGTTGAATCGTGAAGCCGTCTTTTCGGGAAGATTAACGACGCAGCGTGTAAAGGCGTTGACTTTATCCATTCTTAGGCTTCGGATAGAATGCCCCAAGATGAACCTTGGTGTCCTCTTTTGGCCGGAGAATGGTAGGCCGGCTATGCGTGTGCGTTGGCTTTATCCCTTCTTAGGCCGGGATAAAATGCCCGAGAATCAAACTCGGTGTCTTCTTCAATCGGAGAAAGACTAAACCGGCAAGCGTGTGGCGTTGGCTTTATCCCTCTTAGGCTTCGGATAAAATGCCCCGTAATCAAACTCGTGTCTTCTTCAATCGGAGAAAGACTAAACGACAGCAGCGTGTGGCGTTGGCTTTATCCCTTCTTAGGCCGGGATAAAATGCCCCAATATGAACCTTGGTGTCCTCTTTGACCGGAGAATGACCGAACCGCTTAAGATTGATTGAGGTGGGAGAGAAGGAACTTTATGTTTTGTTTCTCGAGAATGAGACCAATAGCGATGGCTTCTTTGTAGGAATTGAAAAGACTTCGGTGACCTTGGTGGACAACTGATGCGAAAATCCGGCGCATACCTTGATCGGCTACCTAGGAGAGAGATGGAACTAAGAGTGGGATCTCCACTCGAGAACCGAAGAGACTTCGAGGTGACCTTGAGGCGGACAACACAGTACGAAAATCCGGCGCATACCTTCGGTCGGCTACCTAAGATGAAAGGTGGAACTAAGAGTGGGATCTCCACTCAGAGAACGAAAAGACTTCGAGGCGACCGGTCGGACAACACGATGCGAAAATCCCGGCCTATACAACCGATCGGCGCTACAAGATGAAGATGGAACTAAGAGTGGGATCTCCACTCACGAGAACGAAAAGACTTCGAGGCGACCTTGATCGGACAACACAGTACGAAAATCCGTAGCATACCTTCGATACGCTACCTAAGATGAAGATGGAACTAAGAGTGGGATCTCCACTCAGAAGCGAAGAGACTTCGGGTGACCGATTCGGACAACGATTGAGAAAATCTGGCGCATACCTTGATCGGCGCTACCTAAGATGAAGATGGAACTAAGAGTGGGATCTCCACTACGAGAGCGAAAGAGACTGAGTGACCTTGGTGGACAACTTCGGTCGAAAATCCCGCATACCTTCAGTCGGCTACCTAGGAAGATGGAACTAAGGTGGGATCTCCACTCGAGAACCGAAGAAGACTTCAGTGACCTTGGGACAACACAGTGCGAAAATCCCATACGCCCGATTCTACAGGAGAGAAGATGGAACTAAGAGTGGGATCTCCACTCGAGCCGAAAGACTCGGGTGACCTTGGTGCGACAACTGATGCGAAAATCGGTATGCCACCTTGGTCGGTAGCTACCTAGGAAGATGGAACTAAGAGTGGGATATCCACTCGAGAACCAGATAGACTCGGTGACCTTAGGCCGGACAAGCACGAATGCGAAAATCCGGCGCATACCACCGGATTCCGGAGCTACCTAGGAAGATGAAACTAAGAGTGGGATCTCCACTCGAGAGCGAAAAGAGACTCGAGGTGACCTTCGGTGGACAACACAGTGCGAAAATCGGCGCATACCTTCGGTCGGCTACCTAAGATAAGAGATGGGACCCCTCCGTTTGACACGAAAAGGATTTTGCGCTTGGAGAGGAAGAATTTTATATTCTATCTCCGGTGAAAGAGGATTTGAGTGGGCCTCTTGTTCATAGAGCGGAATCAAGAGGGATTTTGGTAATGTACCCGAGAAAATTTGTAGACCTACCGTCAAGGAATTTGATCGGTGGGGAAATTATGATGGAGGACAAATCTAGGGTTATCCTCAAGAAAAGTGGGTGAAATATCCACGAGGAACTTCCGTCGAAGCGGGTTATCCGAAGATACTAAGGGTAGTATTTCTTGGGAACTTCCCATTTATCGGCATTAATGCGGTCGCCACTTTGGGTAATTAGGCGTCGCACCATTGGAGTAAACCGTTTCTATTACAAGCGGACCCTCCCATTTAGGTTGAATTTACCTTTCTTTTTGGAAGTGAGGATTATCGATCGTCGGCGGCGAGGACCAAATCTCCTTCTCTAAAGGTTCTCTGTCGAACTTTCTTGTTGAAAGCCCTCGACATCCTAGCTTGGTAGAACTCAATGCATTGTTGAGCCTCGAGCTTCTCATCTAACATCTCAAGCTCTTGAGGCGTTTTTGATGTTGTTCTTGGTCATCATCTGTTGAAGAGGCGTCGCGAAGTGGCGAATCTGGATTTCCAGCGGGAGAAGCGCCGCGCAGTAAACCCGAGAGTGCGGGGTCGCTCGGTTGGCGTCGCGTCTGTTGTGCGATATGCCGAGTGCTTCTCGAGTTTATCGTCGGTCTCGCTTGTTATTCTTCACAAGCTTCGGCAATTTTGATAATCGTCTTGTTGAATGCCTCGGCTAATCCATTTCTTCTTTGGATTATAGAGTAAATGAGACATCTTGTATTTTGAACTTTTAAAAACGATGAAGGAATTGCGATGAATTAGGGACCGTTGTCATGCGATCCGTCTTGGAACACCGTGTCGGTAGATGACATGGTGTTTGATAAATTGGCAGCGGTACTGCGCCTTGACTTCTTTTAGCGGGATTATACGCCCACTTGGAATGTCGGTGATCGCTAGAATAAACCGATCGCCTTTGACCGGCGGAGGAAAAATGGGACCTCGGCGTCCATTCCCCATGTCTCGAATGGCGGGATGTGGCGAAGGATGCTGCTTTCGGGAGGCGATGCATATAATTGGCGTGAATTTGACCGCGTGGCATTTCGGCGTACTTCGACCGCGTCATTGATCATCGTGGGCCAAAAGTAGCCCATTCTCTGATTGATCGTATAGCTTGGGACCCGGTAGTGCGCACCACATTCACCTTCGTGTGCTTCGAAGGACCTCTTACGCCTCTTTGTTTGAGAGGCATCGTAATAAAGACCATCGTACCCGGCGATATAGCATCACGGGTTTACGTATCGTAAAAGAATCTTGGAGCTCTTGGCGGATTGACTCTCTCTCCCTCCGTCTTCGGAGAATGCCATGTAAGGCGTAGTCGATGATAGGAAGCGCCAATCTCGGGGCTCCAACTTGGTTTGGGTTGCATGTACTTCTTTGTTAACTATCCCTTATCTTCTTGTGTCTCATCGTATGATGAGTGCGAAGAGTTGGTGAGTCGGCCGTAACTAGTTGCTTTCGGTCGGAAGGTTGTGCTAACGACCATTACTTATTTGCCGGTGCATCGCATAAAGCGTTTTGGAAGCGGGATATATTCGATGAAAAACTCTTGAATGAGTCCGCCATTTCAGCGGCTATCGATGATAGGGGATTAGATCAGTTCGACCGTAGTCACCACGAACACCTTAACTATCAATTGCGAATCGCCGTGCGGCGAGATATTCGACCCCAGCTCCTTGGCGAAACTAAGTCCAATAAGTAGCGCATTGTATTCGCTCGTTATTAGAGCAAGGTTGGTGAGTGAATAAGCACGGGCATGACATGACTTCTGGGAAACTAAGACAACCCGACTCGTGAAATCTTAGAACATCGGGGCACTTGCCGTTGGTAGCTCGAAGCTCCGTCAAAGAAATACGGTCGCCATATTTGTTGGTGCGATGTAGTGTTAACCGTGGACTTCATCGGAAGATCATCATATAGCTCAAGCTGCGTCCGTTGTGGTGGCGACCAAGAGATCATAAATTGCTTGTCCTTTGGTGACTTACGTTGTTTGAAATACAAGTCATATTGGGACAAGAGCAAGGCCCATTTAAGCTAAGCGCCAACTCATCGAGGCGGTGGGTCATAAATATCGGACGGTTCGTTAGAGATAACATAAATCGTCATCCGGACTAAATAGTGCGCATTTTACGAATCGCGAACACTAATGCAAGGCCTTGCTTCACCGACCATTGGATATCGAGACTTCGGCCCGACTAATGTTGACTCGGGTAATACTGCTTGCACATTACGTGACCCCATGTCGTCGTCTTGCGAGTAAAGCGCTTAACGAGTGATCCGTTGCCTTGGCGTAGATCAAAAGCGGTTTTCCCAACAGCGGTGCAACAAACGGGAGGTTTAGCGAGATACGATTTGATCTCTTCAAACGCTTTCTGACCGGCGTCGTCCCAAATAAACGACACACCCTTCTTGTTCAACTTGGAGAACGGTTGGCACTTCGGATAGGTTCGATATGAACCGTCGGATGTCATGTCGCCCTTGTAACCCCCTGAGTTCTCTCAGATTTCTCGGGGGTTGCAATTCTTGAATCGCCTTCACTTTGTCAGGATCGACGTGGATTCCTTTGTCGGTGACGACGAAGCCAAGGAACTTGCCACTGGACATCCCAAGGAAGGATTTGGCAGGATTCATCTTTAGCTGATGAGTTCGCATGAGTTCGAATACCGTTCTAAGATCTTTGATGTGATCTCCTTTGTCACGGCTTTTCACGACCAAATCGTCGACGTAGCATTCGACCGTTTTCCGAAGATGATCCTGGAAAATCTCCGTCATTGCTCGTTGATATGTGGCACCAGCATTTTTCGGGCGAGCGGCATGGTATGTAACAATATATACCGATGGGCGTTACGAGCGGCTGTGTGTTTGGCATCATCGGGGTGCATCTTGATTTGGTTGTACCCCGAAAAACCATCCATAAAGGACATTCTTTCAAATCCACACGTATTGTCGACTATGACATCAGTGATTGGTAGAGGAAAGTCGTCTTTGGGGCAGCGGGGTTCGGTCTCGTAGTCGACCACAGTCCTAATCGAACCATTCTTCTTCATGGCCAGGGACTATATTAGCCACCCAATCCGGATCTTTGAATTTCCTCGATGAATCCGATTCTATGAGTTTCTTCACTTCGTCAGCGATTGCCTCCAATATTTGTGGGCGAAACCGTCTTTCTTGTTGCTTGGCGGGTTTGACATCGCCTTGATGTTGGCGATGTGTTGCCACATTAGAATCGAGTCTGGCATGTCCTCGTAACTCGGTGAATACATCGATATACTCCACGATTAAGACAATCAACTCTTCCTTATCTTCGAGGGAGAGTATTGCTGATGTTTATGAGCTTAGGATGCTCTTCATCACCCATATTAACTGGACTACCTCATCCTTAGTGGGGGTTCTCTTTGTTGAACCTATCCCGAGCTGCTCTTGGAGTTGATGGATCCATGGGTCTTCCCATGTTGGCATGTCTTCATCACTCTCAGCGATGGCGAGGATCAGCTGAAGCCATATTTGACATTAAAGCCTTGAAAGCTTCTCAGTGGTGTCGAGAATCCCGCCGAAGAATCGGGCGAATGTCGAGTCTCCCTCACGGGTGGATTATTATCAATCGACCCACGAGCATTCATCTTCGAGGAGGATTAGTATCCCAATCCCCTTCTAAATGCATAGTAATTATCAGGCTTCCCTCTTGGGGCATATGCGCTTTAGGGGGACTTCGAGGACCTCGCCCAAACATAGACCTTCACCTTGTGTCAAGTTGTACCCCATTTCTTCATGATACCCGGTGTTTACGGACTATATCGAATGTGTGGAGGATAGGTCCGTTGTCATCTTCATCTTCTTCAAAGAAATGATTAGTTGGGCGCATCTCCTTTTAGTAAACCAAGTCTTTCTCACTACTTGATCTTAGGTGGGATGGCGAGTCTTTGTCCCAAAGGAGTCTGGAGCTGCTTTTGTGTAAAGCAAGATGGCCAGAGTTGGCGAGGTGCAACTCACGGATCATTGTATAAACTGTCATCACATCATTCAAAGACAAAGGATACTCTAAATGCGTCATTTATTGATTCATCGGCAATTTGCCAATTACAATGTTCATCGGCGATTCTTCATCGTCAAGATTGATTACAAGGGGTACAATGTCATTTAGAACAAAACCACCACTATAACCAAGCGGCCGGTGTCGGCTTCTCCACGCTGTCGTGCCTTGGTAGATGATTGATTTGGACTCATTACGTAGAGGAGAGAATCGGTGAAATAATTCTCCATCCTTAAGCGGTTGTTTGTCGCGACCACCGTCTTGACCTCATTATTTGTGTCTACATATTTGAGACGATGAAGAGTAGAGGGACTATAACATTATTGTGGATCCAAGTCGACCCAACAATAAGTTATAGGAAGTCTCAGCGTCAATCACATAGCGGTGACTTGGACTTTAAGTCCCCATTTGGCACTTTATCGGATCTTACCAGCGGCGAGACCGCTGGTGTTAAATCCATAAATCATTGTGCTGTTGATGCCGACTTCTTGGCGAGGATTCAAGGTGATACATGGTAGCGGGGGCATGATGCTCCTAGCGGAACCGGATCGACTTGGATCCGGTTAACTTCGCTAGAACCAATATACCCGGTGAAGTATAGCGGCCTATCGTGCTTGGAATTCCTCGTCTGCATATCCTCCTTTGTAAAAGTGATGCAGGGGAAGTGTTTAGTCGCAAGATTGCATTGTTGGGCCGACTCTTCTGGACTCGGCCTAATCTGGGTGAGGAAGACTTCCGAATCGGCGAGGGCTTCTTGAAGGGCTTCTCTCGTCTCTTTTGATAACCGCAACAACTCGTATAGAGTGATCCTTGCGGGGATATTATTAGTGTGCCATCACGTCAAAGTGGTATGGAGAGTTGAAGTTCGGTTTATCTCTTCCAATCGGGCGTGAATCGAGGCTGCCGGAATTTGAACTTCTTCTTGTTGCTTTGTTGTAGCTTATTTAGCGACCACTGGCATTGCGCTTTCTCGTGCGGTGAGGGGATTTGTTGGTACCCCGACTCGAGGCGTCTTGGCATTAAGTCGGGGACTTCGGGTACTTGTACTTGTACTTCGTGTCCACTCACGGTGGCGTGGGCTTGAGTTCCCCTTCGGACGGTGGAATGTTACCACGTTCATCGTCTCCCTCGAGTGCGGAAGTAGCATGGCATGCCTTTCCTTTACGCCGGCTTTTCTTCAGCGAAGAAGAGGCTACCATTGCTCATCTTCAAGTAGGTGCGGGTGGACCCACAAGACTTAGCCATTGGTACGTATCGATACAAGTCCTTTACGGCGTTGCTTGTGTGGAGTCGTCATTCACCGTCTTCAACGTGACTTTGACCAGCTGGTTGAGGTTCAAACCATGTCAGCGGTACCGACCGAAGCTTATGGACACGCATTAGCTCCGACCTTCTTTTCTTTGGGCGGCTTCATAGTGATGACCCTACATCAATTAAAGCACGGATTTTATCCTTAAAGGTGAAGCGAGTTTAGTAGGGTGATGAATTATACTGTGATCTGTGATATTTTGGGTCGTTAGTCCTCATTGCTTACTCTTGATTACGAATCGGAGGAGCTTGATCTTGTTATTTTCGACAAGATATTTGAAGAGGCAGGAATCTCGTCGTCCCTAAAGGAATAGGACTTGAGAATCGCGGCTCGGGCCTTCGTTTACGTGGCCCGAGGTTGCCCGTTGATTGTGCACATTCGCGGCGTCCGTTCTTCTTCTTCTTCTTCTTCTTCTTCTTCTTTGGGGTTGGAGTTGAAATGTTTGGTTATGCAACATTGTCTTGGTACTCTTTCCCTTTGCGGCGTGGGACAAAGTGCGGCAGACTTCATTTGTCGGTGGCCTCTTTCGCCTTTTTCCTTTTAAGGAATCTTCGGCTTGCTCTCCACGAACCTTCAAGTCCTTCCATGTTATCGATGGTCTGTACCCATTGCTTCAAGCACATCTATCGATAAGTTCTTGTGGCGAGTTTGGAGGATGAACTCCTGTTATTGGATCCGGCGGTTCATTGCCTTGTTAGAATCGTTTGACAAAGATATCCACGGTTTCTCCGTCTTTACGCTTCGTCGAGCAATGTCGATCGATACCTCGGTATCGTCATCAAAATTGGTAAGGAAGCTAGACTCCATGTCGTCCATTTGTGAATGCTCCCGGCTTGAGGCGGCGGTACCGTTCGGCGGCCCATGAAGGGTGCCAGCGAATGACCGAACCATCGAGGGGTTCGTTGCGAGAAATAACTCGAGGTGTGACTTGAAATAAATCAAGTCTTTGCGTCGGGAACCCTTCTGTCAAATGGTGTGAAGTTTATTAAGTTAAACCGGCAGTGCGGGATTGATTCCCACTCCCTGGGTATGGGCAAGGAATACTGTCTTCTTTACTTCTTGGCGGAAATCAATGAGTTGATTTTGCTCTCAAATCTTTGATCTTCTGGCTTTCACGAGCAACAACATCTATGTTTTGCCCGGCGTTCGAGGTTCGGAGGTTATCATCTTCTTGTGCTTCCTCGATGCGAATCGCTATCATCTTCATCGGCGTTGATCGTGACTCGATTCACCTTGATGTTTCGTCAAGGCTTGGATCTGTTGGTCATGCATTTCTCTCATCGTGCATGGCCAACTCCATTTCTAACGAAGTTTTCCGTTGTTTATTCAGCGCTTAGTCTAGCATTTTGGCCACTTGATGCATGCGATCATAAAGCGTTTCTTGGGGGCTTCCTTAGCTAGATCGGTATGATCGGATCGATTCTTGAGCCAATATCGAAGCATCATCCTCATGGGTATTCCCTTCAGAAGTTTATCGTATCTGGACCGTCGGATAGTCCCGGACCGCAAACGAGTTAGCCGTTGCGATGCGCTGGGAATAGCCCGTGACGATGGTTCTTTGCTGGTCATATTATTAGTGACCTCTGGCAACTCATCCTCTCGGGATGTCATCCTTTCTTGAATCGCCTTGACCTAGGTCTTGGCGTGTTGGTGCTAAGTCTCTGGAAGACTGACACCCTTTCTGGAGCTTCTTGATGGCAATTGCACTCCGAGAGCACCGTCTTGATGAGCTTGGAGCACAAGCATGACTGCGTCAATTTAGGGGAATCCCTTCGAGATTTTCGTACCCTTACCGCGGTAGTACGGCTTCGTCGGTGGGTGTCTTGGGAGCAATCTGCCGTGTGTTGGCGTAATCTCCGGGTATAGCGTCGTCGTCATCGGGCGAGGCGTCTCCTTCGAGAATGGCCAAAACTACGAAAGTAACTTCGTCTTGACTTCGCTTATGTGGCGTGAAGTTTGAGGACTCTCGGACTTGATTTTTAATGCGGTTGGTGGGGTTGCGAGAATCTCGGTCCTTTACGGAGCAGTGCGGCCTCTATATGAGGAGTGACCAGCGATCCCAAGCGATCCTTGATAGTTGGTCTAGTGGTGGTGGCGGGTGTTGGCTTCACCACCGTTGATCACGAGCGCTTTGACTTTGGCGCCGTCGGTCTTGGACCTTGGCGTTAGATTTACAGCGCTGTATCCTTCGGTTTAAGTGCGAGAGGCGAGTGTGGGCAGCGAGGTTGGGACACCATTAGACTTGGGCCTCCAAACTGGCGATGCGTTGGTGGCTTCTTTGCCACTTCCTTCTTTAATTCCGCGAGCTGCTTGCACCAGCGCTTCGTGCTTGTGCAGGAGTGCGGCGGCTTCGGATCGCTCACAGGCGTGGAAGCGGTTCCGTTTGACCGCGGACCCACTCGTTGGTTGGCGGCTTGGATGGACCGTCGATTCCTTGGTGGAGCCTCTGCGTGAGTCTGGATCTTAGATCCGGCCGTAGCGGACCCCATCCATGGATTGCATGGCCTTGGCGAGTTCGCGCCATGCTTTGTCGTCGCCTTTGGCGGGCTTCGCTTAGGCGGTAGCGTCATCGATGTTCATCTCGGCGCCGTTGTAGTTCGGAGTTGGGCGAGGGATTGCTACCTGTGGCGGCGGGGTTGGACAAGCCGTCACGGGGCCCTGCCGGAGGCCATCGGGTTCTCCTTGCGGCGGAGACCTTCTTGGGCGGCGGGGCTGGATCTGGAGGAGGTGAGGATAGGTACTCCTCGAACTTCTCTTGGTGAACTTCGAACTTCGACCTCTTCCTCCACGGGATAAGGATCAGCGGTTGCGTACGGCGACCTCCGATCGAGGCGGTGGCTCCCCAATGGTCGCCCGGCTTGTTGGCGGGAAAAGTTGGGATGATTGTCATTGATTTGAACTTGCTACGGCTTCTTTGGCCTACAACAAAATTCAAAAGAAATGCCTTTTATTTTAAAGTACAATGAAAATAAAAAGATTACAACTTTATCCTTGTGAACAAACCACGAGGATCTACGTTATATCGGATCACCGCTTGCGTGGGTTCTTTGCTGTCTTGGGGACTTTTTGTGTCTGTGGACCACAGCGCAATTCAATCGAGTAGGGCAGGGTTACGGAACTACAGATGTAAAGGGGCTCGTTTCACGAAGGAAACAAAGCGCTGAGGGATCACACTCGCGAAGGAGAGGATGCGCTGCGGGGATCACACTCACGAAGGAGAGGATCGCGGGCGGGTGAATCTACTAGGAGAAATCCTGGCGCTATCCACGAGGTTAAGGCGAAGCTTAACCTAGAGGGTATCTGTAGTTCGACCGAATTGATTACCTTCGCTTGTAGATCAGACGTCGACTAGACTTGTGCTCGCCGGTGCTCGGAACGGTGCGTCGACGGCTCGTGGATCTCGTGAGAACTCTTCAGAAAATCCTCCAAAATCCGCGCTCAAGCCCAAAAGCCAAATCCTCCAAAATCTCAAGCCCGAAGTCCTCTCTAATCCGCCCTTTTCCGACCTCTGAAGTCCAAGACCCCCCCTATTTATACAATGGAGGGTGTGCGCCGGCCACCTTGGTGGCTCGGCCACTGGCCGAGCCACCTCGGCCACTTGGCCGAGGCACCTCGGCCAAGTTGGCGAGGTGGCTCGACCAAAGTGGCGAGCCACCTTGGCCACTTTGGCGAGGTTTGGCATGGCGCCGTCTTCGCGGCGTTTTCCGTCATTCGCGTCGTTTCTCCGTCAATTCTTCGTCTATTCTTTCGGTCTTCCGGGCTTAGTTTTGCTCCGGTAATGTCGCCGTTGTGTTTGAGTCCGTGCCCGATCAACTTTCAGAGCTTAAGCGGCCCGTTTGCATTGACGGACTAAGTACGGTTGATTCCGTCTGCGTCAGCGTTTGAGTTTAGTCAACAGCGCGTCGTTTCATTGGCTCGTGCGTCTTGGCGACTCACTTCATGTGCTTTCGTCGACTTCGCTCTGGCGTTTTGTGGCGTGGCGGCTTTGCGGCGTCGGTTTGTCGAATGGATGGTTAGTTGCCAACCCACCGTCCGCGAGTTTCGTTCGAGATGCTTGATAAGCAATTTTTATGCCTACACCAATAAGCGTGATTGGGGCGATAAACTTCGGAGAAGCACTCACGGGCATATCGCACCACAATCGCCGCCTACGGAGCTACCCATATTCTACGGTATCACGGATGTGAAGTTGTACTTCCATTAGAAATCTAAATCCCATCGCCGTATCGCCCTGCATGGCGAGATGGCGGAAGAACAACATCAGAGACATCTTGAAGAGCTCGAGATGTTGGATGAAAAATGCCTGGAAGTTTAACAACACATCGAGTTTTACCAAGCCAGAATGTCGAGGGCTTTTAACAAGAGAGTCCGACAAAGAAGCTTTAAGGAAGGAGATCTGGTCCTCGCTGCTCGACGACCAATAATTCTCGATTCTAAGAAAAAGGGTAAGTTTGAACCCAAATGGGAAGGACCGTTTGTGATAGACACAGCCTATTCAAACGGTGCATATCGTCTAATCACTCAAGATGGCGACATGCAATTAATGCCAATAAATGAGAAATTCCTAAAAAAGTACTATCCTTAGTATATTTGGGATAACCCATTTTGACGGGAAGTTCCTCGTGAAATATTTCACCCATTATCCTTGAGGATAACCCTAAATCTGTCCTCCACCATAAATTCCCTCACTGATCAAATTCATTGACGGTGAGTCCACTAAAAAAAATCTTTCTGGTACAATCCACTAGCAAAATCCCCCTCTTGATTCCTTCCACGAACAAGAGGTCCACTTTCAATGCTAAGATCCCCTTGTGATAAACAGAAGGGCTCCATCCTTTCTTCTTCTGTCATGCCTTCCCAAGATTAGGGATGAAATTAAAATTTTATCTAGATAAACGAGAAAGTCATTTCCAGATCAGGTAGCGAATCCTATAAAAGTGAATGTTATCTAAATCTTTTCGATTCTCGGAGTGGAGATCCCGCTCTTAGTTTCACCTCCTAAGATTCTCAAAGTGGAGATCCCAGTTTTAGTTTCCTTTGCACTGGAGATAGACTATAAAATTATTCCTCTCTAGGAGCAAGAGATAGGATATAAAATTTTTCCCCTCTTGTTTCGGGTTCGTATTTACCCTAAAAACAAGACCTGGAGATAGGATATAAAATTCTTCCTCTCCAAGCATCGGGAGACAGAATATAAAATTCTTCCTTTTCCACATCAATTTTATCTTTTCAAATTCTTCAATCTAGGATTCATCTTGGGAAACTTTATCCCGAATCCTAAGTAGGGATAAGTCAATGCCTAGCACGCGTTGCCGGTTTAGTCTTTTTCTGAATGAAGAAGACACCAGAATTTAAGTCTGGGAAATTTTATCCCGAAGCCTAAGTAAGGATAAGCCCGCATCTAATACATGCAGCCGGGTAGTCTATTCTCATGAGAAAGACGAAGCCTATGTATTCAATATCATAGCACCAAGTCTAAAAGAGTTTTATTTTTTTAGCACAATGTCACGTGCAGAACGGGTTTAGATAATCCGCATGCTAGTCCGATTCAAACGGTAGTCAGTAAAGGCTCGTCAAATCCGTTAATGCTGGGGGTTGGCCAATAACCCTAAAGTCAACGCCTAACATCGTTGCGGTTAGTCTCTTGCCCGTAAAAGAAGACGAAGCCTATGTATTCAACATCATAGCACCAAGTCTAAAAGAGTTTTATTCTTTTAGCACAACGTCACGTGCAGAACGGGTTTAGGTAATCCGCATGCTAGCCCGATTCAAATGGTAATCGGTAAAGGCTCGTCAAATCCATTGATGGCTGAGGGTTTGTCAAAAATCCTATGAGTATTGTGATTGATTATTTCAAACGAAATGAGAAATCATAATAAACAACAATAAAAAGGAGGATAGAAGTTTATTCGATTAATGAAGAGTCGAGTCTTTCAACGAAGAAATCGCAGTTATTCAAACATCAAGTTTATGGTAAAAGATTTATTGTTCTAACTTGGACAACTCATCGTTGTAAGCTTGTTGGAGCTCCTTCTGCAACTCAGCCCTAAAAGACTCCTCATTGGCATTCAATGTCTTTGCAGCTTCTTCCTCAACTTCAGCTATCTTTTGTTCTGAGAGCTCCAGTTTCTTGGATATGACGGTTTGAGCTTCCTCTTCGTTAACCCTTGTCAGCTCCAAGACACTTAAGTTCTCTTCCTCCACCTGAAGTTCCCGCCTAAGCTGCGCTATCTTGGCCTCACTTGATGCAATACAAGAATGAATATTGCTTTCGGGGATGTGGATTTCGGCAAGTCGGTCTTAACACGATCTACCGGTCCGTTGTATTTGAACCTCGAGTCCGGTAAAATCACGAGCATCGCGCCATGCTTCGAACAAGATTTTGCTCGATCGGCTATATACAAAGCACACGCGCTTGCAACTCCTGTAATTTACGAAGCTTGAGTTCGGGCGATCAAGATCATCAGCAATTGCATTGGCTAACTCTGGGTAACTAGCATCCCTTATCAAAGCCATTTTAGGGTCAGGGCGAGGCCTAAAGCGATGGAGAAAGCCGGGTGGAGAAGCTTGTCGATCATCATGTTCTGAAAAGAAACGGCGGACTTCCATCGGATAATAATCCGATCACGGGTCATTATGCGACATCGAGCCCTCGCCCGGATCATGGAGTTGAGATGTAAGTCCTACAAAAATAAAGGGATGGACATTTTAGAATCTTAAGTCAAAGGCGGTAGACATCCTTAATTTGGATAACCGTACACCTTCCATCGGTATAGCTTCATGGGTTAGCGGGGCAATCGAAAGAGGTAACGCCGTTGATGCACCGGCTAGCTGCGGTTAGTGCAGCGGCATGTTCATCAGCACGGCGGCCGTCATGGTAGCCAATTACGGAGAACATCGGAATGAGGCTGAAAAATGAGCCTCGGTAGGAGTTCACCCGACAACAAAATAAATTCCTCGAGATTCATCAAATTGTAGTTGTATTAGTCAAAAATGGCTAGTCCTACAATTAACGGGAGAGGGAGCCCATACCTTTAGAGGAACAAACCTCAGTATTTTCGGGAATTATTGGCTCAGGTGACATATCACCGAGAAGATGATCATCTCGGAGAGAGCCATATATCAAGTCGACCATGGGGGTGTCCACAAGCAGGCCATCTTCATCAAAATCCTCTATCAAAAAATCCGACACAAGAGAACATAAGTGAAAGAAGCAGAATGAAGAACCTGCGATCAGTGAAAATGGCTTACCTCCTACAATGGAGTTAGTCTCTCTAATCCCAGTATCCACGTTTGCTTCCTGCAATTTCTCTAAAAGAGCAAGAAGCATAGAGACAATTAGGGAAGACACGAATTCCGAGTCGTTCAAATAGGGTATTACCAATGATAGATGTACACGAATTTCTTTGAATCGAGGTCCTCGATGGTAGTCTCACTAATTTTATCGGCTCTGCGATCTTACGCCATAGGCAGCGTACACTGTTGTGTGGCTGGGTTCTTGAAGAAGCGAAATCGTGATGGGGAAAATCGCTGATCTCACCTTCTCCATATCCTCTTGCACAGAAATGAAGAAATGTGAGCCCTGAGTTTAAGGAATTAAATGATCGAAGGGACTACGTGGTGGTTAAGCATTATCTCCTTCGCTGACAAGGTCATCACCAGCCAAGTCCATCTCAAAAGCTCATGGATCCGCATGTGGTTTATGGACTAACTTTTTCCGCTTAACTACTTGAGTCCCAACTCGAGGCTTCGCCCGGTAAGAGGGGCAAAGTCCCTCTTCCTCCTTGGCTGTCATTCCTGAAGCTTCAAATTGCTGTCAGACCCAATAATTCCAAAAGAGGAAAGAGAAAAAGGGAGAGGAAGTATCGACAAACCTTTCCCAAAGTCTTCCTCATGATCTTTGTCATCCGCATGATCTCCTCCTGAGGTCTCTTCGGCAGAACTGAAGGTCTCCTCTTCCTCCTCGTCTATTTGACGAGTCTTGCATCGCTTCCTCTGTGGTGGCGGTACCGAATCATCGAGTATCAGCTCGGGAGGCCTCTTGACCACTAATGCGCAATAGGCTTCCGTGAGCGGGTTCATTAGTTGCCAACAACCACTGCGGCATAAGAATGTCGACTCGGTGGCCTTAGCCTTCGAAGTTGAACCTAGCACGGTGCACCTGTCACACTCGTAGCCATGCTCATCGCCGTCCACTAATCGCCATGAGTGCAGGCCGTTGACTTCGGTTCTAACATAAAGTTGGTCATAATCAAACTGGCAGGCAAATCGACAAGGTAGATACGGCTCTATAAAGCACTCATCTCTCACCCGGAATGTTAGGTAACCCGGCCAAATGTTCATCAGCCAATTGAAGCAGCCAACATCAAGAGAGGTCCGGCTCGCCCTCGGCCTCTCCTCATCAATCAATGACTCGTCGTACTGACCAGAGAATCATGGGAAACGTCTGGAGAAAACCCAACCCTTGTGAACCTGCAATTGCTTTCTTATTTCTGAGAATCCTCGCCCCTTCCATCTGCAATTCTCTAATAATTATAGTAAGGGGGTGGATTGATCTGCAGTGTTCGGCGCTGACATCATATCTGAGCGGTGAAGGACGAACCAGGCCATCAGGTAAGTGTATGGAAGCTCCACCTTAGCAAGAGGAATCCGAATCGACGGCTCACCCTCCCCCTGAGTGAAGGCACTGACTATCTGCCGAAGCCCACGATGAATGTTAGCCACCATCACCGGAAGGAGAGAAAGTTCCTTCTTGTGAGAAAGCTGAACTGTAGGATAAAGCACTTCTAATGGTAAAGCATCACCAGACTGATATGGTACCACGCACTTCTTCAACCAGATCGCGAGGTAACCGGCTAGGAGAGTCATCGACTGAATCGGCTTTATTGTATGCCACAAGAATGTCTCGAATTTAGTCCCTGCAAGAAAACCACCCTCGGTGCTACTAATGGTATAAGAGCGAGCGCTGGATTTCTTGATTAGCTTGTTAACCTCTGAAGGAGTGAGCGTTGCCAATCCGCAAATCGCCTCGCTAGAATTGCTTTTCAGGTGCCTAAACAAGTAACTTGCGAACTGCTTCAGGCTCACTTGTGACTTGGTCCTCTTTGCTAGTGGCTCAGCCTGTGCCAAAGAAATATGATAGTGGCAAGTAAGATCCCATAAGATATCATAGCGTGGGCATCGCGATCTTCGGTGACTCAACTCCGCGATTTGAGGGAAGTACTCCTGGTATAACATCTTCCCCATGGGTAAGCCGGAGACTTGATGCATCTCATGGAGAGCTAACCCTAGCTCCCCATGCTTGGTCAAGAAAGTATTCGAATCCGGGTCGTAGAGCTTTGACAATACAAAGAAATGATTGGCACTGATCGGTAGCCCATACATGGTGGCACGAATTGCTACATGTAAACCACAGGGGTGTAGCTCCTCACCCCATCGGCTGAGGACATAGTTCGTCATACGAGCCTATCAAAACTTGTCTGAAGAATGAAGCCATCTGTAAAATCTGTGACGGGTCGTAGGCATTTCTCACCCCAGCCTCGCGAGATGATTCTTCAAGGTATGACCAGCAGTGAATAGCTCGTCGCGGGGTGGTGTGTCTAATCCCAACACACCGGGCCTTGATCCAATAACTGCGGTTCCTACCGAACCGGAATTGCCTAGTGGGTAATATACCCACAATGTATGTGGTCATGCTCCTCGAGTCAAGCACCACGACATCTCGATGTCGCGGCGACACCTCAACTTCGATCAATGGCGATGGTGAGGTATCCATGGGAGATATAAGGACCCTCCGTCATCTTTATGCAACCATTGCTCACTTTCAATAAAAGCTGCGTCTGGATCTTCAACGGAATCGCCGAGCGGGTAATCCGCCTTTCTCGGTGAGTGGGCGGTGTCCCTCACAGCGGTGCATCGGTAACCAACGGTCGAAGCACGAGGGCTCCCCTCGCGTATCGCTTGGATGGCCTCGGCGGCGTGCGGTGCAAACCGAGGAGTAATCAAAACAGACGAAGAATCATCGGAAGTGGCATAATGCTCGCCGCGGCGTCCGTCAACCGCATGAGAGGGAAACGCTCTAGAGGGGTATTCAACTGGAAATGAGTAATTAATATTTGTTAGATTCAGTCATAAAGAATATTTTAAAAGGTAATATAAGGCGTCGAACTCATCTCATGAGACCTATGAGATAAGTCTTGCCTTATAATGGAGTGAACAATTACGGCTACATTATGCACTCATAGGACAATGTATACCATCGCACAAGTAAAGCGACAATATACCCTGTCCTACGGAACATGATGCGGGATGGAATCGCCCCTTTTTAATTGCTTTGAGATAGGTGTTGACCAAGCAAAACCTATCTTTTAAGCGTCAACCCTCACAAAGGAGAATCTCGGCTCTTCCCAATTGCCTCACGAAGGAGAACAAAGCGGGGATGCGGTATGCCATATGCAAATTTTGAATGCACTAAAAGATGGGGAAAGGCTCACCAATAAATGATGGAGGCGCACTCTCATGTGGCGGGGTAGCTGGCTGACTCCTCGGAGCGCATGATCTCCCCGACAACATGTCGATCTGCAAAAGAACGAGCGAATTGAGGATACAAAGATAAATCGAGAGGATCCAGAAATATAAAGGAAACTATGAATTTTTAGCAAAATCCTATAAAAAATATATGGGATTTTACGGTTAAATTCTAGTTAAACCTCTGAGGAGTCCACATCTGTAGAGATCGAATTCAATTTTCGCTCGAAACCTCTCCTGATCAAATTTGGCCATAAAATGACCAAAATACCCCTGGAACCAGGTTGAAATTTTAGCCATTTAAGTCACTTTCAATCCCAAAATTCTCAGCCATTCAAATCACCCTCGAATCCAAAGTTTTGGGCCGTTTTTGCACCTAAACCCCTCAAATTTTAGCCCCTTTTTCTTGATTAAAATCCTTCAGATTTCATGCAATTTCCCCCTTGAAAACCCTAATTTGAGACGTGAAATCAAAACCCTAAATCCTTACATATCTACCCATAGATTTGTGTGCTAAAATAAAAATTAAATATGCAAAAGTTATGGGGAATTTATCTGAAGAAAAGCTCGAGAATCTGATAAACCTAAATCTAAACGAAGGTTTAATTTGGTAGCCTTGAGGGCACGAGAGATCTGGAAAAGTATGAGGATTTGAAGGAATTTTTGAGTCAAGATGTGGAGAAACTTGGATCTTGGATGCTCATTAGGGTTTGAGGAGGCAGTGAAAAGAAAGAAGAAAATGAAAAGAAAAGGGAGTGAAAAAAAGAGAAAAAAAAGGAGGAGTTTTGGGGGTTTTAAACCAGCCCCAAGTCAACCCAAACCAGCCCCGAACCGGACCTAACCAGTTCTGAACCAGACCCTAAACTAAAATTCAAATAAGGGCTAAACCAGGCATCAAAACAGCCCCAAATAAGCTCGTCGATTGATTCCTTCTTTTTTTTCTCCCTCCCACACATCCGGAGGGGCCCTGGATATTTATTCAGCGGGGTTATCACCCATTGAGGGTCACTTTTCCTCCGGTTCGGTTTATTCGAGCCTCATAATTACTCCAATAAGGTATACGAGTCTAAACTATTTTTCATTTTTGTCAAGAAGTTTCTGGAGAATATTTTTACAAAATATTCTTAAGGATAACTCGACAACCTCCAATGGAAATATTGATTCCCGAAATCCCCGGGGGTATACAGGTATAAACTGGTTCTCCCAGCTCCAACACCTTAAGAGCTTAAAGTGCGTTGACACCGGTCAATGCGTCGCAATGGAGAATTCGCCGACTAAAGGAGAGATCTCAAGAAGTTTGATGGTCAGTTCTACGATAACTCACCGACACGAGCTAAAGCAAAAATTCGGTTACCAGCTTCGGTTCAAGATTTCGGCTGATCAAACAATAAATCGATGCCGTGACACTTTTAGTCGTTCGACAAAGCACGGATCTGAAAGAATTGAAGAAATCAAGATTTGAAGCTATTTTCAGGTCTGTTATGCCGATTGAAGGTTTGGGCCTATCATATCAAAGTATTTGAGCTCTTCTATAAAGAGCGAGGCCGAAACATTGGAGGGTATCTGTAAGCGTTGAAAATTACTGTAAGTTCTCGAACATGACTTCGTGACAATGAGTCGACAATCGGCGAAACCATCAAACGGCGTAGCGTGAACCGTTGATGGCGTAATAACAAGTGGCTGCGGCATAAATGCATAAAGCGAGTTGGCGAAATGCATGAAGCGAGTCGGCTAAGCGTGCAAATGGCGAAGTGGCGAACGCATCACGAATAATGGGATAAACAACTATGAAGCAGTTAGCGAACAACGATGAGGCGAACGGATCGGACTTCGAAGAAAAATGATGAAAATAGGCCAGAAACTCGGTGGCGAGCCATCTCTTGGTGGCTCGGCCCAAACCGAGCCACCTAGTGGTGGTTCGATGTGAAACCACAAGAATTGGCAAACGCAGTCGGACCAGCGACCAGCTTTAAAGCCTATAAATACAGGGGGGTGTCTCATTTTTTAGAAGGAAGGCGGGACTTTTGAGGAGAAGGGGAGGCTCTGCCGGATTCAACAGCGATCCATGCTTAGATCCGACAGCAAGATCCGAGATTTCAGCGAACCCGTCAGTATAAAGCGAAGAAGTTCGAGAGATCTAAGGGTCGGATCTACACGTGACCCCTCCGGATCAAACTTTGTTTTGACCCCGAGAAGAGTGGTGATTTTGCTTGGTCAATTTCACTCACTTTGGCGATTATTTCCTTCGTAAAATAATCCCATTGATCGTGTAGATCTTACACCGGATCAGATCACGCGACGGTCCATGGATAAACCCCGGCACAGGCAAAGATCCCACGCAAGCAGGAGTCTGATAAACAGGGTCTTGCGTTTGTTTCAGGAAAAAAAGTTGTAATTTTTTTCTCTCTTGATTTTCATTGTAATCAAGTCTTATAAAAAGACGAACTTTTGAATTCATTGTAACGCATAAAGCTGTAATGACTTCATCAATGAAGATCAACATGACTTTTCCCGCGAACACACCCCTCCTCAGGTGGATCCACTGATCGGCTCTCAGGTGACTGGAGTTCAAGCTCGGCATCTCTGTAAGTCCCCCCTCACTCAAAATGGTGCAAGTAGCTCTAGGGTTTCATGGGCTGATGATGTTGATTTGGAGTATGAATCACCTAATTCTCCATTGTCTCAATCTCTGCAATTAAAATCAATTAGTAATTCTACTACTGTTCCATTGGTTACTGTGCGGAATTCAACTGACAATCAAGGAAATATTGTCAATCTGGAAACTCAAACCACAAAGATGGATATTATGGCTAAGAAATCTGATTTCCCCCCTTTGGTAACTTCTCCAGAGGTTCAGGCCCCTGTCCAAGATCGAAACACAGGAAAACGTTGGGTCAGCTTCTTTACAGATAATAGGAAATCAGGTTGTGGTTTAGATTTGAACTATGTACCTATGGAAACTCATGATTCAGTTGTTTTCAATGAAGAAGAAGGGAATGAAGGTAGCTCCCTATGGCAATTTTCTCTAATTGGTCAAGTTCTAGGACTAAATGTAAAATTTAAGTCTATGGAAAATTTCGTGCTGAAACTATGGGCTCAGTTGGCTATCCCTGAAATTTGTCTTCTCAAGTCTAGATTGTTTCTTTTCAAATTCAAAAATAAAGATGAAATGAATGAGATCTTAGGTAATGGACCATGGTTTTTTGGTTCTAGACCATTATTACTGATGCCATGGTCAATTGGGGAGGAAATTGAGAAGATAAATGTATGCACTTACCCTATGTGGATCCAACTACCTGAATTAAGACTAAACTTATGGAATGCCAGGGGTATTAGTAAAATTGCAAGTGCCATTGGTCGCCCTATTGCAACTGACAAACTTACATCAAATAGACAAAGACTTGCTTATACTAGAGTTCTAATTGAAGTGAACTTGCCCTCTCCACTTCCTAATCAAATTTCAATTCAAAGTCCAAATGGTAAAATATACAAGCAGAAAGTGATTTATGAATTGAAGCGTAGGTGGTGTGATTATTGTTAGAAGGTGGGACATGATACTGCATACTACAAGAGACAACCTAGGATACAGAGATGGGTGCCTAAGCAAAATAGTACCGCTAATAATGTTGTGCAGGATAAAAATGTGGCTAAACAATTACAAGCTACAGGTCAAGTGCAAGCTGATACAGTTGATATGAGGCCAGTGGCTACTATGCAGGATAAAAATGTGGCTTCACAACCACAAGTTTCAGGTCAAGTTGATCAGAGGCCAGAGGCTACATTGGAAAGACCTCCAGTACAATATGTGCACGTTCCTACTGTTGACCAGAGGCCTGTGCATGCTGGTCACACAAGTAATCCAGTGATAAACTTTCAAGGGACAAGTCAAAATGCTGAGTTTTTTAGACAATCAGATTCTGTGCATGTTATGCATGCTCAACCAACTAAAATTGGAAACTCTACAAATTCACATGAAGATGGCTCTTGGCAACAGGTTCAAAGAAGTGGATCAAAAAACACTGCAAGTTCTTTCTCTCCCCTGGATTATTTGATTTGTGAAATTGATCCCTCTACTGTAGATAGAGGGGGAAGTCAAAAAATGAATCTTTCTTTCTGGAATGTTAGGGGGCTAAACAAGTCCTCTAAACATCATCTGGTTAAGTGCCACATTATACAATATCACCTCCCTTTCATTGCACTACTTGAAACAAAGATAAAGGAAGTCAATTTGCCAACCATTGTTAAAAAAATAGCAAAGAATTGGAAATGGATTTCTAATGTGAGGAACCATGACAAAACTAGAATTCTGCTTCTATGGGATCTAGTTATTCTAGATTTACAAGTTATTTCAGGTTCTACCCAGCATTTAACATGTTTAGTCAAATCTCTGGATGGACAAATCAATTGTGTTATTTCTTCAGTTTATGGTCACAATCAATCAGAAGCCAGGAAAGATCTATGGGCTAATCTCACCCAGGTGCAGCAATTAATTGGCAATGTGCCTTGGCTAATTTGTGGAGATTTCAATGCGATGATCAACAATGAGAAAAAATTGGGTGGGTCAAAGCTTTCAGATACAGATACTAGGGATTTCTGCCAGTTTATTGATGATTGTCAACTCTCTCACCTGAAAACTTTGGGTTGCTTTTATACTTGGAATAATAAACAGGACTCTGATTCAAGAGTTTGGAGTAGATTGGACAGAGGCTTGGTCAATGACACCTGGATTCAAACATATAACTCAAGCCATGTTGAATTTCTATTGCCAAATTTTTCAGATCACTCCCCAGCTCTTATATCTATCTATGAGGATTGTATACAAGGTAAAAAGCCAATTAAATTCTTAAAAATGTGGACTAGTCATGCAAGTTATCTCCCCACTGTATCTACTATCTGGAAAATTCCTATTGCGGGGTATACTATGTTCTCTGTTTGTGCTAAGCTAAAACTGCTGAGAGATGCTCTGAAAGATCTGAACAAGAAACACTTTTACAATATAAGTGAACAAGTTCATAGAGCAAACCTTGCTCTGGAGGTTATTCAAAACAACCTCCAGGATGATCCTCTGAATGCAAATCTCATCATTAAAGAAAGGGAATGCAACTCTTCCTACAATAAGTTACTGGATTGTGAACTATCTTATTTTAAACAAAAAGCAAGGATTGCTTGGAGTATTAAAGGGGATAGGTGCACAAACTTTTTTCACTCAATTATCAAAGCAAACAGACATCATAATAGGGTCACAAATGAGGAAATCAGAGCAGTAGTGTTCTCCATGGCTGATGAAAAAGCTCGAGGGCCTGATGGATTTAGTGCCTCCTTCTACAAATTAGCCTGGGACATAGTTGGCGATGAAATTTCCCTAGCTGTTATGGATTTCTTCAATACAGGCAAGCTACTAGGTACGATTAACTCCACTTCTTTAACATTAATCCCCAAAGTTCAATGCCCCAAAACACCCTCTGACTTTAGACCTATAGCATGTTGCAACTGCCTATACAAATTCATTACAAAAATCCTTGCAAATAGAATTCAATCTGTCATGGGCTTTCTAGTTAGTGATGCACAGAGTGCTTTTGTGAAGGGCAAGTTGATCACCAATAATACTTTACTTGCTCATGAACTGGTCAAAAGCTATGGCAAGAAGCATCTATCTCCCAGGGTTATGATCAACATAGACATCAGAAAAGCTAAATGACATGCTACAAGGCCTAGGTTTTCCAAATATGATGACTAACTGGATTATGGCTTGTATTGTTCGCGGTAAAAGTCGGTTTTGTATTCATTGTTGTTTGAGCTTGTTTTACAGCTTCTTTGGCCTATAACAAAAATTCAAACAAAAGAAATGCCTTTTATTTTAAGGAGTACAATGGAAACAAAAAATTATAACTTTTCCTTTATGAACAAACCACGAGGATCTGTTATATCGAGGTCCCGCTTGCGTGGAGTTCTTTGCCTATGCGGGGACTTTTGTGTCCGTGGACCACAGCGCAATTCGATCAGTAGAGACCGGGTTGCGGAACTTCTGGGCGTGCGGGGCTCGTTTCCACGAAGAAGCGAAGCACCTAAGGGGATCACACTCCGCGAAGGAGAGGATCGTAGGGCGGGTGAGATCTACTAGGAGAAATCCTGGCTATCCACGAGATTAAGGCGAAGCTTAATCTAGAGGGTATCTGATGGTTCGACCGAATTGATTACCTTAGCGCTTGTAGATCGGCGTGTTGGGTTTGTGCTCATGGGTGCTTTCAGGCTGTGTGTCGGCGGACTCGTAGATCTTAGAAGTCCGAAGGAAAAATCCCAAAATCCAAAAAAAATCCGCCCTCAGGTCCGCTGGAAGCCTTGGGAAAATGCAGCCCAAGTTCGCCCCTCAAAATCGCTCTAAAATCCAGAGGTCCCCCCTAAAGCAAGAAGACCTCCCCCCTATTTATACAAGTTGGGGGTTGGCCGAGGTGCCTCGGCCAAGTTGGCCGAAGTGCCTCGGCTAACCAGGCCGAGGTGCCTCGGCTAAGTTGGCCAAGGTGCCTCGGCTAAGTTGGTCGAGGTGCCTCGGCCGAATTTGCGAGAGTGCCTCGGCGCAAATCTGAGTTTGAGGTTAGCTAAAAGGACGGGCTGTAAGCGAATCTGAGGTTCGGCCCGTGAACGAGGTTTGCAGCGAGGCGAGGTTCGTCAAAATGAGCTGAGGCTTCGTCAAGTGAACACGAGGCTGAATAAGCGAGGTCGTAAATGCGAGTTAAGCCAAAAGCGAGTTAGATCAAAAGCGGCGAGGTTAATAAAATTAACGAGTTCACCGTACCCTTGAGGTTCGCCACAAGGAACGAGGTTAAGCCTGAGGCCGCCCAGTGAACTTCGAGCTCGTAAATGGAGTTATAAAAAGCGAGTTAGATCAAGCGTGAGTTATAAAAATGAGAGTTAGCGAAATAAAGGCGATTTCGCCAAGTGAACCACGAGGCTTCGCCAAATGGCGAGTTAATAAATCGCGAGTTAAGCCAAAAGCGAGTTCGTCAGAGGTCGCCATTAACGAGTTCACCGTACGCGAGGTTCGCCACAAGGAACGAGTTAGCCATGAGCTGGGGCCGCCCGAGGTGAACTTCGAGGCTTCGCCAAATGGCGAGTTCATAAAAGCGAGTTAGATCAAAGCGGCGAGGTTAATAAAATTAACGAGTTAGCGAAATAAAGCGAGTTCGCCAAGTGAACCACGAGGCTTCGCCAAAGATGCGATGTTAGCGAGCGAGTTCGTCGAGATCGGCTTCGTCCGAAGAAAGCGAGTTAAAAAGCGAGGTTAGCCGGCCAAGTTGGCGAGTCGCGCCGTTTTCGTTGTTTCCGTCGTTTTCGGTCTTAGGGCTTAGGCCCTACCTATTGACTCTTGGCCTTCTCGGACTTAGGTTCCGTGCGTATTTGGTTCGGGACTACTCTTGGTTGTTCGGTTCAGCGATCTGGAATCCGATCGTCATTCCAGAATCAGGTTTAAAGCGTGCTTGTGGCTGTGGGTTTGCCGCCCGGGTTCGCGTTTTAACGATTCGGCGTCCGTATCATTCGATGGGTTGTCATTCGCCGACTCCCGTCCGCGAGTTGGTTTGGAGATCTTGTAAGTATTTTTCAGCGCCTCGGATACCCCTCCAAAGCGTCTGGTCGATTCTTGGCGAGTGCGGGATGCTTTGGACATGATAGTTCGGCCTTTAGTGGTGGGGGTCCCAACGAATAGCTTCAAGTCTTGATTCTTCGGATCATCCGGTTCTTTGTAGGATTTACGATAAGATCCGCGGTCTTTGCATTTATTGTCGACGCTTGTCTTGATTCGAAGCTGGTGGGTGAGTTTTGTTTGTAACTTCGTGTCGGTTGGTTGTTGTTTGACTAACCATCATACTTTTGGACTTATCCGTATGTGTGAACTCCTTGTTGGCGACCGTTGGTTAATGTCGAATACATGGAATTTCATAACCCTAAATCGGCTATTTCTTCAATCATCCGTGTGTTGTTGGTTTAACCACGGCGGGAAGATTAATCTTTTCATGGAGATATCCTCCAAGGATTCCTTGTCGAAACAAAGAGACCATTTGGCTTTCAACTATCGTCTGGCCTTGATTCGTAATCACGGCAGCTTTGGCCTTTGTTGGGATATGATTATTCATAGTGGGAGAAGTTCCTCCGGGACTAGACACGTCGTCCGGTGTCAACACGACTTACATGCCTCGTCAGGTTGTTCCTCTCTTGGATATTATGGTAGGAGGACATCAAGGGTTATCGAGTTATCCTTAAGAATATGGGTTTATTCTCCAGGAACTCCTCGTTGAAAATTTGGAAACAGTTTATACTCGTAATCCTAGTTGGAGTAGGATTGGGCAACGCGTTGATCGGCGTCGATGCAATCCGCACGATCGAGTTATCCCTAAGAATATTTTTTGAAAACATTCTTCCGGGAACTTCTCGACAAATTGGGGAACAGTTTATACTCATAATCCTAGTTGGAGTAGGATTAGACCACATGGGAGAATATTTGGAGAATTGAGCCGGGTAACATCTCCAAAATCTTTCCAAATATTTAGGAAAAGAGGATGGATAGGTTATTGGGTTGATTTGGACTCCTTTTAGATATCCAATTGGGCTCCAATTTAGAATTCCTACCCATCGCCAAATAGGACTCCTTATTCAAAGGGGATTGGGTTCATATGGGATTGTTATAAATACCCATAGTTTCCTCCCTTCTTTGACCTAGGCCGGCCCTCTCCTTCTTTGTGTTTCCTTCCCGTCTTAGCCATCTCGTCTCTCTCAACTACGAGGTATGAGCACAAAGCTAGGGTTTGTAAAATTTCTTCTCCTCTTCTTTTCTTTTCCTTCTCTCTCTCTTTTTTATTGCATGCATGCATGAGATAAAGACTCACCACGAGGTGTCAGCGTCGAAGTTCAAGTGGCGGTGGAAGTGCAGCGGCGGCGGCGGCGGCCCGACGCGAACTGCCGTACCGATCGCGACCGAGCGGCGCTGGCTTCGGTCGTGACGAGCGCGGCTGACTGGGCGGGCTTAGTCGCGGCAGTCGGATGGTCCGTCGTTCTTGTTGGCATGCCGTTGATGCTCGGTCATGATTGATAGACCATGACCCGACCAGCGGGACTTTTGATGCTATATTTGCGATTTTCAGTGCGTATCGACCTTTTGTCGTGTTTTGTAGCTTCGATGTCGTCGGAAGATCCGCAGCAGTCGATCAACTTCGCCGCGGCGTGAATGCCGCCTCCTTCTTCGGTGGTGCGCCCGCGTCATCATATTCGTACATATATGCAATGTATCCCAGCCGTTCTCCTTCCGATGATTGGGAAGAGCGAAATCCTCCTTTGTGGGGATCGGCTGCGGTGTGTACACTTTTCGACCAGCCGTCCTCCTTTGTGAGGTGATTGGGAAGAGCGAAATCCTCCTTTGTGGGGATTGGGGCTTCAAAGATCACCGATCTCGATATCTTTAGCGGGGCGATTTCATACCGTACCTTTGCTCTGTAGAGCGAAATATATTGCGGCTTTGTTTCTGCGACTATATTTATCGTTCTCGGTGTCGATATGGATGAAATCGTCATACCGTTATAAGGTCGTGACTCAATCTATGTAAGATGAATTCAGCGCCTTTTACTAGCGAATATTTTACGATTTGAGTTGATTATTCCTCGGGAACTTTTAGACATGCAGCGGTTGATGGGCCAGTGACTATTATTCCACATGTGATGATCCGCGATTTGTATCTGCCTCGATTTGCACCGATGCGTCGGTAGGCGATTGGTTGTAGTTGAGGAGCTCCGCATTCTCCGACGATTGGTCACCGATCGCCACTCATAAAGGACACCGGCTCCACTTGCACCTTTGCGAAAAGCAGTTATCGTTGGCGACTCTGTTAAGGACCGGATCGGCTTTTGTCGGCGGCGATGGTTGAACCAAGGCGGCGAAGGTCCCTTGTATATTCCTCGGATACCTCGTCGGCTCTCATTGGTGATTTGAACCTGCATGACGCCGTTATGTCATGGCGTCTTACCGAGCATGATCATATTCATTGCGGGTTTATTACCGCCGGTTCAGGTTCCAGCGGGAATGCGTCATCGGCCTTCACCACGGGATTGTGGGGCGGACACACGCCCGTGATGAGCTCTTTGTTCTGCTTCAACTTTGAAGAATGCTCGCTTCACGTTGGGGCGAGATGCCATCATCTAGTCCGCAGTTTTACGGTGGGTTCACTCATCGGGTAAACATTGGTGGGGTAAACTTGACCAATTCGTCCTCAACGGTGGGATGGAGAACTTGGCTTGCGGCTTTGTATTGGCGATTAGTGCCACCATGTATGGCCTTCCGATCAGCGTTAACCATTTCTTCACCTTATTTGAGCTCTATAATCGATTCAAATCGTTTTACACCAAACCGCGAGTTGGGGCTGGCTCTACATGAGATGTACGAATTTCCGATTTACCCATGGGAAGATCTTTGTATCGGGGTATTTCCCTTCAATCGAGGCGAGTGGTGAAGAAACACACACGATCGTCACAAGATTTTGTGGGATCTCACTTGTCATTACCATATAGCTCATTGTCGAACCTTGTGCCAAAGGAAATTGCAAGTGAGTGCGAAGCGGTTGCCAACTATTTGTTCCGGCATTTGGAGGACAAATCGGCGATGAAATATGTGGTGTCACGCTCACTCCTTGAAGGTTAATGAACTGATCGAGAGGTCGAGGCTAACTCCTGCGCTTCGACCCGCGGCGAAGATGATTTTCCCGAGGGACCAAGTTTGCAACCTTTACGTGGCATGCGGTCAAGCCCATCCGGTAGGCGACTCTTTTAGCGGCTATCTTGCAATCTGGTGAAGAAATGTGTGGTTCCATATCAATCGATGATGCTTTACCTTTGGAGGTCCTTTACCACGTAGTTGACTTGCTCACAAGAAGGAACTCTCTCTCCTTCGGTAATGGTGGCCAATATTCACCGTGGATTACGGCATATAGTCCGGCGTTTACTCGAGAGAAAGGGCGAGCCATCATCACGTATTCCTTCCGTCAGTAGAGCTCCGTATACCTATTTGATGGCTTTGGCTGGTCCTTCATCGTCCGACATGATGTCGGCACGGGTTCCACGATTAGTCTACTCCTTTCTGCGGTTGGTAGAGGATTACGGATGGAAGAGTGGCTTCACGGAGATCAAAGCAGTCTGAGATACATAAAGATGGATCTTTTCGGATATTTTCCTCGATTCTCGGTCAATATGGTGAGTCCTTGATCGGCGAGGAGGTGCGAAGACCTGGCCAGACTTCACTTGACATTGGTACGTTTCAGCGGCTAGTGAACATCGAGGCGGGTATCTCACCTTCGAGTAAAGGAGGAATGCTTCATTGGCCGTATTTCCCTGTCGTTTATTTCGCCCGGTTCGGTTCGACCAACTTTATGTTGGGAACCGAACCGGCGGCTTCGAACTTCGTGGTGGACTTGTGGATGGCCGCCGTGCATGGTTGTGGGCGTCATGGGATGTGCGGTGCTAGATTGATCTCGAGCTCGGACCGTCGGTTGGAGTCGACATTCCTTCATTGCGGTTGGCTATTAGTAGCTAACGAGCGGTCCTGTGAGGGCTATCTCGGACACAGTGGCGAAGCATCGTTGAGCCGACACTCGAACACCAGAGGCGCCGTTCAAGCTCGAGGAAGCGCCGCCAATCTCATCCGCCAGCGAGGCGAGGAGGAGTTCCACAACTCGATCTTTGCGACTTTAGGAAGACCAAGGTAAGGCTGCGGTTTATGAGAAGAACCGGTACTCTCTCCTTTTCCCCTTCGTTTTCTCATCCTTTCCATTGGATTTCTCATCCAGCGAATTTTCGAGGCAAATCGTTGGAGAAGAAGAATTTCAACCCTCGAAGGGTTAAGCGAAGAGGTTAGCCCATAAGAATGGCGTGAATCCTCGGTCCCTTGATATAGACTTAACGGTAATGATCAATCGGTGTGAAGGTATCAATTGTGATGTAATCGAAATTCGACTCTTGGAGTGACATTTCTCCATTTGCATCGCGAGGGGTTTTAGGGATTATGATCCTAGCCTTGATTTTCCTCACCACAATTACGCTAGGCCGTTACGCTCATCTTGAGCCAAGTTTTACTCAACAAATGTATGGAGCTATGGCGGAGGAGACTAATGTAGGACTGATTTGGAGAATCGGTACATCTAACATCGATAACTCCTCTTACGGGTGGCGAATCGCGAGAATTGAGCGACTTCGAATTGGTACCCCCACTAATTGCCTCTTAGTTTTTGCTCTTTTAGAGGGATTGCGGAGACAAATGCGAGCAGAGACTAAGCAAGCTAACCTTGCGAGGAGGTAAGTAGCTTTACCTATTGTTAGTCTTAGTTGCATTAAGCCTTCTTAATGCCTTCTTTTGGACTTCTCCATGGAAGATCTGGTGGTGGTTTATATGGCAACACTTCCATGGATGACACGCTGGCAGCTTGTCCGCGGGATGGTGATACTCTTGGTGAAGATTTGCAGAAGCTACCATCCACGAAGAAGGTCTAAATTTTCTCTTCGATTAATTATAGGACAAGCCATTTGGCTAATATCACTATAATTAAAAGTAGAACATTTCTTTTGTGTAGTGGCACTCCTCTTTCGCCGCTTTCGGAATCGGCTACCGGTATTTGTTGAGATGAGCGAGCTGCGAGGGCTCGGTGCGGTTGATAGTATCGGCGTGATAGATCGCCTCGGTAGACTCACCAATCTCGAAACTTCGCCGAGAAGGAGGCGGGTAGAGTCTGTCGAATATGCATCCATTAGTTTTGGTTGAAGATTCTAAGGTTCTCTTTTCTTCGTCGCGAGCCTACATCGACTCCATGACTGGCGAGGCGTTGATCTTTGGATGAAGATCCATCCCATCTTATTATCTGTTTGGAAATGCGCTCATTTTTTCTTTGGTGAACGGTGATCGAAAAGGTCCTTCATGGCGGGCTTTCTCTTATCGATTCAACGGCTGCTTGATCCCGGATGGCCTTGATCACGGGATATGGTTATCCCAAGGCTCGAGCCATTGTTGATGACCTCGCCCATCTGGAGGAAAGCTTGAAGGCGCAGAGCTGCGGGCAGGTGGGGCTTCCTCATATGTAGGCTGCTCATCTGGGCTTCGCGTTTAGAGGCATGGCTGATGCTCGTGTTTTCTTGGGCTCGAAGTCTAGATCTGCGAGAGAGCGCGCCGATCAACTTCGGGCTGTTCTTTGAGACATATTCTTCCCTAAGCCATCAGGTGATATTGTGGCGAGTCGCGGAAGGATAATATCTTGCTTTCGGGGGAGAGCTCCATCTTGAGAAGATAAGATGAGCTGTTGGGTAGCCAAGGCCAACAAGGAAAAGCCCTCACTTGCCGTTATAGGGAACTTCGATCTGTCGAGCGGCCGGGCGGAGCTCGAGGAGGCAACCACGAATCTTGGATACCGATGAGGAGTCCTTGAGGCGGAGTTGCGGGAAGAACTCCACCGGGCTTACCATGGTGAAATGTCACGGCTTGAGCGGCAAATCCTTTGTCATAGACTTGATGTTTAAGCGATTTGTAGCTCCTTCTATATTTGCTTCAAATGAATAAGATCCATTCCTTTCATTGTTTATTATGATTCTTTTACTTCGTGAAATAATTAACCATAATACTTATAGGATTTTTGACAAACCCTCGACCATCAACGGGTTTGATTAGTCTTTACCAACCACCGTTTGAGTTGGGCTAGCGTGCGGATTATCTAGATCCGTTCCGCACGTGACGTTGTGCTAAAGAGCGAGACTCTCTTAGACTTAATGCTACGATATTGAATACGTAGGCCCGTACTCTTTACGGGCAAAGACCACCCGGCAGCAGCGTGTTGCGCATAGACTCATCCCTTCTTAGGCCGGGATGAAATACCCGAGAATCAAACTCGGTGTCTTCTTCAATGGAAAAAGACTAAACGGCAGCGTGTGGCGTTGGCTTTATCCCTTCTTAGGTTTGGGATAAAATACCCGAATCGAACTCGGTGTCTTCTTCAATGGAAGAAGACTAAGCCATTGCAGCGTGTTAGGCGTCGACTTTAGGGTTATTGGACCCCGACCTTCAGCGGGTTTGATGAGCCTTTACCATACCGTTTGAGTTGGGCTAGCATGTAGATTTTCTAAATCCGTTCTACACCTGACGTTGTGCTAAAGAATGAAACTCTTCTAGACTTAATGCTACGATGTTGAATCGTGAAGCCGTCTTTAGGAATAGACTGCAGAGCAGCGTGTTGCGTAGACTCATCCCTTCTTAGGCTTGGGATGAAATATCCCGAATCAAACTCGGTGTCTTCTTCAATGAAAAGACTAAACCGGCAGCAGCGTGTGGCGTTGGCTTTATCCCTTCTTAGGTTTGGGATAAAATGCCCGAGAATCTAACTCGGTGTCTTCTTCAATGGGAGAAAGACTAAGCCAAACAGCGTGTGAGGCGTTGGCTTTATCCCTTCTTAGACTTGGGATAAAATACCCCAAGATGAATCTTGGTGTCTTCTTCAATCGAACTAAACCGGCTTAGCAGCGTGTGAAGCGTTGGCTTTATCCCTTCTTAGGCTTGGGATAAAATGCCCAGATGAATCTTGGTGTCTTCTTTTGGGGGAGAATGGCCCGAAGCAGGGTAAGATTGATTGAGGTGGGAAGGAAGAATGTGTTCTATTTCTCGAGAATGAAACCAATAGCGAGGGGCCTCTTTGGAATCGAAAAGACTTCGAGGTGACCTTGAGTGAGACCTGGTCACGAAAATCCCGGCGCATACCTTCGTCCGGCTACCTAGGAGAGGTGGAACTAAGAGTGGGATCTCCACTCAGAAGCAGAAAAACTCAGGTGACCTTGAGCGGACAACTGGTTTGACAATCCCGGCGCATACCTTCAGTCGGCGCTACCTAGGAGAGAGGTGGAACTAAGAGTGGGATCTCCACTCCAGAGCGAAGAAACTCGAGGTGACCAGTGAGGATGACTGGTGCGAAAATCGGCATACCTTCAGTCGGCTACCTAGGAGAGGTGGAACTAAGAGTGGGATCTCCACTCAGAGAGCCGAAAAGCTTCGAGGTGACCTTCAGGCGGACAACTGGTTTGACAATCGGCATACCTTGGTCGGCAGCTACCTGGAGAAGGTGGAACTAAGAGTGGGATCTCCACTCCGAAGGCGAAGAAACTCAGGTGACCTTGGGCGGACAATGGTTTGACAATCCGCATACCTTGGTCGGCTACCTGAGAGGAACTAAGAGTGGGATCTCCACTCCGAGACCGAAGAAACTTCGGTGACCTTGGGCGGACAACTGGTTTGACAATCCGGCGCATACCTTGGTCGGTAGCTACCTAAGATGAAAGATGGAACTAAAAGTGGGATCTCCGCCGAGCGAAAAAGACTTCGAGGCGACCGGTCCGGACAACTGATACGAAAATCGGCATACCTTGATCGGCTACCTAAGATGAAAGATGGAACTAAAAGTGGGATCTCCCCGAGAACCGAAAAGACTTCGGTGACCTTGGTCGGACAACACAGTACGAAAATCGGCGCATACCTTGATTCGAGCTACCTAAGATGAAAGATGGAACTAAAAGTGGGATCTCCACTCGAGAACCGAAAAGACTTCGAGTGACCTTGATCGGACAACCAGTCGAAAATCGGCGCATACCTTGATCGGCTACCTAAGATGAAGATGGATAGAACCCTTCCGTTTATCACGAAAGGGATCTTACACTTGGAGAGGAAGAATTTTATATTCTATCTCCGGCGTGAAAGGAATTTTGAGTGGGCCTCTTGTTCATAGAAGGAATCAAGAGGGATTTTGGTAATGTACGAGAAAATTTGTAGGCCCACCGTCAAGGAATTTGATCGGTGGGGAATTATGATGGAGGATAAATCTAGGGTTATCCTCAAGGAAAGTGGGTGAAACATCCCGAGGAACTTCGTTGAAGCGGGTTATCACGAAGATACTAAGGGTAGTATTTCTTGAGGAACTTCCATTTCGGCATTAATTGCGGTCGCCATTTGGTAATGGGAAGATGCACCATTGGAAACCGTTTCTATTACAAGCGGACCCTCCCATTTAGGTTCAAATTACCTTTCTTTTTGGAAGTGAGGATTATTGGTCGTCGGCGGCGGACCAAATCTCCTTCTTTGAAACTCCGTTGTCGTACTTTCTTGTTGAAAGCTCTCGACATCTAGCTTGATAGAACTCAATGCATTGTTGAGCTTCCGAGCTTCTCATCTAACATCTCAAGCTCTTGAGGCGTTTTTGATGTTGTTCTTGATCGTCATCTGTTGAAAGTCGCAGTGTGAATCTGGATTTCCAGCGGAGAAGCGCTTCACCCGTAAACGAAGTCACGGAGTCTTTCGGTTGGCGTCGTGCCGTTATCGCGATATGCCGGAGTGCTTCTCGAGCTTATCGTCCCAATCTAAGCTTGTTATTTTTCACAAGCTTAGAATTTTGATGATTGTCTTGTTGAGCGCCTCGGCTAATCCATTTGCGGTTTGGATTATAGGTCGGCGAGGCGTCTTGTATCTTGAATTTCATAAAACCTGATGAAGGAATTAGCGATGAATGGGGACGTTGTCATGCGCGATCCGTCTTGGAACACCGTGTCGGTAGATGACATGGTGTTTGATAAATTGGCAACGGTACGCCTTTACTTCTTTTAGCGGGATTGCTACGCCCACTTGGAAGTAGTCGGTGATCGCTAGAATAAACCGATCTCCTTTAGCCGGCGGAGGAAAAATAGAGACCTAGCGTCCATTCCCCATGTCTCGAATGGCGAGGATGTGGCAGAAGGATGCAGCTGTTTCGGGAGGTGATGCATATAATTATGAATTTGACCGCAGCGTGGCATTTCGGCGTCATTGCGTCATTAATCATCGTGGGCCAAAGTAGCCCATTCTCGGTCGATCGTAGAGCTTGGGACCAGGTTGGTGTGCTCCACATTCACCTTCGTGTGTGCTTCGAGAAGGACCTCTTACGCCTCCTTGTTTGAAAGGCATTGGAGTAAAGACCATCGTACCCGGCGATATACATCACGGGTTTACGTATCGTTAAAGCATCTTGGAGCTCTTCAGGATGACTCTCTCTCCCTCCGTCTTACGGTAGAATGCCATGTAAGGCGTGTCGATGATAGGAAGCGCCAATCTCGGGGCTCCAACTTGGTTTGGGTTGCATTTACCTCTTTGGTAACTATCCCTTTGTCTTCTTGTACCCCATCATATATTGAGTGCGAAGTGGTGAGTCTGGCCGTAACCGGTTGCTTTCGGTCTCGGAAGGTTGTGCGGCGATCGCTAATCGGCTAATGCATCTGCGTGGCGTTCGGAAGCGGGATATATTCGATGAAGAATTCTTCAAATGAGTCGCCATTTCAGCGGCTATCGATGATAGGGGACGGTCGGGGTTCCTAACTTCATAGTCACCGGATCTGTTTGACTATCAATTGCGAATCGCGGTATGCTTGAGATACTCTACCCCGGCTCCTTGGCGAAGCTAAGTCCGATAAGTAGCGCGTTGTATTGACTCGTTATTGGAACAAGGTTGGTGGCGAATAAGCGGGGCATGACATGATTCCGGGAAATCAAGACAACTCCGACTCGGTGAGATCTTGGAACATCCGGGGCACACCCGCGTTGGTAGCTCGAAGCTCCGTCAAAATACGATCGCCATATTTGTTGGTGCGATGTAGTGTTAACCGTGGACTTCATCAGGAAGATCATCATATAGCTCAAGCGCATCCGTTGTGGTGGCGACCAAGAGATCGTAAATCGCTTGCCCTTTGGTGACTTACATTGTTTGAAGTGCAGTCATATTGGGACAAGAGCAAAGCCCATTTTGCCAGCGCCAACTCATTGAGGCGGTTGGGTCATAAATATTGGTGGATTTCACGTTAGAGATAACATAAATTATCTGTCCAGAGCTAAATAGTGCGCATCTTGAATCGCGAACACTAATGCAAGGCCTTGCTTCGACCATTGGGTATCGAGACTTCGGCGCCGACTAATGTTGACTCGGATAATACCTTTACTGTTCATGACGGCTAGTGCGTCTTGCGCTGACAAGCTCAGCAGTGTCCGTTGCCTTGATGTAAATCGGGAATGGCTTTCATTGCGATGCGACAAGAATAGGAGGTTTAGAGAATCTGACTTAATCTCTTCAAATGCTTTTGGCAAGCGTCATCCCAAATGAAGGATCGCCCTTCTTGTTCAACTTAGAAAATGGTTGGCACTTCGGATAGGTTCGATATGAACCGTCGGATGTATCCAATCTCCTTGTAACCCACGAGTTCTCTCAGATTTCTCGGAGGTTGCAACTCTTGAATCGCCTTCACTTTGTCAGGATCGACATGGATTCCTTTGTTGGTGACGAAGAACACTTTGGACATCAAGGAAGGATTTGGCGGGGTTCATCTTTAGTTGATGAGTCATGAGTTCGAATACCGTTCTAAGATCTTTGATGTGATCTCCTTTGTCCGCGGCTTTTCCGACCAAATCGTCGGCGTAGCATTCGGCCGTTTTCGGAGATGATCTTGGAAAATCTCCGTCATTGCTTTTATGTATTGCCGGCATTTTTAAGCGAGCGGCATGGCCGTGTAATATATAGATGGGCGTTACGAGCCTGTGTGTTTGGCATCATCGGGGTGCATCTTGATTGTATCGAGAAACCATCCGACATTCTTTCAAATCCACATTGTGTTTATCCATTGGTGGAGGAAAGTCATCTTCGAACAGCGGCGTTGAGTCTGTAGTAAACCACGAGTCCTAATCGAACCATTCTTCTTCATGGCCAGGACTATATTAGCCACCAATCCGGATGTTGAATTTCCGATGAATCCGATTCTATGAGTTTCTTCACTTAGTCTCGATTGCTGCAAGATTTGTGGGATGAAACCGTCTTCTTGGTTGCTTGCGGGTTTGACATCCATCTTGATGTTGAGGCGATGTGTGCCACATTAGGGTCGGTCTGGCATGTCCTCGTAACTCGGTGAATACATCGATATACTCACGATTAAGGCAATCAACTCTTCCTTCTTCGGGGAAGTATTGCTGATGTTTATGAGCTTAGGATGCTCTTCATCACCCATATTAACTGGACTACCTCGTCCTTAGTGGGGGTTCTCTTTGTTGAACTATCCCCAAAGCTGCTCTGGAGTTGATGGATCCATGGGTCTTCCCATGTTGGCATGTCTTCATCACTCTCAGCGATGGCGGGGATCAGCAGTGAAGCCATATTTGACATTAAAGCTTCTCGAGGCTGGTGTCGAATCCCAAGAAGAATCGAGGCGAATGTCCGTCTCCCTCATCGGGTGGATTATTATCAATCGACCATGAGCATTCATCTTCGAGGAGGATTAGTATCCCAATCCCTTCTAAATGTAGTAGTTATCCGGCTTCCCTCTTGGGACATATGCGGCTTTAGGAGGGACTCGAGGACCTCCCCAAAACATAGACCTTCCCTTGTGTCAAGTTGTACCCCACTTCTTCATGATACCCGGTTCTAGACTATATCCGAATGGAGGATAGGCCCATTATCATCTTCATCTTCTTCAAAGAAATGATTCGCATTGAACCGTGATTTCCTTTTCCGTAAAACCAAGTCTTTCTCACTACTTGATCTTCGTGGGATGACGAGTGCCGCCCCAAAGGAGTCTCGAACCGCTTTTGTGTAAAGCAAGATGACCGAAGTTGGCAAGTGCAACTCGATCGTTGTATAAACTTGTCATCACATCATTCAAAGACAAAGGATACTCTAAATCGCCATTTATTGATTCATCGGCAATTTGCCAATTACAATGTTCATCCGACGATTCTTCATCGCCAAGATTGATTACAAGGTACAATGTCATTTAAAACAAAACCTCCACTATAACCAAGCCCGCTTCAGACGTTTCACCGCTGTCCGTGCCTTGGGCCGATGATTCAGCCGACTCATTACCGAGAGGAGAGAATCGCGAAATAATTCTCCATCCCCTTAAACGGTTGTTTGTCCGCGACCACCGCTTTTGACTCATTATTCGTGTCTACATATTTGAGACACCGATGAAGAGTAGATGGGACTATAACATTATTGTGGATCCAAGGTCCACCCAACAATAAGTTATAGGAAGTCTCCGCCAATCACATAGCAGTGACTTCGACTTTAAGTCCCCATTTGGCACTTTATCCAGATTTTACCAAGCGCCGAGATCCGCCGGTGTTAAATCCAGATCACCGTGCTCGCTTGATGCCATCAGGCAGAATTCCAAGGTGATACATGAGGCGCAGGGCATGATGCTCACAATGAACCCGGATCAACTTGGATCCTGCTAACTTCACTAGAGCCAATATACCCAAGGAAGTATAGCGCCTATCATGCTTGGAATTCCTTGTCCGCATATCCTCCTTTATAAAAGTGATGCAGGGAAGTGTTTAGTCGCAAGGTTGCATTGTTGGGCCGACTCTTCCGACTTGGCCTCGATTCGGTGAGGAAGACCTTCAATCGGCGAGAGCCTCTTGAAGAGCTTCTCTTGTCTCTTTGACAACCGCAATACTGAAGAGTGATCCTCGCGGAATATTAGCCAATTGGGCCATGACGCCGGTTTATATGGGGAGTTGGAGCTTCCCGCTTGTCTCTTCTAATCGGGTGATTGAACCGAGACCGCTTCGAGCTGAACTTTGTGGCTGCCACGGGTTTCCTTTGGCGCCACCGCCGCTTTCTCGGTATGCAGTGGGGAGCCGCTGGCACCCCCAGCCGACAAATGCTCTCGCATTAGGGTCGGGACTTCCTGTACTTATATTTGTACTGCGGTCCGCCCCTCGCATGGGCTTGTGTTCCCTTCTGACAAATTGAATGTTACCACTGCTCATAATCTCCTCCGCACTGCGGAAGTAGCATGGCATGCCTTTCCCTTCGCTTTGATTTCTTCTTCAATGAAGAAGAGGCTACCCATTGCTCATCCTCAAGTAAGTCCGGTGGATCCACAGACTTCGCCATTTGGGGTCAGATATGATACAAGTCCTTTCTCGGCGCTGTTTGTGTGGGTCGCCATTCACCGCCTTCATTGTGACTTTGACCAATGGTTTGGGTTCAAACCATGTCAATGGCACTCGACCCAAAGCTTATGGACATCGTGATTTGTTCGACCTTCTTTCTTTGGACGGCTTCATAGTGATGACCCCTACGCCAATTAAAGCTTGATTTTATCCTAAGGCCAAACAGATTTAGCGGGTGATGAATTGCCCCGGATACGCTAGCATTTTGGGTCATTCGTCTCATTGCCTCCTCTTGATTCTCGAATCTGAGGGAGCTTGATCTTGTTATTTTCGACAAGATATTTGAAGAGACCGGAATCTCGCCGCCCCTAAAGGAATAGGACTTCGAATCTCGCCTCGAGGCCTTCGCTTCGCGGGCCCAGTTGCCACGCTGATTGTGCCTCGCGGCGGCGCTTCGCTGTTGCCGCCGCCGCCGGGTTGAGTTGAACGCTTGTTCGCGAACCGCCTTGGCTTGCTCTTTCCTTTGCCGCTGGACAAATTACGCCGGAGCTTCCATTGCCTACCGGCCTCTTTCCGCCTTTTTCCTCTTTGAGGAATCTTTCGCCTTGTTTCCACGAACCTTCAAGTCCTTCCACGCTATAGATGGTGCCGCCCCCATTGCTCGAAAGCACGCCTATCGACAAGTTGTTGTGGTAGGTCCGAGGATGAACTCCTCTCATATCGGATCCCGGCAGCTCATTGCCTTGTTCCGAATCGCTTGACAAAGATATCCACAGCCCGCCCTTCGCTGCCGAGTAACGCGTCGATCGATACTTCGTATCGCCGCCAAGAAATTGGTGAGGAAGCTAGACTCCATGTCGCCCCACTGTGAATGCTCCCCGCTTGAGACGGCGGTACCAATCAAGGCAGCCCCGCAGTGGTACCAACGAATGACCGAACCATCGTGGCTCAAGTCGATATTACCCCGTGCGAATTTGAAGTAAATCAAGTGTCGCTCCGGGAACCCTTCCCACAAACGGTGTAAAGTTTATTAAGTTAAACTTTGACGGTATGGGATTGATTCCCACTCCCCTGTATGGGCAAGGAATACCGTTTTTCACCTCTTGAGCGAAATCAATGAGTTGATTTTGCTCTCGAGGTCTTTGATTTTCTCGCTCTCATGAGCAACAAAGATCTTACGTATGTAGCGTTGCGGTTCAGAGGGTTATCATTCTCTCGCTTCCTCCCGGTCCGAATCGGGCCATCTTGATCGACGCCGATGCGCACACTGATTCACCTCGATGCTTTGTCAAGGCTTGATCTGCTGGTCGCATTTCTCTCCCATGGCCAAATCCATCTCTAGCTTGAAGTTTTCGCTGTTTAGCCAACGCCGCCTAGCATTTTAGCCACTTGATCTGATCGATCATAAGCGTTTTGGGGCTCCCTTCACTAGACACGATGATCGAGGCGATTATGAGCCAATATCCGACGAGCTATCCTCCGCGTATCCTTTCGGTTTGTTTCCACGAACCTTCAAGTCCTTCCACGCTATAGATGGTGCTGTCCCCATTGCTCGAAAGCACGCCTATCGACAAGTTGTTGTGGTAGGTCCGAGGATGAACTCCTTCATATCGGATCCCGGCAGCTCATTGCCTTGTTCCGAATCGCTTGACAAAGATATCCACAGCCCGCCCTTCGCTGCCGAGTAACGCGTCGATCGATACTTCGTATCGCCGCCGAAGAAATTGGTGAGGAAGCTAGACTCCATGTCGCCCCACTGTGAATGCTCCCCGCTTGAGACGGCGGTACCAATCGAAGGCAGCCCCGCAGTGGTACCAACGAATGACCGAACCATCGTGGCTCAAGTCGATATGACTGAGGTGCGACTTGAAGTAAATCAAGTGTCGCGGGGAACCCTTCCCACAAACGGTGTAAAGTTTATTAAGTTAAACTTTGACGGTATGGGATTGATTCCCACTCCCTGCATGGGCAAGGAATACCGTTTTCTTCACCTCTTGAGCGAAATCAATGAGTTGATTTTGCTCTCGAGGTCTTTGATTTTCTCGTTTCATGAGCAACAAAGATCACGCTATGTGCAAATAGGCGGTTCGTGAGGGTTATCATCCTCTTGTGCTTCCTCCCGTCCGAATCGCCGCCATCTTGATCGACGCCGAGCGTACCGACTGATTCACCTCGATGCTTTGTCAAGGCTTGATCTGCTGGTCGCGCATTTCTCTCATCGCCCGCGATGGCCAAATCCATCTCTAGCTTGAAGTTTTCCCGCTGTTTAGCCAACGCTTCGCCTAGCATTTTAGCCACTTGATCTGCATCGATCATAAGCGCTTTTGGGGCTCCTTCACTAGATACAAGATGATCGAGGCGATTGCGAGCCAATATCCGACGATCATCCTCCGGGTATCCCTTTCGGTTTGTCGATTCGACCGCCGGATAGTCCCGACCGCAAACGAAGTTAGCCGCTATGGCGCGCTGAATAGCCCGTGACGACGGTTCTTTGTCGGTCATATTATTAGTGACCTCTCGCAATTCATCTTCTCGATGCCATCCTTCATGGAGTCGCTTTGACCTAGGTCTCTGTGTTGGTGCTAAGCCTCGAAGACCGATACCCTTTCTCGAGTTTCTGCCGACAATTGCACCGAGAGCACCGCTTTGATGAGCTTAGAGCACAAGCACGACCGTATGAGTTTGGGGAATCCTCCGAGATTTCCTCGCACTCGCCGGTAATACATACCATCGGATGAGTACCGAGCAACCCGCCGTGTCGGCACGATCCTCTGCATAACGCCGCCGCTGTCGACGAAAGCCGCCTCCTCCGAGAATTACCGAAAGTGACTTTCAATTTTCGCTTATGTGAGCGAAGTCTGGCGACTCTCTGACTTTGATCTTTATTCCGGTTGGGACCATAGGATCTTCCTCCTTCGTGGAGCGGGTGCGACCTCCCGCATGAGGAGGACCCGTGATTCCTTCGTGAGGACCCAAACGCATCCTTGATAGTTGGATTGGTGGTGGTGGCGGAGTTGGCTTCACCACCGATCTGATGCGCATGCCTTTGACTTTGAGGCCGTTGACTTAGACTTTGTGCCGAAGTTTGCAACGCTGTAACCTTCGGCTTAAGTGCCGGACAGAACTGAGGTGGGCAATCGGGTTGTGGCACCGTTAGACGGCCTCCAAACCGGCGGTGTCGGGCGCTTCTTCCCCACCTCCTTCTTCAATTCACGAAGCTTGCTGCACAACTCTCATGCCTCGCGCAAGAAGTGCACGACGCCCGGATACGCCTCAGGTGGAGCGTTCCGCTTGACACGGACCCACTCTGGTTGACGACTTGATGAACCGCCGACGCTTGAGGCCGAGCCTCGCGTAAGTTCGATCTTAGATCCGCTTCGAAGCGACCCCATCCATGGATTGCACGCCTTGGCGATTTGCCGCCATGCTCGCTGCCGCTTTGGCGGCTCGCTTGAGAGCGGGCGCTGCATCGACGCTCACGGGCGCCGTAATCGTGACTTCGAGCCGGGATTTTTCGCCACCGCGTAGCGGGCGGGACTCGGCCCCGGGCTCTACATCGGAGGCCCATCGGTTCTCCTTGCGCCGAGACCTTCTTGGAGCGGCGGGGAACTGATCTCGAGGAGGGTGAGGATAGGTACCTCGAACTTCTCCCGGTCGAACTCAAACTCGACCTCTTCTTCCACCGATAAGAATCGCTGGCGCATCAATCGACCTCCGATCTGGAGGTCGGTGGCTCCCATCGTGGTCGCCACCTTGTTCGCGTAAAAGTCGGTTTTGTATTCATTGTTGTTTGAGCTTGTTTTACGCTTCTTTGGCGACAACAAAAATTCAAACAAAAGAAATGCCTTTATTTGGCGCATAATGGAAATAAAAATTACAACTTTTTCCTTTATGAACAAACACGATCTCTCTATATCGAGGTCCTCGCCATGGGTTCTTTCTGCTCGGGACTTTTGTGTCCGTGGACCACCGCAATTCCATCCAGTAGACCCGGTTCCGAACTACGACGCAGTGGCTCGCTCACTTAAGGAAACGGTTCCTAAGGGGATCACACTCACGAAGGAGAGGATCACGGAGCGGGTGAGATCTACTAGGAGAAATCACAACTATCCCCGAGATTAAGACAAGCTTAATCTAGAGGGTATCCGTAGTTCGACCAATTCGCCATCTTTGCGCTAGATCCGACGTCGACGGGTTTGTGCCCGCCGCTGCTCTGAATCGCAGGTCGACGGCTCGAGATCTTGCAAGGGCTGAGGTCCAAGGAAAATCCCAAAATCAAAAAATCCGCCTCAAACCGGCTGAAGCCTGGGAAAATGCAGCCCAAGTTCGCCTCAAAATCACCAAAAATCCGTGAGGTCCCCCTAAAGCAAGAAGACCTCCCCATTTATACAAGTCGGGGTTGGTCGAGGTGCCTCTACCAAGTTGGTCGGGCGCTCTGCCAACCGTGCCAGGTGCCCCTAAGTTGGCCAAGGTGCCCTGCTAAGTTGGTCGAGGTGCCTTCGCCGATTTGCCGAGGTGCCCCACGACGTAATACGAGGTTCGAGGTTGCTAAAAGGAACCGAGGCTCGCCAAACGAATACGAGGTTCGACTGAATGAACCGAGGTTTGCCAGCAGGAACCGAGGTTCGCCAAAATGAACTGAGGCTTCGTCAAGTGAACACGAGGCTCGCCAAATGGCGAGGTTCGCCAAATGGCGAGGTTCGCCAAAAGGCGAGGTTCGTCAAGAGGCGAGGCGAGGTTCGCCAAAATTAACCGAGGTTCACCGTACCGCGAGGTTCGCCACAAGGAACCGAGGTTCGCCAAAATGAACTGGGGCTTCGCCAGGTGAACTCGAGGCTCGCCAAATGGCGAGGTTCGCCAAAAGGCGAGGTTCGTCAAGAGGCGAGGCGAGGTTCGCCAAAATTAACCGAGGTTCGCCGAAATAAGCTGAGGTTTCGCTTAAGTGAACGCAGGCTCGCCAGAGGCGATGTTCGCCGCGCAGGTTCGCCGGCGCGACATTCGCCGAAGGCGGTTCAAAAGCGCGAGGTTCGCCGTCAAGTTGGCCGAGGTGTGCCGCTTTCAGTTTCCCGCCGCTTTCTCGGCCTTCCGCTTAGGCCCCGCCTATTCTCGACTTTGGCCTTCCGCACTTAGGTTCGGCTCAGATGGTTCCGGACTACTTTGGTTCGCTCCGTTCAACGGTCCCGAATCCATCGTCTGCTCAAGTCCGCTTTAAACCGTGCTTGTGACGCCGTGGGTTTGCCGCCGGTTCGCGCTTTAACGATTCGACGTCCAGATCATTCGATGGGTTGTCATTCACGACTTCCGCCACGAAGTTGGTTTCGGGGATCTTGTAAGTATTTTTCAACGCCTACATGTATATCCTCCCCAAAGTACTCAATTTCATTCAATGGCTCATTGCATGGATATTTTAAAGGTGAGAGGGGGCTTCGACAGGGTGATCCCCTCTCCCCTTACTTATTTATCTTGGGGATGGAATACTTGTCAAGGAGCCTTGGTTTGCTGAAAAATGACAAACAGTTTAAATTTCATCCAAAATGTGGAAAACTGAAAATAAATCATCTTATTTTTGCGGATGACCTTCTCCTATTTGGAAAAGGGGACCTCTACACTATACAAAAGCTCCATCAATGTGTCAAAGATTTCAGCTCTGTAACTGGTCTTGAAGCCAATCCTAGCAAGTGCTCTATATACTATGGTGGAGTTGAGCAATCGGTTAAAAACTCCATTCACAGCTTCCTAGGCTTCCCTGAGGGTTCCCTTCCTATTACGTATCTTGGTTTACCCCTCACAAATAAAAGATTATCTTTCAGTGATTGGAGCCCTCTTTTCAACAAAATAACATCTCAATTTCAGAATTGGAGACATCACAGAAACCTATCCTATGCTGGAAGGTTGCAGATTATCAAGAGTGTCATTCTGGGAGTTCAAGTCTACTGGACATCAACCTATGCTCTTCCCACCAAAGTTCTTCAGAAAATTGATGAGCTGTGCAGGAAATTCCTATGGGGTACCACTGACCAAGTACATAAGGCCTCTCTGGTGTCGTTGGACAAAGTCTGCTTGGGGAAAAAAATAAGGAGGACTGGGGGTTTTTAATGCAGTTATCTGGAACACAGCTTTTGCTCTGAGGCTCCTTTGGTATATCAAAATTAATAAGGAATTGTTATGGATAAAATGGATTCATGGCAATTACTTAAGGAACAGGGATATATGGCATGTCAATGCAAGAGCCGGAGATTCATGGATGTGGAAACAGCTGATCAAAATTAGAGATAAAGCAATTGCTGTCAGTGGTGGGATTGAAAACATGAAACTATTACTAAAATCATGCTACAAGAACTCCAAATTAAAGCTCTCAGTTTTGTACTCTGCTATTTCCCCTGCATCTGACAATGTGACATGGTATGACACAGTCTAGGAGAACATGAACTACCCCAAACACTCCTTTATACTATGGCTGGCAGTACAAGATCGGCTCCTTACACAAGATAAACTGTTAAGGAGGGGAGTTATCCAAAATAATATCTGCTGTTTATACTCTACCTCAGCTCTGGAAAGCAGAAACCACCTGTTCTTTGAATGTTGTTTCTCGATGAAGGTTTGGAACTATATCATGGAGTGGCTTCGGATGAAATGGAAATCATGCGACTGGAACCTTCTTCTAAACTGGTATCTTACTAGGCAAAGAGGGAAAGGGCTCAAGAAAAAAAGCAAAGAGACTGGCTTTATCATCTATGGTGTATAGTATATGGTGTGAGCGCAATGCAAGAATATTCCAAAGGAAAACTAGAAGCTCAAACCAAGTTATCAAAGATATCAAAATTGATGTCTTAACCATTATGTTTAACAGTCCACTATCATCTGGAAGCAAAGAGTGGCTTAACTCTTTATAACTGCTCGAGACTGTATATAGGGTTTATTTTTTCCATGTGGTCTTTTTTTTTGCTTTAGTAATATCAGTTAGCTGAGTATTTTGATGTACATACAACATTACATATTGGTGAATGAATAAAAATTTCATTAACTCAAAAAAAAAAGAAGACCGAGATTGAGAAGTTCGATGGTAAGAGGGATTTTGGATTTTGGCAGAAAAGGATGGAGGCGGTCTTGATTCAACATGACCTAGATTAAGCCTTGCTAGGAGTGGATAAGAAATCGGAGAAGGTGACAAGTGATAAGTGATTAAGGTTGGATCAAAAGGCGCGGAGTACGATTCTACTCTCTCTTTGGTATGAAGTGGGGGTACCATGTCATTGAGGAAACTATTACAATTAGAATATGGAAGAAACACGGGGAGTTGTATATGGCCAATAATACATCCACTAACTTGTACTAGAAGCACCAGTTGTATGGACTATGAATGAAGGAAGGTACGACAATGTTAGAGCATCTAAGCAACTTCAACAGGATAGAGACCGAGTTAGCGCCGACGGGGAAATAGATTGAAGATGATGACAAAGCGGTAATTTTGTTTGGTTCTCTTCTAGCTAGTTACCAATAGCTGAAGACATTACTAACCATAGTCAACGTGACAATCACCATGGATGAGGCCAAAGCAACGCTTCTTACAGATGACTTTCAGCAGCGACATGGTGTTGGTAATGAGTTGGGTTCGGGTGTTGAGTTGGTAGCTGATGTTTGAGGGAATAGTTCTTCAAATGGGACAAGTTCATGATTTAAGTGATGCTTTTTTTGTTAAGGGATGGACCACATGAAGAAAGACTACTTCAAACGGCAAGAGGCGTTGAAGGGGCAAAAGATGGAGGATATGGCAGTCCTAACATTGTATGCAGCGGGTATTATGAAAAAACAACTAGATAATGCATTAGCAGTTTTGAAGGAAGAAAATCAGCAAGTTGAGGTGTTGATGGTTTTTGGAAACAACATTCCTTGTGGGCGTTAAATACTGGATTCTGGAACATCGACTCATATATGTTTCCAAACAAGCCTGTTTGACTTATGCTATGTGTTGAATGTTCTAATGGTATTTTGAAGTGGAAGGTAAATATGCCTGATTTTAGTGCTGCTGCTACTTGTAACATCCTCTTTGGTATGGCTAAGAAGATATAATGGTATCCTTTGGTGTGGAGCAGATTCACCATTCCAAAGCATTCTTTTTTATTTTGGCTTGCTTGCTTGGATAGACTCCTGACTAAGGAGACACTTTATCATATTGGTATTCTTCAGGATGAAGGTTGTGCTCTTTGTAATACTCATACTGAATCCAGAGATCACCTCTTCTTTTAGTGTTCTTTTAGTTTGCAAGTGTGAAAGTCTAGCATGAAGTTTTTTTGTGAGGCTAAGTCTCCCCAGATTGGTTTTCTATGCTTGCTTGGATGGGTAGAGCTTGGAATGGATGTAGCTCAATTAGAGAAATCAAGCTGCACCAGAAGGCCTTGCATTTATCATTCACACACACACACACACACACACACACACACACACATATATATATATATATATATATATATATATATATATATATATATATATATATATATATATATATATATATATAGAGAGAGAGAGAGAGAGAGAGAGAGAGAAAAATGGAAAAACTTGGTACCAAGTTCCTTTAAGAAACTTGGTACCAAGTTTCTCCATATTCCTCATATATATATTTTTATATATATATATATATATATATATATATATATATATATATATATATATATATATATATATATATATATATATATATATATATTTATTTATTAGAGTAATGATATTGTCGATGGAGAGTTCAAATCTTATCGTGAGCTAGACTAATTGGCTCATCAAATTCATCATCGACAATGTACATCTTGTTCAACACGTCATCAAATATATATGATAAAAGTTTTGCATAATTTGGAGTCTCCTAGAATATAAATCAAACTAGTTTGATATATTAATTTTTTAGGTGCCTTAACAGCTGTCCCTTCTATACATAGCTAAAATAGTGATTAAAATTTTAAAATAATTTAATTTTTTCTACATACAGATCATGATGAGTACAAATCATGGTGGGCAGTGTCGATCATCATTTCAAATAGCCTATTGGGCTAGCTCACGATAAGAATCTGAGCTCACCATGTTATATATATAAGGCTAGGAATATGGTCACTTTTTAGAGCAAGAGAGCTTAAGCTTAGGAAGTGGTACAAAATATCAAGTTTGAGATCAATATTCAGTGTAGCATAATCTTGAAGATGAAGGATACCAGATCAATAGAGAATGGAGCTGGAGCTTGTAGATTTTTCTTGAGTTCGTTTGAGAGTTGAGACTGTTATCATTTTCTTTGTATAGATAGTTGTGTTATTTTTTCTTTTTAGAGTTTAGACTCTCTTTTATTTCTAGAGTTTGTGAGCGTAAAGGAAGTTTGTACACAAAGCTTACTTTGGTAATGAGAATTAAACTTACTTACAAAACAAAACAGCCTATTAGACTCACAGGTGAAAGGAGTTAAGATGACTGTGTACACGGTGGATGGCATGCGGTGCGATATTACTGGTGTCACAATAGCCACGGTGGTGGGAAGAAGGGGGAGCATGGTTGCATTGGAGAATGTTCGGTTAATCCCAAAAGCAAGGAATAATCTAATATTTAATGGGGTGCTTGACTCTATGGCCTACAAAATCCAAGTGCAAGGATGAGTCATCATGGTCTATTGTCGTAGGAATCCCGTCCTAGTTGGGAAGAACTATGGAGAAGGCCTGTATCGGGTGTTTGAAAGAACTGATGTTCAGAGCTTCATATTCAAGAGGATGTATGACCATGAGCAAGAGAAGCTGGTGACAAACTTGGGTTCCGAGGGATAACTAAAATGGGAGTTCAACTCCAGGTGGAAGACTTAAGAAGAAGTCAACAACAAGTCGATAGCCAGGCTTAGAGTGTGCAACAATGAATGTTTATGTCAATCTATCAAAATGCTTGACACCAATGCACGAGCGATGATCGCTCCGGTGCCCTTTGGGAGAGGAGGCTTAAGGTAATTTCTCGAAGGTGTTAGTTCTCTATAGTTTTATAATTTGTAGCAAAAGGTTACAAGAAAGGATTGATATTTCCGAAAGTGATTCCATACAAGCCTAATGTGGAGATTGTTGGGAAATAGCCTTGCATTTCAAGAAATTCTACTTGGACTTGGATTGGGGATTGAATTTTATTAGAAATAATCAATTATAATTTTAGTTAAATTCTCATTAGAAGAGAACTAAAATTGATAACCTAAGTCAAAGAAGAAGTTTTACATGAATTCAAGAGAGAAAAACTCTTTAAACACCCCTTAAAAGTTTCATTGTAAATCAAGCCATAGGAAAGAAAATGAGAGTTGAATATTATGAGAGAGAAGCAGAGAGAACTAAAGAGAGAAATCTAGGGTTTTGAGAGATCTTTTGGTGAGATCGATAGTGGGTTTCTTATGGAAACTTAAGAGATCACGAGAATATATTATATCTCGTAAATCTCTATACTAAAAGAAGACTAAAATCTCTCCCCGGGATATAGGCGATTGTTGAATAACGTAATTCTTGTGTCTTTATCTCTTGATCTATTTTATTTACAGTATATTTCCTTCTTTTTTGCTTAAACTTGTAGTCTCTCTGAATTTCCTACATCGCTTGATGATCAATTGGTCTACAAAGGAGGAGGAGATCTAGTTGAAGATTTCAGTGATGCTTCCATAGGCAATGATTCCGTATTGAGCGCCAGTTGGTAGCGATGATAGATTTTGAGTTGTGGGTGGCGTGTGCCAATTGGAAGGAGTACAAAAAGAGCATTGCATAATATAAAAATGTTGTAGAGAAGAAACAAAAGAGAAAAAAATCTAGGGTTTGTGAGAATCTTTGAAGAGATTGAGAGGGGGCCGGGTTTCTTGTAGATTCCTTCAAAGATGCAGGAAAGACCGAAGCTTAAATAATCTCTAGAGTAAAGAAGACTCAAAATCTCTCCTGTGGACATAGACGATTGTCGAACAACATATACCATGTGTATTTACATTGTAATTACTTTCCTATATATTGTTATGGTTAGTTTTCTATTTGTTTGAATATTTCTCTTCTCGATGTTGTCCTATTGCTGCAGTGATCGATTGCCCTAGTAAGATGGAAGAGATCTAGCCCGAAGATTAGTAGACATAGCTTTTGCACCAATTGTTACTACTACCACACTTTGGATGGAATATCAATGTGACAGGAAAAAAGTATGGAAATGACTTATATAACTCATGTTTTGTGTACTTTTAAGATTATCACTAAATCTTGATATTATTTCTTCTTTTCAAATTACAGTCAAATTCTTAATGTCACTGCATCATCAATGGTGCTAAATCTTGGATGATAATGTGACTAAAAAAATATTTTACCCTCTCATTAATTGTCGGACTTTATGTGTGGAGGATAGTCTCTCGTATTGTTCACCAATTTGCGAAACTCGATTTTACATTTCCAAAGCACTGCACATTTATGGTCTTTAGCGCGTTCAAAATTCTAAAGTTTAAGGCCATCTTTAGAACATATTAAAAGTTTTTGGCTAAAATACCAGGTTAGTATTAAAAGTAGACCACCTTTACCTTTTTGATAGTAAAAGTTACTCCTGTGTCTTTTTGTTATTAAAGTAGGCCATTTTTACCTATTTAGTACTAAATCTCGTCAATGGCGAATTTTCCAGTGAGAAATGTAGTTGTTTTAGTGGGAAAATTTCCTTCACCCTCTTGTCCTCATAAAGTCATTGTATTTTACACTCTTATTCTCCTTTAGTCACACCAAAATTAAATTTCTTCTATCCCTTTAACAAATAATGCCCTCATTTAACCTCTCTTTCTCTCTCATTAACAGGGCATAATATTCTTCTTCAACTTCACCCAATTCAAACTCAAACCTTATTCAAATCATGAGAGAGAAGTGGGTTTGGGTTAGAGTTTGGGTTTGAATAGGGAGAGGTTGAAAAAGAAGAGGGGGCTCTATTGATTGAGAGAAGCGAGGGTGCAGGAGGATCTTATTGGTGAAGGGGTAGAAAAGATTTGAGTTTGGGGAGTGTTAAGTTAGAAAGAATATTGTAGAAGATTTGGAGGATCAAGTTGTTGAGCTTATTTGTTATCCTAATGTCTTGGAGATCCTATTAGTTATAACAAGGTGTCCAGATTCATTGAACTTGGGATCCACTATAAACTAGAAATAGTCTCTTTAAACTTCTTTGAGATATATTAATAAACTTTCCCAGATTTCCACATCGCCTCACAGCCACTACCCAAATTCCTCTCTGTTCGCGGGGAAAGTTGGTTTGTTATTCATTGCTATTTGAACTTTTTTACAGCTTCGTTGGCCTACAACAAAATTCAAACAAAAGAAAATTTGCCTTTTATTTAAGGCTTACAATGAAAACAAAGATTACAACTTCTTCTGAATGAACAAGCGCTTCGGATCTCTATTATCGGGATCCTCACTTGTGTGGGTTCTTCGCTGTCTGGGGACTTTTATTCGTCCGTGGACCACCGCGCAATTCGGATCTGGTAGAAACCGGATTACGGAACTTCTGAGCGTAGAGGGCTCGTTTCACGAAGGAAGCGAAGCGCCTAAGGGATCGCACTCACGAAGGAGAGGATGCGCTGCGGGGATCGCACTCACGAAGGAGAGGATGGCGAGCGGGTGAGATCTACAAGGAGAAATCCAGCGCTATCGAAAGGTAATCGTAGTCGACCGAATTAAACACCTGCGATTATGGACCTAATGTCGGTGAACTCATGCTCGCCGGTGCGGAACTATCGTCGGCGGTAGATCTCGCGAGCTCTCTTCCCAATATCGAAAATCCAACCTCGAGCTGAGCACCCTCGGCCTATTTATAGGAAAATGACCAAAGGAGAGGGGGTTCGGCGGCCGGACACCATTGGTGTCGGACGCTAGCCGGACACCTTTGGTGTCGACCTTTGGCGGACATCATTTGGTGTCCGGCCAATCCGAACACCAAGCGGTGTCGGGTTTAACGACGCCGTTTGGCTCCGTTTGGTTGGTTTCGGACTTTTTAGCGGCGTTTTGTCTCGATCTTGTCGTTGTCGTCCTAAGTCCGTGTCCGATTCATTTCTTTCTTGACTTCGAATTGGTTGGTTCAATCGCTGACAGTTAGGTGACGACCGATCCTTGTCTTGTCGTCGTTTGGATCGATCGTTGGCGTTGAATCAATCAATCTCGCCGTCGAATCTTATTGATTTTGAAGCTTTGTTGTTGGATTTATCCCATTTATGCAACCTCGTTGGCTTGTATGCATCGCCGGCTCACTTCATGTGCTCGTCGGCTCGCGTGATGCATTTTGCGGCATAGTCAATCGCCCGGTTTGTCGGATGGGTGGTCGGTTGTTAACCCACCGTCCGCGAGTCTCGTTCGAATGCTTGATAAGCAATTTTTAGCCTCTGAGATACCCCTCCAAAGCGTCTCGGTCGATTCTTGATGAGTGCAGGATGCTTTGGGCGTGATGAAACCCTTCACCCTTTAGTTGGCGTGATAGGACTTATGAATGACCTTGGCGTTTGATCTCTTCACTCCCTTGGTCTTTCCGGTGCTTTGTAGGATTCTTTGAAGGTATTACGATCTTGCATTTTTTGTCGACCGTTGTTGAGATCTTGACCGAAGTCGATTGATGAATTTCTTCTTGAGAATAGCCTCGGCATTTTGATTCTTCCAATCCTCTCGGGTTGTCCGGTGCTTTGTAGGATGCAGAGGCGTCCGCGATGCTTGCATTTATTGCTTGACCGTTTGTTAAATTTCAAAATGTAGTTAGTGAGTTCATTTGTTGTTGACTTCGTGTTGGTGAATGTCGTCCAATTGACCATCGAGATTCCTCCGTTGATCGGAAACCTTCAACTGCGGCAGCGTTAATTGGCGTCGAACTATATGGATTTTAGCCTTTAATCGTCGAGTGCGGCGTTGGCCGTCGCGATCTTACGTGGATCCGAACCGTTGATCAGTGAATCCTTCGGCGACGACGCGTTGGTTAGCGTCGCTACTGTATTACTCCTCGTCAAAGTACAATTGTCCACAGTGGGAGGAACTCTTTTTGGGATTTATTCCAATTCCAAACTGTTGACCGACGGGCCTTCCGGCGGCGACGCACGAATCGGCATTAATACAGTGGGAGGAGTTCTTTCAAGGTAGAACGCGTTGTCCGGCGTCAATATAAGCCTTGTCAGAATTCATCAACTTATCCCTCTTTGAGGTTTGAGGGTTATCGAGTTATCCTTAAGAATATGGTAATATTCTCCAGGAACTTCTCGTTAAGAATTAGGGAATAATTTATACTCGTAGTCCTATTCGGAGTAGGATTAGGCGACGCGTCGATCGGCGTCGATGTGATCCGCACGATCGAGTTATCCCTAAGAATGGAAATATTCTTCCGGGAACTTCTCGACAAATTAGGAAGTAGTTTATACTCGTATTCCTAATTGGAGTAGGATTAGGCGACGCGTTGATTGGCGTCGATGCAATCCGTACGATCGAGTTATCCCTAAGAATATTATTATTATTATTATTTTTTATGGAAATATTCTTCCGGGAACTTCTCGACAAATTAGGAAATAGTTTATACTCGTATTCCTAGCTGGAGTAGGATTAGGCGGCGTTGATGCGTCGATGCAATCCGTCGATCGAGTTATCCTAAGAATATTTTTTATGAAATATTCTTAGGGAACTTCGACAAATTAGGAAGCGGTTTATACTCGTATTCCTAGTTGGGTAGGATTAGGCGGCGTTGATGCGTCGATGCAATCAATGCGATCGAGTTATCCCTAAGAATATTTTTTTTATGGAAATATTCTTCCGGGAACTTCTCGACAAATTAGGAAACAGTTTATACTCGTATTCCTGATTGGAGTAGGATTAGGCCACCTGGGGGCGTATTTGGAAAATTGAGTCGGCTAATTCATCATTCGGCCCTTTATGAATCTCACGATTTTCTCTTGTGCAGGAGAATTTGGTGGCGACGCCAATTTTGATTTTCCCTCCACGACTTTCTTAGGAGTCTAGCTTCGTGGGGCAAGTACTCGGAGCTATGGCAGGAGAGCCTGAAAATACCAACATAGGACCTGGATCGGAGAATCCAGGTACATCTAACACTGGTAATTTTTCTTACCTGGAGAGCAACTTGCAAAGACACGAAATTTGTTTCCCTGCAACTCACATCTATACTTCTCGCTCTTATGTCAGCTTTTTCGATGGAGGACTTTGAGGATTTGATCGTGATTTACCGAGGCGTTCCTCTTCTGGCGATCTGTGCCTGAGCTAGGAATTCCTAGGGATATCGAGGTTGATTTCTTTGAAGGTATAAATCTCCTTCCTGATAATCATAGGACTATTCAATTTTGACTAGTACGTCTATGATTGAAAATGTCTCTCGCTTGATAATAGAGACTTCGTCACGGTGACATTGAGCTGCTATTCTTCGAGTCGAATTCATAGCCGTCGATATGTCGGACGTGCGGTCGAGTACCGGCCGAGGCTGTCGATCGCCATTGCTGGCGCTTATTGCCGGTTCCATTAGGGCAAGGAGCTGCCTATCTGGTATGAACCATTCAGCGCCAATACTCATGTCGATTTTTTGTTACGGGAGTTTTAATCCTTTTCTTCCTTTTGCGGGGTCTATAGCGACTCTTCACGACTTAGTGAGAGCTTTGATGTCGGCGGCGATCCATCTCGGTGATTATCGGGGTGGAAATTAGCTCGTTCTTCTCCTATTTAGCCATGGTGATAGACACACTTCGGTACCGGGCTTTCTCTCCGTCGGTTCCGACCATTCCTTGATCCTAGGGTAACCCGCGATACGAGATGCGGGTTATTGAGTTGGCCCGGACCATCGGCGATCTCGATCATTTGGAGGTTAAGCTCCAAAGTCGCAAGACTTTGGTAGAACTCCCCTCATTATATAGAGGCGAGGCGAGGCTCGCTGGCGGCTTGGCGTGATGCTCGCGTTATTCTTGGACTCGAAGTTCAGATCACGGCAAGACCGAGTGCATCTTTTGGAGGCTGGCGTCATTTGAAGCTTCATCTTCCGTGGGACATTTTCGATCTTGTGTATTTGCTGGAGAAGCGAGAATAGTAGAGCTCGAGCAGGAACTTCAAGCGGTGAGGAGAGTCGATCATCTTGAAGGCGGCGAAGGCCAACAAGGAGGAGACTCTTGCGGTCATGTCGAGAAGCTTGAGTTTTCGAGGCGTAAGCCGATCAAGTCGAGGAGGAGACCGCAAAGACCCTTAATAGCGGCGAGGAGACTTCGGGGCGAGCCGGAGAACTTCAACAAGCTTTCCTCAATAAAGTATCGAGTTAAAGCGGCAAATTTCTTTGTCACAAATTTGATGTTTAGAGAGCTTGTGTAACCGGTCTTAAAGCGTATTTCTATCCTCTTTTATGCTTTATTATGATTCTTTTATTTAAATCGAAATAATTAACCATAATACTTATAGGATTTTGGCAAACCCTCGGTAGTCAGCAGTTTGATAAGCCTTTACCGATTACCGTTTGAGCGGGCTGGCGTGCGGATTATCTAAATCCGTTCCGCGCGTGGCGTTAGCTAAAGAATAAAATTCTCTTAGACTTGATGCTATGTTATTGAATACATAGACTTTGTCTTCTTTTACGGATCTGAGACCAACCGGCGATGCGTGTTAGGCATCGGCTCGAGGGTTATTGGCTAACCCCGACCCTCAGCGGTTTGATTAGCCTTTACCAACTACCGTTTGAGTTGGGCTGGCGTCGCGATTATCTAAATCCGTTCCGCGCGTGGCGTTGTGCTAAAAGAATGAAACTCTCTTAGACTTAATGCTACGATGTTGAATCGTAGGCTTGTACTCTTTACGGACAAGAGACTACGACAGCGTGTTACACGTAGACTCATCCCTTCTTAGGCTTCGGGATGAAATACCCCAGAATCAAACTCTGGTGTCTTCTTCAATCGGAAAAAGACTAAACCGACAACGCGTGTGAGGCGTTGGCTTTATCCTTCTTAGGCGGGATAAAATACCCGAGTCGAACTCGGTGTCTTCTTCAATCGGAAAAAGACTAAACCGACAGCAGCGTGTGGCGTTGGCTTTATCCTTCTTAGGCTTGGGATAAAATACCCCAAGATGATTCTTGGTGTCTTCTTTGTCAGGAGAATGGCCCGAACCGGCATAAGATTGATTGAGGTGGGAAAGGAAGAGCGTATTCTATTTCAGAAGGTGGAGAGGAAGGAGGATCTTGTCTCCTATCTCAGGGTAAGGGGTGAACAAGAGAAGGTTTTGTATCCTATCTCTTGCCGTGGAGAGGAAGGAGGATCTTGTCTCCTATCTCCGGGTAAGGGGTGAACAAGAGAGGAAGGTTTTGTATCCTATCTCTTGCCAGTGGAGAGGAAGGAGGATCTTGTCTCCTATCTCCGGGTAAGGGATGAACAAGAGAGGAAGGTTTTGTATCCTATCTCTTGCCAGTGGAGAGGAAGGAGGATCTTGTCTCCTATCTCCGGGTAAGGGATGAACAAGAGAGGAAGGTTTTGTATCTTATCTCTTGCCAGTGGAGAGGAAGGAGGATCTTGTCTCCTATCTCCGGGTAAGGGATGAACAAGAGAGGAAGGTTTTGTATCCTATCTCTTGCCAGTGGAGAGGAAGGAGGATCTTGTCTCCTATCTCCGGGTGTTGGAAAGGAAGGATTCTTGTCCTGTTTCCAGTGAAAGAGACTAAAAATGGGATCTCCATTTTGAGAATCTTGAAAGATGAAACTAAGAGTGGGATCTCCACTCCGAGAATCTAAGACAAGAGAGGAAGAATGTATTCTATCTCTTGCTTCTGAAGAGGAAGGATGTGTCTTATCTCCAGGTGAATGTGGGAAAGGAAGAATGTATTCTATTTCCTGATGAGAAACTAAGAGTGGGGTCTCCACTCCGAGAATCTTGGAAGGGTACGGGTAGCTTTCACTTTTGTAGGATTGCTAACCAGAATTTAAAAGTGGACCTCTGGTTAGGAAGGAATCGAGAGGGATTTTCTTGGTGGTTGGACCAGGGAGATTTTTAGTGGGCCCAGTCAATGAATTTGATCGGTGAGAGAATTTTGGAGGAAAACAAAATAACTTAGGGTTATCCTCACGAAAATGAGTGAGATATTCTCTGAGGAACTTCCCATCAAAATGGGTTATCACGAATGTACTAAGGATAATACTTTTGAAACTTCCATTTATTGGCATTAATTGTCGGTCGCCATTACATTGTGATAAGGCGATATGCACCGTTGAATAGGCGTGTCTATTATAAGCGGTCCTTCCCATTGGGTTCAAATTTACCTTTCTTCTTGGAGTTGAGAATTATCGGCCGTCTAGCGGCGGGGCGAGATCTCCCTCCTTAAAGGTTCTCTGTCGAACTTTCTTGTTGAAAGCCCTCGACATTCTAGCTTGATAGAACTCAATGCATTGTTGAGCCTCGAGCTTCTCATCTAACATCTCAAGCTCTTGAGGCGTTTTGATGTTGTTCTTGGTCGTCATCTTTGTTGCAAAGGCGGCGAAGTGGCGAATCTGGATTTCCAGCGGAGAATTGCTTCACACGTAAACCGGGAGATGCGGGGTGGCTCGATTGGCGTCGTGCCGTTGTCGCGATATGCCCGAGTGCTTCTCGAGTTTATCGTCGGTCTAAGCTTGTTATTCTTCACAAGCTTTGACAAAATCTTGATAATCGTCTTATTGAATGCCTCGGCTAATCCATTTCTTCTTTGGATTATATCTTTGTCAATGAGACATCTTGTATCTTGAACTTTTAGCAAAACGATAAAGAAATTGCCGATAAATTAGGGACCGTTGTCATGCGATCCGTCTCGGGACACCATGTCGATAGATGACATGGTGTTTGATAAATTGGCAGCGGTACTTCGCCTTAACTTCTTTCAGCGGGATTGCTTCAGCCCACTTGGAGAAGTAGTCGGTGATCGCTAGAATAAACCGATCTCCCTTGACCGACGGAGGAAAAATGGGACCTACAACGTCCATTCCCCATGTCTCAAATGGCCAGGATGTGGCCGAAGGATGCAGCTGCTCTGGAGGCTGGTGCATATAATTCGCGTGAATTTGACACGCGTGGCATTTCCGAGCGTACTCGACTGCATCATTAATCATTGTGGGCCAAAAGTAGCCCATTCTCCTGATTCGATCGTAGAGTTTGGGACCAGGCTGATGCGCACCGCATTCACCTTCGTGTGCTTCCCGAAGGACCTCTTCTGCCTCTTTGTTTGAAAGGCATCGGAGCAAAAGACCGTCGTACCCTCGACGATATAACATCTGGGTCTCTGTGTCGTAAAAGAATCTGGGAGCTCTTCGCCGGATTGACTCTCTCTCCCTTACGTTTTCGGCAGAATACCGTGCAAGACGTAGTCGATGATAGGAAAGCGCCAATCTCGGGGCTCCAATTTGGTTTGGGTTGCATGTACCTCTTTGGTAATTACCCCTTCATCTTCTTGCATCCCATTATATATTGGTACGAAGAGTTGATGAGTCCTGACCGTAACTAGTTGCTCGGTCTCGGAAGGTTGTGCCAACGACAACGCTACTTGACCAATGCATCTGCGTAAAGCGTTCTGAAGCGGGATATACTCAATGAAGAATTCTTCAAAGTCGCCATTTCAATGGCCACCTGATGATAGGGGACCAGATCGGGATTTCTAACTTCGTAGTCTCCACGGATCTGCCTGACTATCAGTTGTGAATCGCCGTATGCTTCGAGATATTCAACCCCCAGCTCTTTGGCGAAGCTAAGTCCAATAAGTAGCGCATTGTATTCAGCTACGTTATTAGAAACGGTTCGGTGAGTGAATAAGCGCGGGCATGACATGATTTCGGAAACTAAGACAACCCGACTCGTGGAAATCTTAGAACATCCGGGAGCACTTGCCACATTGGTAGCTCGAAGCTCGTCAAAATACAACCGCCATATTTCTTTGGTGTGTTGTAGTATTAGCTTCATGGATTTCATCAGGAAGACCATCATATAGCTCAATTGCGTCTGTCGTCGGGTTGGCGACCAAGAGATGCATAAATTGCACGCCCTTTGGTGACTTACGTTGTTTGAAGTGCGGTCGTATTTGGACAAAAGCAAAGCCCATTTTGCCAAGCGCCAACTCATTGAAATTTGGGTCATAAATATTGGACCGAGTTCGTTAGAGATAACATAAATCGTCTGTCCGACTAAATAGTGCCACATTTTACGAATCGCGAACACTAATGCAAGGCCTTGCTTCTCGACCATTGGGTATCGAGACTCCGCACCGACTAGTGTTAAACCGGGTAATATCTTGCTGTTCATGACCGCCGTCATCGTCTGCGAGTAAAGCGCGAAAGTGATCCGTTGCCTTGATGTAAATCGAAGCGGTTTTCCGACCAGCGGTGCAACAAGAGCGGGAGGTTTAGCGAATCTGACTTGATCTCTTCAAATGCCTTTTGGCAGCGTCATCAAATGAATGATCGCCCTTCTTGTTCAACTTAGAAAATGGTTGGCACTTCCCAGATAGGTTTGATATGAACCGCCGGATATATGCCAATTGCCCTTGTAACCCCCTTAGTTCTCTCAGATTTCTTGGAGGTTGCAGTTCTTGAATTGCCCTTACTTTGTCAGGATCGACATGGATCCCTTTATTAGTAACGACAAAGCCGAGGAACTTGCCTTTGGACATCGAGGAAGGATTTGGCGGGTTCATCTTTAACTGGTGGGCTCGCATGAGCTCAAACACTGTTCTGAGATCTTTGACGTGATCTCGTTTATCACGGCTTTTCACGACCAAGTCATCAACATAGCACTCGACTGTTTTCCGGAGGTGGTCTTGGAAGATCCTTGTCATTGCTCGCTGGTACGTAGCGCCGGCGTTCTTTAGGCCGAACGGCATGACCGTGTAGCAAAATATCTGGGTGAAGTTACGAACGGCGTGTGTTTGGCGTCATCGGGGTGCATCTTGATTTGATTATACCCCGAAAAGCCGTCCATAAAGGACATCCTCTCGAATCCACATGTATTGTCAACTATGACGTCGGTGATTGGCAGAGGGAAATCATCCTTCGGGCAAGCAGCGTTTAGGTCTCTGTAGTCGACCACGGATCCTAATTGAACCGTTCTTCTTCATGGCCAGGGACTATATTAGCCACCCAATCGGATGTTGAATTTCCTCGATGAACCCGATTGATGAGTTTCTTCACTTCGTCAACAATTGCACGCAAGATTTGTGGGCGAAACCGTCTTCTTGGTTGATTAGCGAGTTTGACATCCACCTTGATGTTGGCGATGTGTCGCCACATTAGGGTCGAGTCGGCATATCTTAGTAGCTCGGGCAAATGCCCGATATATTCTTTGATTAGGCGATCAACTCTTCCTTTTCTTCGGGGAAGACTACCACCGATATTTATGAGCTTAGGGTGTTCTTAGTCACCCATATTGACTTGGACTACCTCGTCCTTGGTGGGTGGTTCTCTTTGTTGAATCGTCCCGAGCTGTTCTTTGAGTTGATGAACCCATAGGTCTTCCCATGTTGGCATATCTTCATCATCCTCAAAAGTGGTAGGATCGTGGTTGTCATATTCGACATTAAGCCTTTGAACATTTCACCGATGCTAACATCGAATCCCATCTTGGCGAGTCGGATGAATGTCCATCTCCGACTTGGGGATTGATTGTTGACTAGCCAACAACACTTCGTCTTCGAAGAGGATGTGTATCCTAGTCCTCTCTGGCGTAATAATCATCTGTTTCCGTTTGGGCGTGGCGGCTTTAGGCGGACTCGAGGACCTCTTCAAAACAAAGACCTTCTCCTTGTGCCAAGTCGTACCCCACTTCTTCATGATATCGGTGTTTCGGACTATATCGAACTTGTGGAATATGGGCCCGTCATCGTTTATATCTTCGTCCAAGAAGTGGGCATTGCAATGGAGCTGCGTCACCTCTTAGTAGACCAAGTATTTTTCACCACTTGATCTTCACGGGATGGCGAGTGTCGTCGAAGGAATCTCGGAGCTGCTTAGTGCAATGCAAGATGGCCAGAGTTGGCAAGTGTAGCGGGATCACCATATAACCTGTTATCACATCGATCAAAGACAAAGGATACTCTAAATCATTTTTATTAACTTCGTCGGCAAGTTGCCAATTACAACCTTCATCAGGCGATTCTCCATCGTCAAGATTGATTCTGGCGGGTACAATGTTATTAATAACAAAACCACCATCGTAATCAAGCGGTGTCGGCTTCTTAGGCTTTGTCGTGCCTTGGGCGATGGTTCGATGTCGGATTCATTGCGTAAAGAAGAGTCCGTGAAATAATTCTCCATTCCTTTAAGCGGTACGCTTATCGCGACCACCGTCTTAACTTCATTATTTGTGTCTACATATTTTAGACGATGAAGAGTGGAGGGACTATAGCGTTCTTGTGGATCCAAGGTCGACCCAACAATAGGTTATAGGAAGTCTCGCATCGATCACATAGCAAGTGACTTGGGACTTCAAGTCCCCATCGGCATTTAATCCGGATTTTACCAAGTGGCGGGTCGCTGGTGTTAAATCCATAAATTATTATTACTATGGGCCTTGGTTTATTGGCGAGGAATGCAGTACATTAATCACGTGGGCATGATACTCCGCAGGAACCGGATCAACTTGGATCGGTTAACTTCACTGAGCCGATATACCTGTGAAGTACGGTGGCCTATCATGGTTTGAGTTCTTCGTGCATATCCTCCTTCATAAAGCGTCACGGGGAAAGTGCTTAGGCTGCCGGGTTGCCTTTGCGGATTCTTCGGTCGGCTTAATCGGCGAGGAACACTTGAGAATCGGCTAGAGCCTCTTGTAAAGCTTCGGGTCTCTTTCAACAATCGAACCTTCGTAGAGAGTTATTCTAGCGGGATGTTTGCCGGTTGGGCCATGACATCGGCGGTATGGAGAGCTCGATGTTCGGTCTATCCCTCTGTCAGGCGATTGAATCGGGCTGCCGGAGTTGAGCTCCACGGACACGAGAACGCTTCTCCTTTGCTTGTTGCTTTTTCTTTAACGGTATGCGTTGTTGTACTTTCTGCACGAGTGAGAGGAGCCGTGACCACCCCCAGTTCCGACAGCGTCTTCGCGTTAGGATTTGGAATCTCCGGATACTTGTAGCTGTATTCGTGTCCACTCATTGTGGCAAAGACTTCATGCTCTTCTTCAGAAAATCGGAAGGTCGCCACTTCTTCATCGTCCTTCTCTGGAATTGCCGAAGCAGCATGGCATATTTTGCCTTTTCCCTTAGACTTCTTCTTGGCCGAAGAGGAAGCCCATTGATTGTCTTCCAGTAAGTCAGTGTGGACCCAAAGGATTTCTCCGTTTGCGGTCGTGTGCGGTATGAGTCCCTTCTCACGTTGCCCGTGAGGATCCTCATTTACCATCTTCATCCCTACCTTCACAACTAGCGTCGGTTGAAACCAATCCAACGGAACTGATCCGAAGCTAATGGAGACCGCATTTGCTCCCACCTTCTTTTATTTAGAGGGTGTTGGAGTAATGACTCCAACATCGATCAAGGCTTGAATCTTGTCCTTGAGATGGTAGCAGAACTTTATAGGATGATGTACATACAGTAGTGTAGCGATTACTTAGGATCTGTAACCCTCTTTGCCTCCTCTTGGTTCACAATTGGGGGCAACTGGATCTTATTGTTCTCCAGAAGGTATTTGAAGATGCCCGGAACCTCCTCGTCTTTGAACGAGTAAGTCTTGGGAAACCTTGAACGGCGGGTTTCGATTTTAGGCTTGTTGGCGCCATTGAGGTTGCGATTCGTGGGTGTGCGGTACATTTGCTTTCTTTGTTGTGGTTGCGGTTTGAGCGTTTGATTGGCGTCAGCAGACTTGGCCTGCCTCCGCGTGGCGCAAAATTACGTTTGTTAGGTGTTTGTTGCCGGTGGCCTCTTTACCTTTCTTCCTCTTAAGGAACCTTTCAGCCTTGCTCTCCACGAACCTTCAAGTCCTTCCACGTTATAGATGGTGCTGTCCCCATTGCTTCAAGCACATCCAAGGACGATTATTGTGGCGAGTTTGGAGAATAAACTCCTCGTGATGGGATCCGACAATTCATTGCTTTGTTACGGAATCGTTTGACGAAGGCGTCTACTATTTCTCCGTCCTTTTGCTTCTCGTCGAACAATGTCCCGATCGATACTTCGGTATCGTCGTCGAAGAAATTGGTGAGGAAACAAGACTCCATGTCGTCCCAGCTGTGAATGCTCCCTAGCTTGAGACGGCGGTACCAATCGAAGGCAGCCCCGCGAAGGGTACCAACGAATGACCGAACCATCAGGGGCTCGTTTCCGGATATTACCCCTAAGTGGGACTTGAAGTATATAAGGTGTTGAGTTGGTGAACCCTTCCCGTCAAATGGCGTGAAGTTTATTAAGTTAAACTTTGCCGGGTATGGGATTGATTCCCACTCTCTAGGGTATGGGCAAGGGATGCCGATTTTCTTCACCTATTGAGCGGAAATCAAAGAGTTGATTTTGCTCTCGAGGTCTCTCATCTTTTCGCTCTCATGGGTGGATATTACCCTAGCATTTTCGGTTCACCCCGATATTTTGCACATTATGGGGGTGATTGGCGTTCTGTTGTTCACCTTCATCCGTGTAAGCTATCTGTTTGATCAGCGTCGATCGACCACTTTCGGTTCACCTTGGTTTTCGTCAAGGCTTGGATCATTGATCATGGAGCTCCTTCATCATTTGCATGGCCATATCCATCTCCAGTTTGAAGTTCTCCTTCTGCTTGGCTAAGGCTTCATCTAGCATCTTGGCCATTTGATCCGCACTAATCATGAACGCCTTTCGGGGTTGTCCCTCACTAGAGACTGTATTGTCGGATGCCATTGCCGACCCAGCGTCTGATACTTCATCCTCTGAAGGTAGTCCTCTCAAAAGCTTGTCATAATTGGACCGTCGAATAGTCGGACCATAAGCGAGTTAACCGTTGCGATCGCTAGAAATAAGCAGCGGCAGCGGTTCCTTACGGTCATATTGTTAGTGACCTCGGCAGCTCATTGGCTCGAGGTGCTAATCTTCTGCGGAATCGCCTTGACCTAGGTCTTGGCGTTTCTGTGGTGAGTCTCTGGAAGACTGATACCCTTTCTGGAGCTTCTTGACAACAATTGCACTCTGAGAGCACTGTTTTGATAAGCTTGGAGCATAAGCATGACTGTGTTGGCTTGGGGGAACCTCTTCGAGATTTCTTTGTACCCCCAGTGCGGTAGTATAACTCGTCGACATGAGTGCCGGAGCAATCTTCCTTATGTTGGCACGACCTCTCGGGTATAACGCTCTCGTCGTCAGATGAAAGCGTCTCCTTCCGAGGACGAATTGTTTCATAAAAACTGCCGAAAGTAACCCGCCTTGACTTTCGCCGGTGTGAGCGTGAAGCCTCGGCGGACTCTCGGACTTCGATTTTCAGTCCGGTATGTAGAGCTGTAGGAATCCTCTTGTCTTTGTGGGTGCGACCCCCTGTATTAGGAGTGACCCGCGATTCCTTTAGCGGACCCAGGCGATCCTTGACGGTAAGCCTGCCGGTTGTGGCGAGAGTTGGCTTCGCCGAAAGTTTTGATGTAGACACCGGAGGTAATTTCGGCGTCGATACAGCTTTTGTTGAGGTGCTCACAATTTCTGATTTGAGCACGGGAGCAGGAGTTGGCCTGCTGGCAGAGCTGGGCTCGGATGCCAAGTCCATCGGAGTTAAAGCAACGACAGACTTGGGCTTCCAAACTAGCCGACTTGTTGATGATTTCTTGGCCGCCTCCTTTTTCAACTCGCGGGCTTGTTGCACCAAAGCCCGTGCTTGCGCGAGGAGCGCGCGGCGCTTCCGGATACGCTCCTGAAGCGTAGAACGGTTCCGTTTGACTCGGACCCATTCATTTATTGCTGGCTTGTAGGAATCGGCTACGATCTCAGACTTCAGTCTCTGAGTCAACTTAGACCTTAGATCCGCCTCATAGCGGACCCCGTCCATTGATTCTTTTGCCTGGGCTAATTGTTTAGCCAGGCCGACGCCGCTTCGACGGCTCTCTTAGAGAGTCACGACGCCATTGGCGGGAACTACCTCCTGAGGAGATAAAGGTTCTGAAAATTTGGCCGTTTTGCCGGCCGAGGAACCACCGTTGTCTGCAGTCTTGACGGTGGTGGTGGATTTTCTCGCCTCGATTCGAGGTCAATGGGTCTTCCTTGCGGCGGAGACCATCTTGGACTTATGGGGAATGATCCGATGAGGAAGAGAGGTACTCCTCGTACTTCTTTTGGTCGAACTCGAACTCGACCTCTTCTATCACCGGGATCTGGATCCGCGGTTGCGACACGATGGCTTCTTTGTTGAAGCCGTTGGCTCCCACTGTGGTCGCCAGCTTGTTCGCGGGGAAAGTTGGTTTGTTATTCATTGCTATTTGAACTTGTTTACAGCTTCGTTGGCCTACAACAAAATTCAAACAAAAGAAATTTGCCTTTTATTTAAGGCTTACAATGAAAATAAAAGATTACAACTTCTTCCTGAATGAACAAACGCTCGGATCTCTATTATACGGGATCCTCACTTGTGTGGGTTCTTCGCCTGTGCCGGGGACTTTTTATTCGTCCGTGGACCACCGCGCAATTCAGATCCTAGTAGAAATCGGATTACGGAACTCTGAGGCGTAGAGGGCTCGTTTCCGCGAAGGAAGCGAAAGCGCCTAAGGGGATCGCACTCCGCGAAGGAGAGGATCGCTGCGGGGATCGCACTCCGCGAAGGAGAGGATCGCCGGGCGGGTGAGATCTACAAGGAGAAATCCGGCGCTATCCCAGAGAATATCTGTAGTCGACCGGATTAAACACCCAGCGATTATGGACCTAGCGTCGGTGAACTTCGTGCTTTCGCCGGTGCGGGCGTGCGTCGGCGGCGGTAGATCTCGCGAGCTCTCTTCCCAATATCAGAAAATCCAACCTCCAGAACTGAGCACCCCTCAGCCTATTTATAGGCAAATGACCAAAGGAGAGGGGGGGGTTCTGGCCGGCCGGACACCATTGGTGTCCGGACCTTAGCCGGACACCAAGCGGTGTCGAGTTTCGCCGAACGCCATTTGGCTCCGTTTGGTTGGTTTCGGACTTTTACGGGCGTTTTGTCGATCTTGTCGTTGTCGTCCTAAGTCCGTGTCCGATTCATTTCTTTCTTCGGTTCGGTTGGTTCAATCGCGTTGGCGAGGTTAGGTGACGGTGATCCTTGTCTTGTCGTCGTTTGGATCGATCTCGTTGGCGTTGAATCAATCAATCTCGCCGTCGAATCTTATTGATTTTGAAGCTTTGTTGTTGGATTTATCCCACATTTATGCAACCTCGTTGGCTTGTATGCATCGCCGGCTCACTTCATGTGCTCGTCGGCTCGCGTGATACGTTTTGCGGCATAGTCAATCGCCAGCGTTTGTCGGATGGGTCGTCGGTTGTTAACCCACCGTCACGAGTTTCGTTTGGGTACTGATAAGCAATTTTTAACGCCTACACTCTCCTCTAAACCCTAGCCCTCCACCACTTCATTTCCTCCCTCTTGTCATCATTGTTTCTTCCCCAAAACTCATCACTCACAAACCCTTATTTTCTCAACCTGACACCACCAAAGATCCACTCCTCCATAATCTAAAGACTTAGCTTACTGCAGACCCCTTCCCCCATCTGCCCCACAATTAGACCCACCCAAATCTCACCACAAACACACCACTTTCTTTATCCTCCATCACCTCTCAATCAACCTCTAATAGTTCTAACCTGAACCCATGCCTAGAATCCTAATCTAATAGTCACCTAAACTCAAGACCCAAACTCAATACCCAGTCACGAACCCAAACTCCAAACTCGATCCCCACCAGAACTCCATCCCCACCAACCTCCAGAACTAATCCTCACCAAACTCTAGAGCCTAATCTCCACCAGAACTCTAACACAAACACCAAACCCAACCCACATCCTTCAAATGTACATTGTTCCTATAACGCCCACCTAAATTGTATTCCATATTTCTACGAATACCGATATTGTTACTCATTTCGACCGAAAATCCTGAAACCAACAACTGCACCTATATGCTAAAACAATAATCTTTGAGGTTTTAGACTTAAGTTAGGTTGACAAAAGGGTCAGCCTAATAGCTTTGAGAGGCTAGATTAGAGTGTTAGTACAAGTTTAGCAATGAGTGACATTGTCATAAATATTAGAAAGTTTAGGATGAGTGTTTTAGACTATAAATTGAAAGAGATCACTTTCTTCTTAAACCCTAGTTCAGTTTAGAGTAGCATCCATAGAAAGTAGAGTGAGAGTGAGAGAGAAAAGAGTGAGTTTTGAGAGAGAATGAAGACTATGATGGAGAAGGAGATCAAGAGAGGGAGACGAGAGAGTCTTTGCTCATCCAAGCCATAGATCCAAGCTAAGAAAAGTTCCTCTTTTGTACTCAACCTATTTCCCTCCATCTTTGATTAAAATTCTAATCTAGATTTGTTCGTGATAGATCTAAGTTGTGAGTTTTACTCAATCGATAAAGAAAAATCAAGTTTTGCAACCGATATCTCTCAATGCAATCATCTCTGCCTCTTCTTGTTAGATCAGTATTTTAGAATATTGGTTATCTTCATGTTTTATTATCAATTACATGTTTTGATTCGTGGGTTTGCATAGATCTAGCTACATTTTATAGAAAAATATATATCTTTGGATTATACTGAAATGTTGAGATTTCTCTTTATAGTCTTGAAAAAAGCTCAAACTAATTATAAATGATTCCCGCTACAAATCTAAGAAATGGAAAATTCATGGAATGTAGATTGATTAGAGTATGTGATAATAGAATTCGATAAATAGCGAAAAAACTACAATATGCCAGTTCGAGAGCACATGCTCACTCTTGCGAGCGAACGCGCTCGATTGGGTAGCAGCTAAGTTCAAGAGCCCAATGCGCCACTTATCTAACATGGCGTGTCACCAAGAGCACACGCTCAACTACTGAGCTCATGTGCTCAACCTATAATTTGGTGAATTCTGATTATGTGCATATTTTGAGATTCTGACTTTCGATTTTACTTCTATTTTCTTTGTTAACTTTCTTGAAATGAAAGATTACCCATGACGAGGGGGTATGTGTATGTAGTTTGATATATTGTGAAGTTTTTGAGATTTTTCAGAATCCTCTAAAAGCTAATTCTTTGGAAAACATGCATATTTACTTTCCGTGTGTTTGAATCTTATTTTGTGAGCGTTGGCATGTGTGTTGTGATAGTAGAAATGTGTGGATATAGTTTTTATCATAGACTTAGATGATTTTAGGCGGTTGATCCTAATCTTACTGTACATAAAGGATGAAACATGTATATTATGGATGTTGAGCAGATTATGTTGGACCATGACTTTGGGCTAACTCGTGCGGGAGTCGAGACCTGTTTCTATTATCATGTTGCCCTGATTGAATTATACCAATTAGTATACTTGTTCGGGGAATTTTTCTATTTAATCTTGTTTGATATTGATCCATTTGATTTTGTGATAAATCCATGGTATCTCCTCACGAATACTGGACTTCATTTTAAAGTTCTCATTTGCATGAGTTATGAGAAGAGATAATGAGTTTGGATTCATGATTCGGGATTTTATCTTCTTTGAGCTCTCAAATGTAGAGGGCACTCTGATTGAACACCTGGTCGATACCATCTCGATTGGTATCCGGTGTCATGATAGTATGTTTTCTATGAGCTGAGATTCTCAGGACTAGTGCATAATATTTCATGTACAATAAAATTAAGAAAAAGAAATCTGATGGGTTTAATTTTGGGGGACTGAATCTTTGGGGCTATGTGGTGGCAGTGGCAGTGTTCGTCAGACCTATGGGATTAATAAAGGGGAGGGTTTGGTCGGTACCAGAAACTATTGGATCCCACATGACTTACACATAGGCTCAGCGAAGGTCTGTCTAAATAAGAAGATAATTATGAGAATCTTGATTAGATCGAGGAAGTGGTACGTGAAATGGAACCTATGCAGTTGAGTTTTTGAAGAGTTGTTTTGTATGAGTAGTTTCTGATAGAATGACCAGTAGGCGTGTTTAGTTTTTGTTTGTTCTGGTTTCGATCAATGTTGCTTTTATAGTTGTTTTAAGATAATTTCAGCATCTTGGACACATGCATCTCTTCCCACTGTTAGTCTATCTGCCCCTTATCTGTTCTCCTTGTTGGATCTTAGTGAGTATATCCTATGGGATATCCTCCACTTATATCTATTTTCATTTTTTTTCTCACTTGATGCTTGTTGTGGGTTATTTGCCTGATGACCCTTATATTTGTTTTCTCCTTTCCTCCTCCAATTGTGAAAGTATTCGGTTCTGGATCAAATTGTGCGGTTAGACAGTTTTATCCTCCTAGGAGTTGGTAAGTGGTTATTTTTATCATATTGCCCTTATGTATAGTTTGTCGATTTAGAGTCATACCATACTATGTAGTTTACTGTTGTTTTGCCTGGTTTTGTCTATTTTGACCAGAAATTGACTTTGATCAATTTTGCCCACCTTAGCTACATAAGTACTATTTTACCCCTATTTTGTAGAAGTTCAGCCAGATGTGGCATAAGTATGTGCATGAGGATCTGTCTGACCTGGTTCTCGTGTACATACTACCGACAGAGTCATGTGCCTATATCCGTAGCTGGGACACCGAGCGTGATAATTCCAGATCCACACTTCTGCTTCGCATCATGATAATCCTCTGCACCACTGCTTTAACCCTGCATATACTTCCTCTGATTCTCCTCTCTTTCTTTGTTGCGCTCGCCATTTCTTTCTCTTGATTATCACAATAATTTTTTGGGTGTGGTAGCTTACTTTGCTACCACATGGATCTTATACCGATCCGCTCTATGTTATCTATCTCATTTGTGATTGTAGCTCCTATATACCACTTCCATAGTGGCATCCACTCCTCTTAATCTCCACTTTCATACTTGAAGATTGAAACTAATCACATCACTACCGAGAATCTCATGGGTACCAATAATTACATGACATGGTCCCATTCTGTCACTCATTTCCTCAAAGGGAAGGAGATGCTACATCATATCACTAATGGTCCTCCAGATTCGAAGGTTTCCAAGTTCTCAAAGTGGAATCGTGATGATACTTGATAATCAACTTGATGACAAACTCTATTGATAAGTCTGTCTATCAGTTGGTTGTTTTTCTTGATACTGCCAAGGCTATTTGGGACTATTTACATCAAATGTTCTCCTTTGCTAACAACATGTAGAGGTTGTATAATATATTTTGGGAGATTGTTGAAACGAAGTGGGGCAATTACATGCATGCCCATCTCATCAAGTTTACTTAGTATCTGGAAGAGTGGAAGATATATCAGCCATACCCTCCTGACCCTGCTATACAACAGAAACAGCAAGAAGCTCTCTTGTTTGTTCTTGCTCTTGGAAATGTTCATTTATATCTTGATGGCTTTTGGTCTTATATTTTGGTGACACATGAGAGTCCTTCTTTTCGTGAACTTCATACTCATCTTCCTCGGGTCCCTTCATCAGCTATCTCTGATTCCCTAACTCCATTTGCACTTGCATCCGATAGGGGTCATAGTACCTTTGAGAGTTACTCTTGATGGTTCTCCTCCAACCCATGGATGTCCCCCTTTCCCATCTCAAGGTCGTAGTGATAGCAGTCAACGCTGTAGTGATGGACGACGTAACACCAAGTATTGCACTTATTGTCAGGGAACAAATCATGAGTTTGAGACCTGTTAGAAATGTCTTGGATGGTCATTTGTTGCTTATCCTTTTACTTCTATGGATCACTCTTCGACACATACTATGACTCCATCAAACGTGATTTCCTCCTCTTAGATTATGTTTTCTGCTGAAGAATTTCAAGCCTTTTCACTCATTGTTACCCTTTCATTTTCATACATAAATCTGTATTAGTTTCTCCAATGGAAAATCCAAGGTCTCTACAATGGCCCTTGATAGATCAAAAGAAGCCTAATCATGAGGACTTTTTGACTCAAAGAAAGGTTTATTTTTAAAAAAATGACACATTTGCTATGGTAAACACTTTCTTAGTTTTAGGAGAATAGTAAAAATATCCTTTAAAAAAGCGTGAATAACCGAGAAACACACATTTAATAGCTCTTGGATCTAGTTTATCAATGCTAGGTCAAAGGATATTTAATAGCTCTTGGATCTAGTTTATCAATGCTAGGTCAAAGGACTTGGACAAAGCATGCATGCACAACCGAAGACATGTGTCGGAATAGGAAAGACCTCTATGTGTGGAAAGACAAGACTGAAGGGTGAAACATGATCAAGGACAGGACTTGGCATACAATTGATCAAAAAATAGGCAATGAGTACAACAAAACTCTAATAAAATTTTGGAACCTTCATTTCAAACATTAAAAATCTAGGGTATTACGTAAATGTTGAGTATTGTGTTCTGCCACTCCATTTTGTTTTGGAGTGTAGGCGCATGAAGTTTGATGAATAATCCTATGTGTTGAGAAAAAATATTAAAAATTGCTACTAAAATATTCTTTTGCATTATCTGAGCAAAATTTTTTAATAGTAGTACCAAATTGTGTTTTTATTTCATTAAAAAATTTAGTGAACACTTCAAACAATTCAGAATGATCTTTCAATAGAAAAAGTCATGTCCTGCAAAAAAATCATTAATAAAAGTAACAAAGTAGCAATATTTATTGAAAGTCCAAAAATTTATTGGCTCTCAGACATCAGAATGGACTTAGTCAAACAAAATTTTCACTATTTTTATTAACATGTTCTAGATAGGAAACACTATGGTGTTTACCTAACTCACAAGACTCACATGAGAAATTAAAACTAGACTCACAACCGGGAACTAAGTGCTGAAGAGTAGTCAAGGAAGGATGTCCCATACGTTAATGCTAAAATACATGATTTGTAGAAGAACGTCAGGCACAAAAATGAGTCAGGAAGATCCAAAATATGTAACCCATCACTAGTAAAAATAGGCTCATTTGTGACGGCATATCCCGTCACGAATATCCCCATTCCCTCAATAGTATGCATCCCTGACGAGACGCCATCATGGATAGGTCGTTAGCAACAATGTTGTCAGAAATGCGCTCATTAGTGACGGGACCTCGTCAGAAATAAATATTACTGATGGCACATTGGTGACGGCATTATTCTTGATGGCCGTCGTCAGTGATGCTTATTTGTGACAGAATTTTCACATCACAAAATATAAAAACATTGTTGATGAAAATCCCGTTAGAAATAAACATTTATGACGGCGTTGCCGTCAACCAAGTAAGAACATCGGTGATGGTGTGGTCATCAAAAATACTTATTAGTGACGACATGGCCATCACAAATGTTGTTACATTGCTGATGGCGATGCCGTCACAAATGCACAATCGTTACGGCATCCCCGTCAGCATTATGGTTTTCCAATTAAAAATATATATTCGCACAGCAGCTTTCCCTATATACAAACAATGCATATTCATAGTCAATATTCACAAATATCCACAACCCTGTATACAAACAATTAATATAGACGATATTCACAAATATCCGCAAACACAACAAGAATATCATCATAATAATCAAATCACAATATCAAGTACCTTCACACTTCATAATACCTCTCATGCATTCAAAATATGCAAAATATCAAATATCCGCAATCTAATCAATCATGCCAAATCCACAAATATCCATAATAAATTTAAATCTCCCTCATACATGTACGTCTAAGATAGAAAAAGATAAAAACTTACGAAGTGAGGCCTTCCGTCTAGTACAAACTTGATGAGCAAAGTTTAAATCTCCCTCATACATGTACATCTAAGATAGAAAAAGATAAAAACTCACTAAATGAGGCCTTTCGCCTCATCCAGATCCTCATCTCGATCGTTGGTGATGTCTCCTTATCTACGACTACTACTCCCCATAGCGTCATCACAATGCTAAAAGAAAACAAATTCGTATCAGATTCATGCATTTTATGTGTTGTGCATAATCATGTGTTATGTACATAAGCATACCTGTCCACTAGTCTATCTACTGTGTGACCCACTGGCTGTAATCCGCGTTTGTGAAGCTAAAAATCACATAAGGGATATGAACAGCGACGAATCAACCTTGTCATTACAACACTTCAAGATTTGTGCAGAGACTACTCCTCTAGTGGTACTAGAAGGGACTGCGGACATGCACTCTACTAAAATGTCCATCAATATGTTCCCAGCAACCTGACCCCCCAAAAAATTCATCGCTGTCGAGATGATTTTGAATGCCATATCAAAGTAGTCTTGTTGTGTGTATGATGGTACCACGGGGGGTGCTATCGGGGTCACAGTATTGGGTGCCGTGGGCTGGAATGACCTTGGCAACCTCTGAGCTTCCACTCCCATCCACCTGTCCCGATTCTTTTTTGGTTTGCCTAATACCAAATCACCCGCCCTGGATTTCTCCTCAATACTTAGGCTATGTGGGGTCCTGGCTACCTCTCGCTATTAGAGTCTTAGTAAAAGTAGCATCCAAGGCATCCTAGGATATAAAAATCAACAAAGGGATTACATTATTAAATGCAAAAATAATCATATACTTCATAATTTATAGTCATACATTTATCAAAATTATATTACCTGTAGAAGTTTAACTTTTTTCACTTTCTCCTTCCTTTTATCAGTGTTAGCATAACCCACCTTAGTTGTACCAAAAGCCCTCTTAAACATTAAGGGGACCGGCATATATGGGGCATTCTGAGATAAAAAGCGTAATGAAAACAATGTTCAATATAAATTACTGATCAAATTCCATCTCCTGCATCATTGTTAGATTCTAGAGTACTAAACAACTAGAGTATACAGTAATATAAGAGTTCTCGTATACCACCCCTCCTACAAAGCCAAAGAGAAAAGAAAATGTTTAGCATTAAATTAAGATTAAATTATACAATTAATAATTAATCATAAAATTTACCCTTTTCGAGTTCAAGGTCACGTTTCGCCTTATCTACTCTAGCTTTAATGTCCTCCTCCCACTGTTCTAGCAGTCATTGTGCTGCCATGTATTTCTTCGTATGTTTGCTTCTGTAATTGTCCACCACTAGTGGTAATTGCCCAAACTCAATACCAGGAATATATTCTTGGAGGATTGGTGGCCTTGGAGGGATTGTTGATGATGGCTCGTCGCCCTCACCTAAAGAATTAAAGGAAACATTCAGTATCTGTGCATATATCATGAATAATAAATATGCGTATATCATGAAGATATATTTTCTACTTACTAGGACTTGTGATAGGAGACGTTGTCGGTACTGGATCAAAGGGGGCCTGTGAAGAAGAACTTGAGGGGGGGCTGTACAGAGGAACTAGAGCCTACTACATTTGACCGTGATCGGTCAGTGCTGGAGGTAGGAAATAGCTATCTACTTAAACTACTCGACATCTGCAAGTTAAATTGTTAAGATGCAAGATAAAGTACAAGATTGTAAGATATATATTCAGCTACAATTTTTATTGTACAGAAGCAAAAAAAGATACATTTATCAAAATAGCTGCCTACTTAAACTCCACGACATCCGCAAGTTAAATTGTTAAGATGCAAAATAAAGTACGATTGTAAAATATATATTCAGCTACAATTTTATTATCTTGAAGCAAAAAGATGCATTTGCATATATATATATATATATATATATATATATATATATATATATATATATATATATATATATATATATATATATATATATATATATATATATATATATATATATATATATATATATATATATATATATATATATATATAAAGGTTTTCATTTCACACTTTACAAATTTTAAAAATCAAATCCTAATACATCCAACTATTATGAACCTAATACATCCAACTATTACGTGTTGTTATCAATGCCTACAATGACATTACGAATGTTAATCCGAATCTCCTGTTCATTCACATTAGACATTACATTTTGAGGGTAGGAGAAATCATCGACTACCACATTCGGTTCATTAAAATTGCCTACAATATTATCTTCATTGTCGATGCCAGAAGGTTGAACATAAGCTCTAGGATCTTTGTACTGGACTACCCACTCATCTTTAACTTCAGGATCTTTCACATAAAAACATTATGCCACCTGGTTTGCGAACATGAACTTTTCATCCCTATCTATTTCTTTATCAAGATTGACAATAGTAAACCCATAGTAATCCTTTTGCTTATTTGTAGGGGACCAACAAATCTGAAACATTATGTATCGGTGTTCATTTGCACATCCATAGCCATAGATTAACTCCACGATATCTTCTAGTCGTCCATAATATATCATAGTACTTTCAACTGGATTTTGATTTCTTATGTTTGAAAAATATTCTCGCGAAAAGGTGGCCATTATACCACTATTCTGTGCTACGTTTGTATCATCGACCTCAACTGTGTGAAATTTATATCCATTCACGTGGTATCCACCATAGCATTGTACTGCATAGTAAAGACGCTCTACATGAACCTTTACTTCTTCTGGTATTGGATTACTAAGGGCAACTTGTTTGCTAACCTAAAGTCAACATTAAAAAATAACAATCAAAATAACTTCTACTTAACTTTTTAATGTAAATTTTACAATATTAAATTTAACAGAACTTACAAAATTCTTCACCCAAACAGAAAATTCATTAGCATGCTTTTCTTTAATGTCATGTGTTGTGCTACCGGTTATTTCATTATGTAGCTTTTCCAGATGTTGCCTATTATTACAATAAAAAAAATTGTTGTTCTATCTAAGATATAGTTGATGTTGTTCCTTCAAGCACATAACCTTCTCTGATTGGTAATATTCCTAACATAACTAATATTTCTATTGCACTTCGTAGAGCAAAATGCACTTACACTCGCCATCCTATTACAAAGTTTGTTTCCTTTGATAAATCAAATAGATCTTTTTGCTCTTTTACCTCCTCTTTGGATTCTATTTTCATACCTTAACATGTTCAAGAAGCACTCAAGCATCCTTGTTGGGAAGCAACAAAACCAAACCTAACAGTTGTCAGTCTCCTACCCGGTGATAAAATAGATGGTTGTCGTTGGGTATTTACAATAAAGTACAATCCAGATGGTACAATCGAGCACCTCAAAGCATGCTTTGTAGCTAAGGGCTACACTCAGTATGCTGAGACTTTTTCTCCTATTGCTAAGCTCACATCTTTTCGGGTACTCATCTCTATTGCATCTAGTCGATCATGGCCACTTCATCAACTAGATGTCAAGAACACATTTCTTAATAGGGACTTGAGTGAGGTAGTATATATGTAGTAACCACCTGATTTTGAGCGACAATGGAAGAATTTGGTGTGCTCGCTCAAAGAGTCTCTATACGGGCTTAAGCAGTCTCCTCGAGCATGGTTCGAGAAGTTTAGAAAGGTAGTATGCTCTTATGGATTTTCTAGAAGTAAAGAAAATCATTCTCTTTTCATAAAGAAAAGGAGCAAGGTCATTGTGATCCAATTAGTGTATGTAGATGACATCACCAACATTGATAGTGACTCGTAGGGTATTGCAGAGATTAGGCAATAGCTAACACAAGTTTTTTACACAAAGGATCTTGGTCCACTTTGTTACTTCCTTATCATTGAGGTTGCTCGCTGTAAGGATGATTGTTTGCTTTCACAAAGAAAATATGTCCTTGATATTCTTACAGAGACAGGAATATTAGGGTGTCGACCTAGTGACACACCTATGGACCTCAATGTTAGGCTGTCTGATTTTACAATAGATCCCACACTTTCTGATCTAGGATAGTATTGTAGACTTGTTGAGAAAATCATATATATCTCAGTGACTAGACTAAATATTACATATGCAGTCATTAGGGTTAGCCAATTCATGAATGCTCCTACTGTCACCCATTGGGAGGCAGTTCTTTACATTCTACAATATCTCAAGAAAGCCTCAGGACGGGGTATTCTCTTCAAATCTAGTGACTCCCTTAGCTTATGAAGATCTTCGGATGTAGATTGGGCATGATTTGCTAATGATAGAAGGTCCATTAGTGGATACTTTGTATTCCTTGGAGGAAATTTGGTATCTTGGAAAAGTAAGAAGCATTCAGTTATTGCTCTCTTCAGCATGGAGGCTGAGTATAGAGCTATTGGAGATCTTATTTTTGAGGTCTTGTGGTTACAATATCCTCTACGAGACTTAGACATTCATATGTCATCTCCCATCCCTCTCCATCACGATAATCAGCCTGCTATACACATTATCGAGAATTTAATGTTTCACAAGCGTACCAAACACATTGAAGTTCACTGTTATTTTATTCATGATGAATGGGTGAAGAAGGTGATTTTTTTCTCTCATGTTCGAAGTGTCGAGCAACTTGCTGATGTCTCACAAAGGCATTACCTCCAAAACTTTTTTCACACATTCATAGGCAAGCTTCACTTCGAAAACATCTACCCTCCAGCTTGAAGGGGAGTGTTGAAGAAGTTAGAAAGAATGTTGTAGAAGATTTCGGGGATCAAGTTGTTGAGCTCCTTTGTTATCTTAATCTCTTGAAGATCCTGTTAGTTATAAGAAGATGTCCAGATTTATTAAATCTGAGATCCACCATAAACTATAAATAGTCCCTTTAGGTTTCTTTGAGATATATCTATAAACTCTCTAATTTCCGAATGGAGGTTAAAAGAGAGGAAGTGTATGAAATACAATAACTTTAAAAGTTAAGAAGTGTTAGGAATTTTACGGAGAGTAATCTGCGGAATTAAATACTAAACAAATAACGACACTAATGAAATAACCACATGCAAGCAAACACCAAGATTTAATGTGGTTCGGCAAATCGTGCCTATGTCCACGGGGCAATCCAGAGAGAAATATTTTACTATGAATCGAGAGTACAATCCCTCAAAGTTACACCCAAACTTTGAGGATTAAATCACAAGAGAAAGATACAGTGTTACCTCTAGGGCACCAAAACCTTAAAACCCGTCTCAACTCAAATCTCCAACACCCGCAGAGAAATCAACACTGTACCCTTGACGACGTTGTCATTCTGAAGACAACGGCGTTTGAATCACTACAGTTGGACAACCGAGCTATCCAGAATCTCAACTTTTCTCTCTCTCTCTCTCTCTCTCTCTCTCTCTCTTTCTCTCTCTCTCCCCTCGAAATCTGCGCCCCAAAAATCAACTCTTTGTTCTCGGGTTACTGTTCATCCAAAAAATACATATCAGGGTGATGTACTTCACGTGCCCCAATTCCTTTAATAAAGGAATTTTTATCTCTAGGTCCTCCCTTCCTACTCCAATTATAAATAAGTCCTCCAAATCCTTTTCTAATTAGGATTTAATCATATGACCTAATCCTTGTGGGCCTCAATTGGGCTGGATCCACAACAATCTCCCCCTCTAGCCCAAAGAGGGGTTATGCCAATCTGTAACTCCTCACTGGGAGTTCATGCCGGCCAATCGCCGATACAACTCGGTCTTCTCTCTGAAAATGGTCTTCATCAAAAAATCTGCTGGATTTTAATCTGTGTGAATCTTCTATAGCTTCAGCTCCTCTTTCTCAACAGCTTCTCTAAGCCAATGATATCTCACATCAATGTGTTTTGTCCTGGAGTGGAATGTAGAATTCTTGCTCAAATCAAGAGCACTCTGATTATCAATAAAAATCTGATAATTATCCTGCTGCAAGCCTAACTCCTGCAGAAATCTTCTCAACTAAACAATCTCCTTATCGGCTTCTACAGCTACAATATATTCCGTCTCTATTGTAGACAAAGTAACACACTTCTGCAACCTGGATTGCCATGATACAGCTCCCCCTGCAAAAGTGAACAACCAACCTGAGGTAGACTTCCTGTGATCGAGATCACATGCCATATCCGCATCTGCAAAACCTTGTAGTACTTGCTTGGAACCTCTAAAACTCAAACACAATCCGGAAATATCTTTTAAATATTTCAAGATCCACTTTACACCTTCTCAATAAACTTTCCCTGGATTAGAAAGAAACCTGCTCACAACGCCAACTGCATGAGCTATATCTGGTGGAGTGCAAATTATAGCAGACATCAAGCTCCCTACAGCTGAAGAATAAGGAACATTCTCCATCTCACTCTTTTCATCATCGTAGTCGGGCAAAACTTCTTGCTAAGTTTTAAATGACCTGCAAGAGGAGTACTAACTGACTTGGCATCTTTTATGTTGAATCTATCAAGCAACCGTTCAACATATTTCTCCTGTGATAACCACAACTTCCTGGCTTTCCTGTCACGAGCAATATCCATACTAAGAATCCTCTGTGCCGAGCCCAAATCCTTCATGTCAAAGGATTTAAATAACTCCTTTTTCAGCCCATCGATCATCTGACTGTCCTGACCAACAATCAACATATCATCCACTTAAAGCAAAAGAATAATGAAGCTAGAACCTGAAAATCTCCTGAAATATACACAAGAATCTGCAACTGTCCTCTGGTAGTCATGACTCAACATGAAAGAGTCAAATTTCCTATACCACTGCCTGGGTGCCTGCTTCAAACCATAGCGGCTCTTCTTCAACCTGCAAACCATGTGTTCTTTTCCCTTCACTTCAAAACCCTCCGGCTGCTCCATGTAGATCTCCTCTTCCAAATCACCATGAAGGAATGCAGTCTTCACATCAAGCTGCTCAATCTCGAGGTCTAAACTGGCTGCTATCCCCAAGATAACTCTAATGGACGTTATCTTCACAACCGGTGAGAAAATCTCATCTAAGTCAATGCCCTTTTTCTGACCAAAGTCTTTCACCACTAATCTGGCTTTGTATTACTGAATCTCTTTGTAGCCATCCTTCTTCAACTTGAACACCCATTTGTTCTTCAAAGCTTTTTTGTCTTTCGGCCACTCCACCAACTCATAAGTATCATTCTTCTGAAGAGACTTCATCTCTTCCTGCATAGCCTGGAACCATCTGTCCTTGTCTTTATAAGTCTGTGCCTCCTGAAAGCTCTCCGGCTCCCCCTCTTCTGTCAGCAAAGAATACTCTGATAGAGGATATCTCGTGGATGGTCTATGCTCTCTAGTTGATCTCCTATGCTGTGGCTCTGCAATCTCCTACTGCTGGTGATGCTCCCCCTGCTGAGGAGTCTCCTGCTCGTGATCCTGATCACCGTCTCCCTGCTCTGGTATCTGACCGTCATCATTAACACCATCATCATGCACCTGCTCTGTATCTGTAGGATGCAACTGTACTGGAGACGGAATGGGTGTCATATCTAAAATCTCACTAGCAACACTCTCTGATTGCTCTGCTCTCTCGAGATCTGCAATAGTCTGGTCCTCCTGAAAAATCACATCAGCTCGTCTGACAATTCGTCTCTTTTCTGGATCCCATAGCTTGTAGCCGAACTCATCTTCTCCATAACCAAGGAAGATGCAAGGAACCGCCCTATCATCAAGCTTCTGTCTCTTCTCCTTCGGAATGTGTGCAAATGCTTTGCAACCAAACACCTTCAAATAAGAGTAAGAAATATCCTTCTCGGACCAAACCCTCTCTGGAATATCAAAACCCAAAGGAACTAAAGGAGACCTGTTAATTATATAGCATGCAGTGCGAACAGCTTCAGCCCAAAAGCTCTTAGGTAACTTCGCCATCTTCAACATGCATCTGGCTTTCTCCACAATGGTCCTGTTGTACCTCTCTGCAACTCCATTGTGCTGCGGTGTCCCGGGCTCTGTCCTCTGATGCCGAATACCATGCTTGGAGCAATAATTTCTAAACTCAATGGATGTGTACTCTCCTCCATTATCGGTGCGTAAACACTTCAACTTCTTTCCTGTCTGCCTCTCCACCATGGAATGAAACTGCTGGAAGACTAAAAACACCTGATCCTTTGTCCTCAACATGAAGGCCCACATCTTTCGCAATGCATCATCAATAAATGTGATAAAATACTTATTGCCACCCAAGGACTCCACCTCGATAGGACCACAAACATCAGAATAAATCAAATCCAGGATATTATTTTTTCTTTTAGAAGGCTTACTAAAAGAAACTCTATGTTGTTTGCCAAACAAACAATAATCACAAGAGGTGAGTAACGAACCTTTGGCAAAAGGAATGAGAGACTTCTTTGCCAATATCTGCAATCCCTTCTCGCTCATGTGCCCGAGCCTCCTATGCCACAAACTGAGAGTGTCACCGTCTTGAGCCACGCTCAAAATATCATATGAAGTCTTTGCTTTGAGTCTTGTATAAATTGCAACATATACTTCCTCTAGCCACCACAAGAGAGCCTTTGGTGATTTTACATTTTTCTCCACCAAACTGAATTTCATATCCCATTCGGTCCAAAGTAAGACCCGAAATCAAGTTGAGCCGCAAATTGAGAACATGCCACACATCCTTCAAGACCAATGTGCATTCGGTATCTGTCTGTAAGTGTATGTCACCAAGTCCTACAATCTTCGAGTAGCTAGTATTGACCATCTTCACATTGCCAAAGTCACCTGCTTTATACGACGTGAAAAGGTCCCGATTGGAGGTAGCATGACACCTGTATCCACTATCCACTCGGAATTTTGACTTGTAACATGCATACAGTCTTCTTCCCTGAAAATGAGAATAGCATCAGTCTCAGACAATGTTGCTGTAGTGTCACTATCTGCTTTCTTCTTCTCATCTTCCTTTTCATCTTTGCTCCCAGCTTGCTCTTTCTTCCATGCCCAACAATTCTTTTTGATATGACCCGGCTTCCCAAAATGAAAGCAACCTCTCCCTTTAGACTTTGATCTTCTCTTGGATGCGTCACGACCTCTAGACTGGTCCCTATACCTGCTCCTGCCCCTGTTCTCTGTGACAAGTGCCTGTGAGTTATCTGTGCCGGTAGACTTCCTCCGAGTCTCCTCATTGAATAAACTACTAGTAACCATACTCATCAATAACACACCATCTGGAGCTGCGTTGCTGACCGTCACCACCAGTGTCTCCCAACTATATGGCAAGGAACCCAATAGCAATAAAGCCTGTAAGTCATCATCGATAGTCATCTTCATGGTAGCTAACTGATTAATCAAGCTCTTAAACTCATTCAAGTGCCCTGCTATGTTGCTTCCGTCTTTGAACTTCAAGTTCACCAACCGCCTCATAATAAACGCCTTGTTTCCCGCGGTCTTCTGCTCGTAGAGATCCTCAAGCTTCTTCCAAAGAGACTTTGCATTAGTCTAACCTGATACATGATGAAACACACTAACGTCGATCCACATCCGAATATAACCGATCGCCTTCCTGTGTTGTTTCTCCCATTCTTTATCGGTCATCTTCTCTGGCTTGGCTTCATCTCCCTCAATAGGGTCATGTAAATCTTTACAATACAAAATATCTTCCATCTTGGACTTCCATACTTGGCAATTGGATCCATCCAATCTGATCATTGTGCCAAAACTCTCCATCTTTTCCATCTCAAGAAAAGCCTCGAACCAGGGCTCTGATACCACTTGTTAGGAATTTTACGGAGAGTAATCTGCGAAATTAAACACTAAATAAGTAACGACACCAATGAAATAACCACATGCAAGCAAACACCAAGATTTAACAAGGTTCGGCAAATCGTGCCTACGTCCACGGGACAATCCAGAGAGAAATATTCTACTATGAATTGAGAGTACAATCCCTCAAAGTTACACTCAAACTTTGAGGTTTAAATCACAAGAGAAAGATACAATGTTACCTCTATGGCACCAAAATCCTAAAACCCGTCTCAACTCAAATCTCTAATACCCGCGAAGAAATCAACACCGTACCCTTGACGGCGTCGTCGTTCTGAAGACAACGGCGTTTGAATCACTGCAATCGGACAACCGAGCTATCCAGAGTCTCAACTTTTCTCTCTCTCTCTCCCCTCGAAATCTGTGCCCCAAAAATCAACTGTCTGTTCTCGGGTTACTATTCATCCAAAAAATACATCTCAGGGTGATGTACTTCACGTGCCCCAATTCCTTTAATTAAGGAATTTTTATCTCTAGGTCCTCCCTTCCTATTCCAATTATAAATAAGTCCTCCAAATTCTTTTCTAATTAGGATTTAATCATATGACCTAATCCTTGTGGGCCTCAATTGGGCTGGATCCACAACAAGTGGGTGAAAAAAATTTCCTAACAAAAATTACATAGGAAAAATTCTCTACCGATAAGATTTAGTACCAAACAGAAAAATTTGGTTTACTTTTAATATCAAAAAGACGCAATAGTAATTTTAATACCAAACAAATAAAAATGGTTTCATTTTTAATACCAATCTGGTACTTTTTCCAAAAGTTTTGATACATCGCAAATTTGATGGGACATTCACTGCACATACAAATAATGACATATACAAACCGGACCTACGAACGAAAAGTTATTTGGTCCACTTCATAAGGTAAGTCATCACCTAGCGCATATCTCCTCATATAATGTGATTGACTTGGAGTTACAAGCGTCCAACTATCGGACTCTTAATACCTGGCGCCTGGCCTATGCTTCTTTTCTCAGTAGGGTTGGGCACGGGCCGGGTTAACCCGTGGGTCGACCCGGCCCACCCGGCATGGGTCATGACCCGGCCCGACCCGGAGTGGGCCGGGTCCGACCCTGTCCGAGATATACGCGGGTCACGGGTCAGGCCGGGTCGAGCTCTAAACCCGGGACGAGAGAACTTGACCCTACCACGAACCCTACCACCATCCACTGACTGCCCTACCACCGTATTTAATTATATATATATATATATATATATATATATATATATATATATATATATATATATATATATATATATATATATATATATATATATATATATATATATATATATATATATATATATATATATGTATATAACTTCGGAGGAATTAGGATCCTTAAATATTAATGGTTAATAAATTTTTCATTTTTCCTTTTATATTTGTAATTTAAATTTAAACTAAAGGAAAGTTATTAGTTTCCCGTGGACGTAGGTCTTCCATCGAAGCCTGAACCACGTATATCATTGTGTTTGTGATGTTTTATTTTATATAATGTCTTTCATCGTGTGTGTGTGTGTATATTATTTTAAACAAAGAGTAAATTAGAAAAGAAATAATTTAAATATAATTTAATAGATACAAATACAAAGTTAATATAGTTTATAAATTAAAATTTTAAAAATTAAAAATCACCACCGACCCACCTAATGTCGTGGTGCCCGGACCCGGCCCCACCCTAGGCGGTCACGTCGTCGGTCCAGCCCCGCACCCTGGACGAGAGAAATGGGCACAACCCACTCTAACTCGGGCGGGCCTGAGTCGGACCCGCCCCCGGCCTTGAACCCGGCGGGCCGGATCACGGGTCCGAACAGGCCCTGCCCACGCCAACCACTATTTCGCAGCCCCCATCAACCAATCTTCATTAATACTGGAAAAAAGATATAAATTGTATTACTTAGTTACTCTAGTATTTTATAATTTGCAAATACAAAGGATCGATTAACGAAAACTTTTTGATAATGAGATTTTAAAAATATCAGAAATTTATCTGTATAACAAATTTGATGGGACATTCATATCACCTAATAATGTCCACAACCAAAATTGGGTCTAGAAACATAAACTTAAGTTGGCCGCGTGATGTGGTTAATCATCACCAAGCCTATATCTTCTCAATTAATATCGTGACTCATCAGATTACACACGTCCAACTATCGGACTTTAAATCCACCTGGAACCAGATTGATCACAATGTGACGCTTTGGAGGGCTCCCACCAATATGGGAACCTTACCCTAACCTCGCGCTATAATTTATCCTCACTAAACTGCTCCAACGTGCTCGTACCACGAGGTGCGCTCCAGCGCTCAGTACGGCGCAGCACCGCTGAGGTTAAACTAAACCGCCAGTCCACCTCACCACCATTAGCGGATCCACCTTCCTCTCTCCCACTACCCGCTCGTGCGCTCATTAAATCCAACCCATCTTTTCTCCGCTTTAAAACTCCCCAAAAGTCCCATTGATCTCTCCATTGAGTCTCAAATTCAAACAAAAAGAGGGAAGCAAACAAAGAAAGAAGCCAAAATGGTTGCCGGATTCAACCGCTCGTTCTCCCTTCCCGGGACTACCCTCTCCAAAACCCGACCCGGATCCAATAAATCTTACCACGTCCGATCCGTCAGTCTCCCCTGCCGCTCTCACCCTCTCATCACCCAACTCGAAGACGAGATCCGATCCGTTAACAACTGGATCTCATCCAAATCTAAATCTATACCTGAATCCGCTTCATGGCTCTGCGACGGCCTCTCTCGTCTCGAACTCCTCCACACCTCCCTCTACGACCTCCTCAACCTTCCTCAAAACCAAGACTCCCTCCGTCGCGGATCCGGATCCGAATGGACGGATCGGATCCTGGATGACTTCCTCCGATTCGCCGACGCCTACGACGTCTTCAGATCTAATATTGTGATCATCAACGAGCACATCGCAGAGGCTGAGATATCAATCCGAAGAAATGAGCCAGTAAAACTCGCATCAGTAGTCCGATCAATGAAGAAAACTGAGAGAAACCTCATCAAGCTAGCTTCATCAATTCGAGACGCGTGCAAATTGCAAGGCGTCACTAAACTAACCGACAGGGTTGAAGACGGTGAGCTGGCAGGTATTGTAAGAGAGGCGGTCAACGCGACAGTCTCAGCGTCTGCCATGGCGTTCACGGGGATTGCTGCTGCGTGTTCGGTGATAACAGCGGCGATGGCTGATTTGTGGTCAGTGACTAGTTCTTGGACGACGTTGAGGAAGATGGCTGTGTCTTTCAAGAGTGGAGATGGAGGAAGAAATAATGTGATGGAGAGATTGGAGGGGTTGGAGGAGTGTGTCGGGGCAATAGAGCATAGGAGGGAGAGGTTGTTCAGGTGTTTTGCTAACTCTAGGGTTTCTTTGTTGAATATTTTGACACCGTAGAGGGAAAATGGATGGTAATAAGGATACAGCTGTGTATATGTTTTGAGATTTTATAATTCAAATTTTGGTGAAAGGAAGTTATTCTCTAATTTAAGTTTGACCATTTTCTGCATTTTTTATTTGTTTAGGTGCTATTGAGTTCCTTAATTTGCTACGTTTCTCATTCTTTTTCAATGTCATTTGATTTTTTATGTATAGGCTGAGACTAATTTAATTCTAAATACTACTTTAAATATGAAATTTTACGTTACACTGATATTATTAAGTTCTTTAGATTTTATTTACTAAATCTAAATCCATATTGTTCGACTAACAAAAGAATTAGATTATTACTTAAGTTTATGACAGTGCCAAACTTATATAATAGATGTTGAAAATAAATAAATCTTAAAGGAGTATATAATGTATAAAGAGCAAAAAAAGTATAATAGTACAAGCTAAATAAATGAATTGTAGTTTAATGAAAAAAGATGATAGAGATCTTTTTAATTTGTGTGCCCCGGCTCCAAAATGGAGTTTCTCATGTGACTAAGCCCAACCGAATTTTGGGCTTGTGCCTAGTCCCCAAATTCAAACTTTAATGTGGTTAACCCTCTTATACCCCCTTACACAGCTACATGTCGTCAGAGAGAGAAAAAGTGAAATTTTCTCTCAAAACTACCCCCATTACGTTAATGGGCTATCAGTTACCAAAAGTTCTCTGGTAACCATGTCCATCACCATCTCTCTCCGCACTCTCTTGTCTCTCCCTCAGTCCCTCATTCAAAAATCTAATAGAGAGGACCCCCTTTCCCCTCTCCTTTTAATGGCTCATTTGGATGATAAGAAGTATTAGACGTCAGAAATTATAAATCAAGGAAGTAACTTCTAAAACTATGAAGTAGGAAGTAGGCGAAGTAATATTTTTGTTGTTTGTTTCACACATTTTTAGAAGTAGTAGAATTAGTACTTCATTCACTTTTGTTTGGATTACAATTGGAAATATTATTAAGAAGTAACTAATACATGACATAAATCATAGTAAGATTACCACCCTTTACAATAGCACTTTAATCAATACTATAACAATCTAAAAATATTATAGCATTTTATATTAACTTATGACACTTTATAATACCTTATAGTGCATTGACATGAATTTTCTATTTAAAAAATTTCTAGCTTGTATGTTTTTCACTGTATATGGAGGAGTTTATAAGCATGTGCATTCAAAAATAATCAGCGTAAAATGGGGCTAAATAAAAAAAATTGATAAAACTATAATTTTTTTGTTTAAGGGCGTTATGCGAAAATAATGGCTAATATAAACCAATCGTATGAAAAGAGCAGATGAGATGGATCCCTGATTTCTTGCGTCCCCATCTTCATGCATGGACCCCACGCTCCCCCTCCCACTTCCAAAGTGCTTCGGAGTCCAGAGAGGCTGAAAAAGTTCTCGAAAGTAGAAGTGACACATAGGCGACACATTAGCAATTGAGTAGAGGAAATAATGCTTTCGGAGAAACAAACATGATTTTTGCTAAGAAGTAGCAGAAGTAGCTTTTATTTTCTTTACTTCAGCGACTTCATGAATACAACTGTGCAAACAAACAGACCCTAACTTCATCCTCAAACTAGGGCTAGGGTTCTGAACCCAAAAGAATGGCCAAATCCCTAGGTTAGAGAAAGAGAAATGCAATTCCCCTAACAAGGAAGCAAATAATAATTATTTCGAAGTCGATCGGTGCTTGAAACATGTAGATGAGGCTGTGGTTGAAGACATTGAAAATGTCGTCCATGAAATTCTAACTCCACAATTTCCACTTTACTTGGACCACCTACTACTAACGCTAGGGAACCTTCCCAATTGGAGACTGATCGCGTTCCCTATAGTCCTCGCCATCATTGAGGTCACGAAGAACAACAACTTCATACGGTCTTCAAATGATGGTAATCCCTGAAGAAGCTACTAGAACATTGTTGGGCATGCAAAATGCAGAACCAATTAGTAAATTGGAGAAGCACGCTTCGACAGAGGGAGTTTTTAGAAAAAAGAAAGAAGTAAGTTTGTATTCTTAATTTTGGCATAACGGGTTTGAAATGTAGTTTAAAATGTACTCTTACTTTTATATATATATATATATATATATATATATATATATATATATATATATATATATATATATATATATATATATATATATATATATATATATATATATATATATATGGGTTTGAAATATTAGCCCGTTGATGTCGATTTTATAACATAACTATCAAGTTTAGATAGATCTTGTTAATTCTGAAATTTTATTATTAAACTTATGATTGATAGGAATTAAATATGTATGAACCTAAGTTGTAAGTATACAACTATCAAGTTATAGTATAAAAGTTATCGATCCCACGAGGAAGGTGTTGTAGGAATTAATTAAAATTGGTTCTTATATTGTGTGTGTGACAATTAGGAGTGTGATAGAAGAATTGTGACGGATTGTGGAGAGATTAAGAGAGTATTTGTGAATATGTGCAAATAAAATCAAAACAAGATTGAGAGAGGAGAAAGAATGATGAATAAATGGAGGAAAAATAAAACAAACAAATGAAAATCAAGAATAAAGAGGAAAATCAAGAAAGTAAAGAATGAGGATTCAATTAAAGATATGAGGAATCTAAAATTGAATCCACTCACTAATCTCACTTAAAATATGAACCATTCTTTTTATCACATTCTACTTTAGATTTATTAAGTATAGACTATCAAACCACTCAAAGAAAGTATAACCTATCAAATTATCATCCAAGTAAAATTAATACTCATGAAAAGAACAATAACTAGATAGTAATTTTAGAATTCATAAGCATAACCTATCAAACCACTCAAGATAAGCATAGACTATCAAATTCTTTTTCTACCAATTAGTTCTCTAGTTCATTATCCTAAACATGATCATTTTAAGAATAAGAGAATGATTCATAAATTATAAAAGAAATAAAGCTTAGTTTCATGCAATTTCTAGAATTTCCACAAGTATTAGTTCCACATCTTAGAAGAGGGTGATTCCTAAAGGATTCTAGCCTCAAGGTGAATCAAAGAAAAGAAAATAAACAAAATAAAACTAATCTCAAGAGGGTTCTAGCCTCAAGGTGAATAGTATAAGAAAATAAAATCTAAGCTACAAAATAAATGCAGAAAGCAAAGACAAGAAAGTAAATACATGAAAGTAAAGACATCAAAATAATAACATGAAAGTAAATCTACACTACAAAGCATTAAAATAAGCAAGAAAAGAAAATATTATAAGAAAAGAAAAGAAGGGAATAAAAGGCAAACCCCCATCTTCATCTTATCTTCATCTTCATCCTCTTTTCATCCTTAAACAAAGAGAAGAAAAGAAAATATGAAGGGGTGAAAATATTTTTTTATTAATTGCAACTTAAAGTTATAAATTTGGAAGGTCTTCTCAATTAAGAGTAACCCTCCTCTCCAAAAGGAGTTATTACAAAATTTTGCACACTCAAACTTCTCCCCCTCTACCCCTATTTATAGCCCTACACAGTGGATGAGGACCATAGGATCAAACTTGAGCTCAAAGGATTAATTTTCAGCCATTCATCAGATTATGGTGCAAATCAATCGGTTGGCCAATCGGTCGGCTAATCGGTTGGCCGACCGATTGGTTTGCAACCAACTCGATTTTTGACTGATTTTTCTTCACGAATTTCACATGGGCTCTTGAGTAGTCTTGGTCCTTCCTTTAACTTCGTATTTGGGCTTCAATAAAAGGTAAAAAATAGGAGAGTTGAGTCATTTGGACTTTTATTCATATTTTCTTCATTAACCTGCAATTTAAGACAAAAATAATTATTAGTAATATATTTATTCATATAAAATAGATAATGAAGGTATAAAATTGTAATAAAATGTGATTATCCATGATTATATTGATAAGTTTGTTTGAAATATGATCCCTTCATATCAATTTTGTAACATAGCTATCAATTTTAGACACTTCTTGTTAATTCTATAATCATGTTATTAAACTTTTCCATTTCTTGATAAGTATGTTTTAATCTATCAATAAGGTTATTAAATATGAAAGTTAATAGCTTACTATTATGTTTGAATCATATTGATCATAGATGAAAATTATGGGCTAATATATGCTACGTACTAGGAAGAATCCCGCTTCAACAAGGCTTGTGAATATTGTATCATTAATTGTAATTTTGTAATATAACTATAATTTTTAGACACTTCTTGTTAACTCTGAAATTACATTGTTAACCTTAACCTTTTCATGTTAAGTATGTTTTAAAACTGTGAATAAGATTAAGTAGATATTAAAGTTAATAGCTTACTGTTAATTTTGAATCAGATTTGTGAAAGTTGATAACTGTAGGTGTTTTCAGGTTAAAAGATTTGCAAAGATTCGAGACAGTGAAATAGTCACTCACTTTTATTAATCTCTTGGGAAAATAAATATTTTAGTGATTTTAGTTACAATTTTAATTTTAGAAACCTGTACGAGAAGAGACTAGGCGTCGGCTCTGTTGACTATATGAATAAATAGCACCGTTTGTTATGTAGTAAGTGGGATTGAACTAGTTTGTCTTGAGTGATGAAGCTTCTTAAAATAAAGAATGAACCTGTTATGGAGGGTTTGCCTCATTGAACAAGTGAGAAGAGTGACAACAAAGATGAAAGATCGATTGCTATGTGGCTATGCCGACACTAGATCAAAGATCAGGTGTTAAGGGCTAAAGATGAACTAAGTTTTTAAAGCAAATGTCTACTTTGCGGTTAAAACCTCCAGTAGTTGAAGAACAGTTGGAGAGTAGTAAGGGCACAATGAATGCTTTGAATGATCCCCCATGAAAATTACATAAAGGATGGTATTTGTAAGAGTCTGGTTGAGCTGCGCGCGAAGTTCGTCTATGTGTAGTTTGGCTTCATTCATGCAATGACCATACTACTTGTAATCACATCCGTCATTTCCATCGAGTCACATTTAATGCACTGTGGGCGCAAAACCTTGTGGAGCCTATTCACCATTATGAGTGCCATCCTCTTGGCCACATTGCATTTAATGCGGCGTGGCCGACAAACTCCGCGTAACTGGCTGGGTGTCATTGTCATCATTATTTCAGTCAAAACAATTAAATGCGCTAGGGCCACCAAACTCAGCGTAGGCAATTCGAGCAGTTATGCTGGGTTTGGTGATGCACTGCCTTGGGACCATGCGCCTCGAGTCACGTATTTTTAGTAGAGAGTGTTTTTAGTTGTCACTTTGGGTTTGGCCTATGCAGAGTTTAGGCAGCGTGTGGTTGCGTTTCACGGGGTTATTCCTACGCTTGCGAAGATTATTTTTTAGCTATCTTTGGAGCTTGTTTAGCCTTGTGTCTTGGACTCTTTTCTCATTCATCTAGCTTTTGTGAATTCTTAGCTTTGTTCAGTCCATGTGGTTGCAATCAAAATAACCAAAATACCCTTGGTAGGCCTACACTCATGTTTAACTGATCTCGTTGAATGGTTTGTACTTTTTGACCGCCTACAAGACCCCCTTTAATATTTGCGAAATCCTAAGGTCTGAATCTCTAGAAACTTTGAATCCCTTTAGGCGGGTAAGTTAATTCTTCAGAAGGGTGGCCGACTGTCATTTAGAGGTGCTGGAATATGATGGCATCGGTTGATAATGGAGAGGCATACTGTTTAGAGGTGGGTTAATAAGCTTGGTAATATTTAGTGGGGATAACACCATCCAGAGAAAGTGTGATGACATTCGATAAGGGGAGTTGCTGTCAGAGGTGTACTATTAAACTTGATAGTTGAATTTCTTGGGAAGAGGCATTTTGCTGGACATTCTGGAGATAGTTTGACAGAGGTGTTTTGATAAACATATCAAAAGGGGTATTGTCTTTAGAGGCACACTGAGCTTGATTGACGATTGTCTCGGTAGAGGATTAGTGTTGAATATTCCGAGACTTGACTCTATTTGACATGATTCTCTATAGAATCAGCTGATGAGTCATAATAATATTGTTCATAGGCGTACTGCTGAGCTTGAAGATGTTATTAGTGTAGCGTTGTTTAGAAGCGTACTGCTGAGCTTGAAGATGTTATTGGTGTAGCGCCATTCAGAGGCATACTGATGAGCTTGATGGGCTCTTGTCTTGGTAGAGGTGTAACATTTGAACATTTTGAGACTTGACTCTATTTGGTGTGATTCTCTATAGAATCAGCTAATGAGTCATAATAATATCATCCCGAGGCGTACTGATGAGCTTGAAGATGTCATCAAGATCACAGTGTTTAGAGGCATACTGATGAGCTTGACGGATGCTTGTCTTGGTAGAAGTGTAATGTTTAAACATTCAGAGACTTTACTCTATTTAGCGCGATTCTCTGTAGAATCAGCTGATCAGTAATAATAATATCGTCTAGAACCATGCTGATGAGCTTGAAGATGTTATTGAGGTAGCATTATTCAGAGGTGTACTAATGAGCTGGGTATGACTTCAATTTGTAGGGCGTTATATTGGGATTTGTGCGTGATTTTGTCTAACCATTCACCTTGGAATGAGGTGTAGTTTTAGTCAAATCATATTTCCAAAGCGGCGGTCACTTAACGAGGAGATCTTTGGTCACTTAACGAGGAGATATTTGCCACTAGTCGTTCGTTGGTTGGCCATTCCTATTTATAAGTAGGATGTGAAGTGAAGAGATTGTTTCATTTACATCTTTCTCTCTCTCTTTCGCTTTTTGTTTGCCATGAATGACCTTCAGCTTGAAAATGAGTCCCTTCACGCTCAGGTGAAGAGCTTGGAAAGACGAGTAGCAATTCTTGCAGAGGCGATTCAAGCTATGATAAAGAAGTTCCTTTCCCAAGAAAACAAACACTTACAGCTTCGGCACAAGAGCTTTGAGCTCATGCGATCGGTAGCCAAACTCAAGTAGCATCTTCGGAAAGACACATGAGACTATTTGAGTGAGGACTCCGATAACTAGTAGTGAGCATAGTTGTAGAGTGGATTGGATGATCATCAGCTTATATTATGTGAAACATCCTTGTGTTTTCCTCGTTGTTAATAAAAAAATCTTTTTTATCCTTCTTGAACTGTGCTTTCATTATTTGTTTTTAGTCGAATGGGATCTTGTGCCCAATTGAGCATTGAAAATGATCTTTGCATAGCCTATTTTGACGTAGCGAAGCCTATTTTGGCATAGCAAAATAGTGTCCAAAATCGAAGGGGAGAGAGTCGCGGGTAGCTAATCTTGGGCATGGGAAATCATCCTCCAAATTTCGCATTGTTCAAAAACTTAGCCCGAGTGAACTGTGCATTGTTTGTAATGGAGTGGAGGAAAACCATGCGTGACCGAATCACACATATGGAAAGTGGTACTCCCCTCTCATTTAATTGCACCTTAATCACATTTTAGGTGGCATGATTGCGTCACGTGGCAATTGTTACTTAGATCCCTCTCTTTATAAGTAGAGGATGATTGGAAACCGCCCCACGTGAAGATCTTTCCACCTTCTTTCTTTCATTCTTTCTTTCTACTACTTCTTCAAGAGAATCAATGCCATGTCGACTGCCAATGCTAAAACGTCCAAGTGAACCCGCTCATCACTGGATGATTATCATGATTGATTGAATTTTCATACCCCTATTTCAATAACTTTCATGTGAATAAATAATTAATATTATCTTTTATCCTATTTTGTAGGAAAAATAAAGAAAATAAATAAGAGCTCAAATGAAGATTATCTCGAGCCTAAAAGATCTCTAATTGAAGTCCAAAAGAAGCCAAGAGAAGCCAACTCAACAAAGCCCAAGAGAATTTCAGTAAAAGTGGGAACAAGAGCCATCTGGTTATCGATACTACTATCGATACTTGTATCGATACCAGTATCAACACTAATATCACTATTGGTATCAATACTACGATTGTTACCCGGCCGACTAAAGGGAAAAAATAGATCGAAGGTAAAAATTGTGCTACTTGAGGAGCAAGTTTGATCCAAGGGCTCATATTGTTTATGTAATCTATAAATAAGGATAGAAAATGAGGGTGAGAGATGTGTAAAATTTTATAGATCTTCTTTTAGAGAATAGAAGGGCTACTCTTTGAGAAGGCCTACCAAACATTATAAAACTTTAGTTTTGTATTAAAAATAAAAATTATGTTTTCTCTTCAAATTTTCTTCTTCTTCTCTTCTGTTCTATTTTCTTGCTTTTTATTTATTTTTAAAATTAGTTTTTTCTTGCTTTTTTGTTCATGCTTTCTTTATTTGCTCATAATTTAGGATTTAAAAAATGTTTGGCTAAATTTCTTAGGATAATTAGAGTAAGAGGAAACTAGTATAACTTATTTATTAGAATTAGATTTTCTCTTTTTATCTTAATTTTATTTATGTATACATTAATCAATTAAAATAATAGTTGATAGAATATTCTAATTTGATAGGTTATACTTTTTCTGAAGTGGTTTGATAACCTATGCTTATTAGCATTCTAGGATTATTATTTTTAATTGACTATTTATGCATAAATTTTAATTTAATTTTTAGAATCTCTCTAAATAATCTTTGCTTTCTTTAATTAGATTGATAGGATGATTTTTAATTCTAAAATGAATAAATAAAGAGTAATTTCTAGATCTAATAAATAGTTATCTAGTAGAATCTATCCTAATTTTCTAATTTAGTTCTTTTGCTCTTTCTCTCTTTTAGTCCCTGGTTTTGTTAATTTTTATTTTTTCTTTCTTTTTCTAAGTCTTTTAGTGTTTATATTTTCTTTCTAGTTCTTTTACCTCTTCATTTTCTTCCCCTTTTTCTCTAGTATTTCTTTTATTTCATTATTTTATTTTTCTATTTTCTCTTTTCTTATTTATATTTTGTTCTCTCCTCTCCCTCCTTCTAGTACTATTTTCTTTTCTTTATTAAAATCCAAAGCCCCTTTTCAATAACTTTTCATAGAAAACCTATTTTAAATAACTTTTAAAAGAAAAATTTAATTTAAAAATTACAAAAAACCCTTCCTTGTGGTTCGATATTTTCTATTTTATAACTTAGTTGTGCACTTGCATCACACACACACACACTCTCTCTCTCTCTCTCTCTCTCTCTCTCTCACAATAAGTTTTTGTCTGGATTCTTGGGAGGGAGTTATTTTTATTTAGTTTAGAATATTTATTTTAAGGTTCTTTACTTTTTTATTTATTTATGTAGGATTCTTAACTTGGATTGAAGTAGATTTGATAGGGAAGCTGAGTTTGCTTTTCATAGAAAAGATAAGTTTTCTTCATTTTCATTTGGATTTATCAGTTAGTTTTCTCACAAATTAGCAATTTAGGTTAATTAAGAAACCGTAAAAATTTTCCTTTGCTATTGAACCAAATAAATCCACCATGAACTTATAACAATATTAAATAAGATAAAAATCCAAACAAAATTTTTCACCTTTGTTTTCTTTACCCTAAATAAAAAAGTTTACAAAAATTTTCTTAAGGCATCAACTTGTAGATTACTTTTATTTTCTTAGGGCTGCATTTGCATATAGTTAGTTGGAATCACCAAAGTGATGTTAAGCATTTTGATTTGTGCACACACTCGAAAATAATTTTAAGGGCATAAAATCCAAATCAATATAAGATAAGGAAGGTCATGTTAGAACAAAAGGGAAAAACAAGACAAGGAATTGAAACTTTCCTGAGATACTTGTTGCAGAAAAATTGTTTGAGACACTGTGCATCCAAAAAACCCAGAACTTAAAGCAAGATTTGCCCTACTCCAGTGCAAGGATCCCAAGACCGAATTTCTTCCAGGAACAGCAACTTGAGTGTACCGGTGTGCACCAACCAGACCCTCCACGATCACCTTGATCAAGTTCAAGCTCTAGGCGACCTCCTTGATCTATTTTCGGATAATAACCTCCTCGGTCTGGCACAAAATTGGACTCAAATGGGCATTGCAATATCTTGAGAATATTTCAAAGAGCTGAGAGAGAGAGAGAGTTCTGGTGTTGTGTGGAGAGCTTTATATAGTTTTCTAACCCAGCCCAAGAGTCGCTAGCTCATTAATGAGAGCAACTCAAATGTCAAATCAGTTACACCCACTTAGCCCACAAACTACATTATCTGGTCTATTTAATGAGCCTATTAAATAGACCCATTAAAAAGATCAGTTACACCAACTCAGCCTACTAATAGCATTAAGTGGTCTATTTAATGAGCCCATTAAGTAGGCCGATTAAATATATCAGTTCAGAAGCCCAACAATCACCCTTTAGCTATTTTTCTATTCTAAGTCCGAGTCAAAAGGTGTCTTTGAGTCGGACTCCACCAGAAAACATCCCAAGTGAACCTGAAATTACCCATTGTAACTTAGTCTGAGTCCGAGTCGAAGACTGGGTCCAATTCTTAGTCCAAGTCTTAGTCTGTTGAGTCCGAGTTCGCTTCTAACTGAGTCCGAGTCTAGGTCCGACCGAGTCTGGGTTTGAGTCCTACCGAGTCTAGGTCCGACCAGTGCGGGTTTGAGTCCTACCGAAGTCTAGGTCCGACCAGTGCGGGTTTGAGTCCTACCGAAGTCTAGGTCCGACCGAAGTGCGGGTCCGAGTCCAAACTTATGGGGAATTATTAGACAAAAAGAGTTGAGGGCAAGCCTTGAACCCAGGACCTTTGCCTTGTTAAAAAATATTTTGACCACTGAGGTACATTGTGTTTTTGTTATTAAAATACATACAATAATATATATGTAGTTTAAAACTTAGCCCAGCTTTTTGGAAAACTTTTACAAAAACTCTAACAGGTCATTACCTTTTCCTTGGCCCAAAAATCAATTAATTCCTCACTAAACAAACCCAAGCCTTTAAAATTCATTAGACGTTGGCCCCTAAGAATTCGAGCTCAATAGGAAGAAAAGATTCTAAGGGAGTTGAACCTATTCTAGTCTCATTTGATTTAGTTGGTGTCTAAGGAAAGAGATTAGAGGTAAAAACGCTCGTAGGAAATGCGGTTACTTAATTGGCACCTAAGTAACGCTCAGGAAGAGCCCCATCTAGACTTACTCGTACCTAGCCAACTAACTAAGTGAACTGGGATTTGGTATAGCCTGAAAAAGTCTTTGGTTAGAATCTGATCTATTGGAGTTTGGGTTTAACCCTAGAGATTAGGAGTGATTTGATTGAGTGTTTTGTCATTTGCTTTGTTTATTTAGATTTTTCTTTCCTCTTCCTTTTTCTTGTTCAAAAATCTTTTAGATCTTTTTAGATTATTCCAAAAAAAATTATATCTTTTTCTTCGGTTTTATAATTAAAAAAATACAAAAAGAGTTTTCATTAGTGTGTGTGAGTTTAGATTGGAGATAATACAAAATGTCTAGTTCGTGTTGAAGTAAAAACGACTAATCCTAATCCACACATTCTTCATGATATGTGTTATCCTACTAGGAATACAATCCCATCTTGCATTAGACTTTCGATATTAATGGTGTTAATTATGAGCTTAGACCTCATTTCATAAATACGCTTCCTAAATTTTTAGGAAGTGAGTCTCGAAGATGCTTAAATTTTTATATATGCATTTGACTAAGTCTGTCATATGATAAAAATTAGAGAGATATCTAAGTATACAATCAAGCTTATATTTATTCCCTTTGCTTTGAAGGATAAGGGTAAGAAATGATTGTATAGCTTGTCTATAAATTCTGTCTCCACTTGGGATGAATTTGTTACTGTTTTTGTGAAATCTCTGGGGAACCATTCTAGAAGTATTTCAATAGATTTAAAAATCTTCTTATCCAATGTTCTCATCATAGTTTAGAAAAGTAGGGGGGATTGGATTATTCTTTAAAGAGATCCTTAGAATCTATGTATCAAGGGGATTTCATGAAGAAAAATGCTGATGAAGCTTGAGAATTTTTAGAAAACTTATCCCAGAAAACCATGCAATGGAAATACTATGATGAAAGACAACCTCATCGATTCCCTCAACCAGAACCGGTGGTTTTTCCTGAGAGTCGAAATAGGCTCTAAAGCTAAGATGGCTATAATCCTGTGTCGGTTAGAAGCTTTAGAAATTATTGATCGAGCTCTCGCTCATATCAACCAAGTTTCTTCCCCACGATGTCATAATTGCTTGTCTCCGGCTCATGTTCTAGAAGAATGCCCTTATTTAGGAAACAACCAACCACTCGAACAGATGAACGTTGTATTCCAGCATCATAGGAATGACCCATTTTCTCTAACTTATAATCTAGGTTAGAGAAATCATTCCAACTTGCTATGAATCAGGGAAATTTCTCTAAAAGTCCAAGTTTTAATCCCTCTTCATCTTCACAAAGTTCCTATGGAAAACACGGGTCTGTTTCATATTAAAATCAACCTCCTCAAAATTAGTCTGTTCCACCAAATTTTGACCATGAGAAATGATTCAGTGTCTTAGAGAATGATCTAGAAGCTATGATAAAAGTATCTTCGCAGACCACGAATATATTGACTCAATCATCCAACACTCTGAATTCCTTCTCGTAAACAATAGGCCAACTGTTAAATTCTAACCTTCAAGCCACAGCTAGATTGGAAACTCAATTAGGACAACTAGCTAGTGCTGTGGGTGAGAGAGAGAAGGAAAAATTTCTAAGTCAACCAGTTACAAATCCTAAAGACACTAGAACAAGTTCATCCAATCCAGCTCAATACAGTCCACACATTAAGTTTAGGTAAACAGGTTGGTAACCAAGTTATAATTCCTTTTGACCAAGCTCCTCCTCTTTCTTCTCCTATCCAATCTGTGAATCTGAATAAACACCCCCCTCCTTCTGATAATTATGTGCATTCATCGTCCTCTTCTAATGAACAAGAACCTAAAACTGAACCTAAGCCCAATCAAGATAGGTATAAGCCCCTTGCTTCTTTTTCTGATAGACTCAGACCTAGAAAGAACTCCCCTTAGATGGAGAATATATTAGAAATAGGTACGCAATTCAAAGTCAACATCCCTCTTGTAGATGCCGTTCAACAAATCCTATCATATGCAAAATTCTTGAAGGATTTGTGCACTAAGAAAAGAACAATCAATATTCTCAAGGAAGTCTTTTTGCTACTAATATCAGTGACATTCTTTCAAAGTCCATACTTCTGAAAATAGGCATACAGGTTTTTCCTACTATTTCATGTGTCCTAGGAAATACCTTCATTGATAAGATACTTCTAGACTTAGGAGCTAGTATAAATCTTCTTTCTTATTTAGTCTATCAATAGTTAGAACTAGGAGAATTAAAACCAACCAGATGCACCCTCCAATTAGCTGATAAATCTGTAAAGATACCCAATGGAGAGAGAGAGCATGTACTGATTAAGGCTGGGGAGTTCATATTTCTTGTTGATTTCATAGTCTTGGAAATGTAGCACGTTTCCAATCTCAAGGGTCAAATTTTAATTATTTTAGGTAGACCATTCTTAGCCACTTCAAATGCTCTGATCAATTATAAAACCAGTCAAGTGAAGATATCCTTTAGGAACAGGACTATAGATCTCAACATCTTCAATCTAGGAAAATAGCTAAGTGATCCTTCAGATCAGCCCTAGAAGTGAACTTCATTTAGAGAATGTCTAGCAAACAGCTAGAAGGAAAGTGTGGGTCAAATCGTTACCCCCTTAAGATGTATCTACACTAAGATGTCTACTTGAATCTTTGGATATAGAACTCCAAATCCAACTTTGCCCATCTATAGAGGAACCCCCTAAGCTAGAGCTCAAACCTTTACCTGTAAATCTAGAGTAGGCCTACTTAGGGAGAATGAGACTCTACTAGTCATTGTTGCTTTTGATTTGACAACTAGCAAAAGAAGCCCTCTTAGATGTCTTGAGAGAAAATAGGGAAGCCATTGGATGGACCATGGCTGATATCAAAGGGATTAGTCTAACCATTATTCAACATAGAATCCATTTGGTTTATGATGCTAAACCTACTAATGATCCCTAACGTAGGTTAAACCTAGTGATAAAGAAACTATTAGCAAAGATATTGTGAAATGTCTTGATAATGTGATCATTTATCCCATCTTTGATAGTTCTTGTGTGAGTCCAGTCTAGCTTGTTCCTAAGAAGTTTGGGATCGTAGTGATTTAGAATGAGGCTAACAAGTTAGTTCCCACTCGAATATAAATGGGATGGCAAGTCTGCATTGATTAGAAAAAACTTAACTCAGCCAAACAAAACGTTCACTTCCCTCTTCCTTTCATAGACCAAATGATAGAGCGTTTAGCTAGACATGAGTTCTACTGTTTCTTGAATGGATATTCAGGTTACAAGCAGATTCCTATTGCTCTTGAAGATTAGAAGAAAACTATTTTCATATGCCCATATGGAACATTTGCATATCGGCACATGCCCTTTGGGCTGTGCAATGCTCCCTCCACATTCCAACAACGCATGGTCAGCATTTTTTTGACATGGTTAAGTGCATCTTAGAAATTTTTATGAATGACTTTTCAATCTTTGGTGACACATTTTCTGAGTATTTGCATCATCTCAAACTTGTCCTAGCATGGTGTAGGGAGAAAAATCTAACTCTCAATTGGGAGAAATATCACTTCATAGTCTAATAAGGAATTATCTTAGAGCATGTAGTTTCTAATAAGGGAATAGAAGTCGATAAAGCTAAGGTAGATCTCATTTCTAACCTTCGCCCTGTTAAAAATATTAAGAATGTCAGATCATTCCTTCATCACTTTGATTTTTATAAACGGTTTATCAAAGGCTTCAGCAAAATTGCTAGGTCTTTGTCCAAATTTTTAGCGAACAATACACCCTTTGAATTCTCCCCTGAATGCCTTAGGGTGTTTGATCACCTAAAGAAGGAGCTAACCATAGCTTCTATCATTTATGCACCTAATTGGACCCTACCCTTTGAGTTAATGTGTGATGCATTTTATTATGCAATTGGTGTTGTCTTAGGATAACAGATAGATAGAAAACCTAATGTGATTTAATATGATAGCAGGACACTGAACGATGCACAACAAAACTACTTTGTCACAAAGAAAGATCTTTTAGTTGTTGTTTTTACCTTAGAGAAATTCAGATCCTACCTTATTATGTCTCTTATAAAGGTTTACACGGATCATACTGCCCTGAAGTATCTTTTGACCAAGAAAGATGCTAAGGCTAGGCTCATTAGATGGATAATCTTGCTCCAAGAGTTTGATTTATAAAATTTTGATAGAAGAGAAGTAGATAACCTTGTAGCAGATCACTTGTCTAGGCTCCCTAATGCGTCGACATCTAATGATAAATGATCATTTTCTTGATGATTAACTCATGCAAGTTCAATCCGTAACATGACTCGCAAATATTGAGAACTATTTTGTTACAAAAGAACTCCCTTCTCATTGGTCTAAATAGGATAGATCATGTTTTCCCTCCCAGATAAAATATTTTTACTGGGATGATCCCTACATGTTCAAGTATTGTCTTGATCAGATATTTAGAAAGTGCATTTAGAACAAAGAAACTAGGAGTGCCCTTTCTTTCTGCCATGAGCAAGCTTGCAGGGGTCACTTTGGTTTGAGGAATACCACTGAGTAAGTTCTTCAATATGGGCTATAGTGGACCAGTCTTTTTAAAGATGTTTATGAGTTTCGTATAGTTTATAACCGTTGTCAGCTTTTAGAAAGAATCATTAGAAGAAATATGATGCGCTTACAACCAATTCTCACTGCTGAGCTTTTTGATGTGTGGGGTATAGATTTCATGGGTCCATTTCTAAACTCTTTTAGAAATTTTTACATTCTAGTGGCTGTAGAATACATGTCAAAATGGGCTGAAGCGCTGGCTTGCAAAACCAATGATAACAAGGTAGTCATCAAATTTCTCAAGGAAAATATCTTTTTTCGGTTTGGAGTGCCGTGAGCCATCATCAATGATAAAGGTACACATTTTTATAGCGGTTCATTTGAGGCTTTGATGAGAAAATATTCAATCACTCACAAATTGTCAACTCCTTATCACACCCAAACCGGTGGTGAAGTAAAGGTCACAAATAGATAGATCTAACAAATCTAAGAAAAAACTGTTAATCAGAATAGAAAAGATTAGTCTTTTACGTTACGTGATGATTTGTGGGTTTATCAGATAGCGTTTAAAATGAATTCGAACATGTCACCATACAGACTTGTTTTTAGAAAGGCATGTCATATACCGGTTGAACTCGAACACCGTGTCATATGGGTAATTAAACAGTTAAATATTGATTTAGACTTGGCCGGTATAGATAGGAAGCACCAACTCAATAAGCTAGAAGAGATGTACAATTATGCTTATGTAAATGGTAGAATTTACAAGTAGAAAATAAAGATTTTTCATGGTAAATTAATAATACATAAAACTTTTACTCCAGGTCAAAATATTCTTCTTTATAATTCCAAATTATATCTTTTCCTGGGAAATTACGTTCAAGATGGACATGTCAGTATATTGTAAAGTAAATTTTCTTCCAAGGAGCAGTAAAGATAAGGAACCCTAAAAATTTAATGTTGATGTATGAAATCACAGTCACGAAACTCTTGTTGGATTAGTTGTTGATTGAGTGGAGTCCGCCTTCTCTTCTAATATCCGGTGATGCTGGCTAACCGAGGGTTTACCTACGACAGAGAAAGAACCTGTGGAAGGGCGAAGTTGGGATCTCCGGTGGTCCCTCCGATGGTCAAGTCAGTATGTGAAGAAATACAGAAGTTAATGAAATAGGGTTTTTCTGGGAGAGATCACTTACATGTTCTATTGAACAGTTCGCTCTTTATATGAAGGGTTGAAGGGTATTTTCGTCTCTTCATTTGGTAAGAAAACCAGTAAACGAGTCAGCTCCCTCCTCCACGTGTAGGACAATGACTGGGTAAGCGTATTTCATTGTCGGCCACGGCAGTCTACCTTTACGGGTGTTAAGCTAAGAATTGATCTAAGAGTTAGTGCTGTTCCCTTACCATTAATGAGATGGGATTGACGACGTCCGCAGCCGAATTAGTTTGAGGTGCCTTAATTATCGTGAGAGATGGAGGGATTAAGGGGCTGACAATGCATTTAATGCGATATAGACGTACCGTCGGGACGAAACTCCATGCAACCGTCGTCTAGATTGAGGGAGTCACTCTAGACGTGTGGGAGGAGTCGCGTGTCCAAGGGGACGACTCACACACCATTCACGTCGTCCATAAAGACAATTGGCTGAAAGGCCGACTAGTACCGCCTTTCACGTCGTCCATGAGGATAGTCGGTCGAGGGACCGACTAGTATCGCCCTTCAGGTTGTTCTTGAAGGCGTTTAATTAACTTGAATGGCTTGACCAAGCAAAGAAGGCGACTCGTGTAATTGACTCTGCTGGCGAGTCCAGATTGCCTTTAAACAAATAAGTTAAAATGCTTATCTACCTGATGCACGGATTTCTTCCTTCTAATCAAGGATTAGTGGCTAATTAGCGTTCAGGACCATAACAGTTGGCCCCTTTCATTTGGGGTCGGTTGGAACCGAGTGCGAATGAAATAGAGACTATGGTTCTGGATGAACAGAGGTGTATTAAGGGGGAGTCACAAAGGTTCTTGTGATGAGACATGGCTGACGTCAGCGAACATTTTTTGTGCTGCTAATGCTTCGTTTCCTGGGCCCGATATTAGGCCTGTTAAAGGCGAAGTGGGCAATTTTTTGATTTTCGAGACAACGCTTCGGGTTCTGAGTTTTAATCTTGACCGTTGATCGCGGACTAGCCCATTACCCATGGGCCCCCCTATAAGTACAAGAAACGAAGAGAGGATAAGCTCTACTCTCTGCATCTCTCTGGAAGAATCTCCGGCGATCTTTTGGCAACCTACACAAGCATCTTCCATGAATTCCGATCGTTGAAAGCAACTGGATGAGCTTCGTTCAAAGGTGACCAAAGTACAGATGCGATCACTTTCTTCGAAGTTTGATATTCCCAGGGAATTCAAATTGAGGGTGCCGACGGCGTCAGCACCGGTGTATTGCCATGGCGAGGGGATGGCTCCCCTCTATATTAAGCATTTGGAGTGTGGTTTATGGGTGCCATTACATCCATTTCTTCGCAAGGTGTTTGAGGACTTGGGAGTGTCCCCGATGCAGATGAAGCCCAACTCCATTGCTATATTGGTTGGCTTAACCGTCATCTGCTATTGGCTGGGAATTCGTCCCAAGTTGAGCGTGCTGAGTCATCTGGTCAGCGTAACAGTCCAGAAGGCACCCCACTACCACCTTCAGGCGTCAGGGGATTTCAAGATCATTCTTGACACTCCCACGTTGAATAAGGGGTGGAAGGACAGGTTCGTCTGGATAGAGGGAGACGACTCCAATCTAGGCTGCTCGGGCTGGCCTGAAATAAGAAGGCAGGCTTTGGAGCCGAGACCTTTGTCGGCAGATGAACAACGGGAGTTAGGGCAGGTTCTTAAATACACGGGGCCGCGAATGATGTATGCTCTTCTTAATAAGTCGGTATTGCGGCTTCATGGGATCTTGCCGGTCCCCCTGGTACTCGGGATGAAACGAGGCCCCACAACGTAACTTTCAGAGGCGTGGCGGGTGCAATTGCCACAACGACGTCGGCTTCAGATGAAGAGTTCCCTGAGAAACCTCATGAGGGAGTGACGACTCGGCAGGCCAAACGATAGCGGCAGGAGTCGGCCCCAGTGGGAGCTGAGTCTATTAGTGGGCATAACGAGACGACGGCCGCGTGTCGTGAAGAAATGACCATAGGCACCGCCCCAACGGTTGCTTATGGCTTTAGAAGGACTTGGAAAAAGAAGTCCAGCCATGGTTCGTGAGGAGCGAGACGGCTGGGTGAAAGTGCAGCGAACCCAATGGAGGCGGGGTCGTCTGAGTCGGAAGAAGAGGTTGGTCCTCGACTAGCTGAAACCGAGCCCAAAGTTAACACACAGGAAAGGGTTGATCTTTAGCCGACCGAAACCACGACCTGAACTGCTGCGGAGACAACTCTCGGCAGAGCCGAGGTCCGGTCGGGAGTGGGAGCCTCTAATTCTCAAGCAGAGCAACCACGCCGATAAGGCAAGGAGCCGACTGGAGATAAGGAGACGGGTTTCGTCCCAGCGGGGTGGCCCTCTCCATATTATATGGCAGAATCTGAAGTGGGGGTTTGGAATAAAGCAAGCGACTTGCTGATGGGGACGCTCCCCTCTATCGGCCTCTATGAGCAAGAGCCCGACGCAGAACATCGATACAACTCGGTTAACCACTTGGATACCCATTCGTCGGTGCTTCAATCTCGATATATGCAGTTTAGATTTCCCGAAGATAGGGAGTTATTAAAGAAGATTCTAGATGTGGGTCTTCACATAATCCTTCGGAGTTATTTGACTCGAGGGTGCCTTGTGGGGGAGGAGATATATAGCCGGCTGGCTCAAGGCCATCATGCCTATGAGAAGCTCCGTAGGTTGCAGGCGGCTCAAGGAGTTAACGAAAGTGACGAACTCGACCAAGTCGTCAGAGAACTCTCGGCTAAGCAAGCCGAACTTGATGACTGGTGCCGAGAGATGGAAGTGAAGGAGCAGATAATTGCTGAACTCAAGGCGTCAGATGCCAGAAAGTTGGCTCAGATCCAAGAGCTCAAGCAAAGACTCCAGGATAGTGCTGGGGGAGTCGGATCAATCAATGAGGTGCTCAAGGAACGAAACTTGGCCGTGATGCAAGCGGCTCTTAAGAAACAGATTGCACAGCATGCTAAGGGTCGGCTAGACGATGAGTTATTCGCTAAGCGGCAACTCTTGGATGAGTGTGCTCAACTTAAAGAGTCGTTGCGCACGGCAAAAAGCAAGGTAGAGTACTTGGAGTCCAGCGACTATCAGTCGGCTGTTGTTGAGAAGAGCCGGCCTATAATCATTGAAGAATTTCGCCAAAGCTCGATGGGGAAGATTGAGGTGGCGTTGGCTTGCTAGGCGGGAAGTGACTTTATTGTAAAGTAGCTTCCCGCTGAGTATCAAGATTTCCCTGGTCGACTCCAGTATCCTCCAAGTATAGCTAGCCATGTAAGGCTCCTCTCCAAATTAGAGGGAGCAGGAGCAGGTTATGATGTAGGTGGAGGCGAGGTCAAGGAGGAACCAGGTGAAGAGGCTGAGTCAAGGAGGAACCAGGTGAGAGTTCAAGTGGGAAGAGGAGTGATGAGGTAGTACGCGACCTCCCTTCGACTCCTCCACCTTCTACAAGCATCTCACTGCCTCTTACCCCTGGAGCCGACATGGACCTCTCGTAGCTTAGGTCTAAAGCCCAATAATCTTATGTATTTTACATCTTTTATTGTATATAGTTTATGAAAGTATGAATAAAAGCACTTTTAACCCCTTGAATCGTTTTAAGATTTTTTGCCATATTCTGTGATATGACAACATGTCACTCGACTTATCGAGCTGTCTAGATTTATCTTATCGAATTTCCAGCTTTTCTTGTTGAGATGAATTCGTAGGAGATAGTTGAACTGAAGTAGTGCCTCATTGATTTTGAGTCGGTTTTCAAATATTTGTTATTTTTCCTTGGTCGTCTATTTATAGGGTCAACCGACTAAGGTCTATTAGGTTCCCTGGACGACAAGTGAATTCGAGTTTCAAGGTGGGACTGGGAAAAGTCACTGTAGATGATAGAGTATGACGTCAGCGATACTTTAGCCGCCAGCGTCGCTTCGATTTCTGAGCGAAGAGACGTGGGGTATTAAAGGCGGTTGGGGCCTAGGTTTTCGTGAGGCGGTTTGAATTCTAAAACCAATCTGGGTCGTTGGTCTCAGAATAAATGGGCCATCTAAAGGCTGCCACGTACGTTCTTTGGGTGTCTATATAGACCTTTTCTTCTTTAAGAAGTTTCTTCTTACGCATTCTAAAAGATCACTCCTCTTTCTTCCATTTTAATTCCAATTTTCAGAGTTTTTTCCAATGGCTGCTTCATCTGCTCCCGTTGATAAAATTGGCATCCTAGCGTCTCTTCATTCGAAGATGAAGGAGGAAGAATTGGAAGGCTTACATGATAAGTTTGATCTCCCACCTGCCTTCCAGCTTTCGTTGCCGGAGAAGGACAGGGTAGTGTACGAGCACAACGCTAATAAGATGCCACTCTATGTAGCCCATATGGAATATGGGCTGCGTTTGCCTCTCCCTGCCTTCATGAGGAGTATGTGTGAGCGGTCGGGGGTTTCCCCAATGCAGTTCGCTCCCAACACCATTGCGACGATAATGGCGTTTCTGGTGATATGCTATCGGGTTAGGGTCGAGCCGACTCTTTGATTGTTCAGCAATTTAGTCAGCATAAAGTCCACCAAGAAAGACGCCCACTACTTTTTTTGTCAATGTGGGCGGCAGACTTGTAAACATCCCTGAATCTAACAAGGACTGGAAGGAGAAATTCGTCTGGGTCTTCGGAGCCGACCCTATCCTTGCGTGTCGTTCTTGGCCCGAGATCGATAGGGAAGTGCTGAAGCCCATGGTTTTGACGGCTACAGAGCGTTAGGACCTAGAGAAGATCTAAAATTATGCTGGGTCTCGAGATATCAGCAATCTGTTCGACAACGCCTCACTCAGAATGGCGGGACTGTCATTTATTTGGCCAACAGAGGCCGATAAGAAAAAGGAGGTGGAATTGCTTAAAGCTACCCCAAGGCAGGCCAAAGACCCAAAAGGTGGAGCTCCTAGCAAGGGGAAAGCTGCCGCAACTCCCAGTTCGATTGAAGCCATCGAGTCCCAACTGTCCCAAAAGAGGGCAAGGAAAGGGTTGTCGACTGTGGAGGACCGGCATTGGGAGCAGAATGTTGATGAGATTGCTGCTATGCTTAAAGGGTCGGCTCTTGCACCTCAACCCGATAAGCCAGCGAAGAAGAAGAAGAAGACAAAGAAGTCGATCCCCAAGGAGACACCCGAAGGTGCCACTTCTGGATTGGTTGGAGTAATTCCGGGGGAGGTCCAAACCGCTACTGGAGAACCGGCTCTTGAGCTTGCTCCCCCCGCCCCGCGGTCGTCAGTAGGGGTCATCAACATAGATGAGTCTTCTCCAGGCGCAATCGAAGCCTCTGGTCAGCAGGTGCCGGAAACTAGCACTGCCGACATGGGAGCCCAGGCCGAGCAGTTCGTATCCGCTGCTCCTTCTGAGCCGTTTCTTAGGCTGAGTAAAGAGTCGGCCATTTCAGGTGAAGCTGCGGTGGCGACGACTTCTGGAGACTCGTCTAGGAGTCCAGACCTTCAACTACCTTTTGGTCACCGGGTTAGTGAGATTGGCAATCAGAGGTGGAGGGAGCTTCGGGCCAAGCTTATAGGCAACCTACAGGAGGGCTATTCGGCTAAGGGGGAGCCTTCCGAAACTGACAGGTTCCTCACCAACCACTTCCTCCATAAAGAGGACTCTGTATTCTTATCGGGAAGATCTCAACTCATTGTCGTCGACCAGTTTTCCCTTCCGAAGGACTTGGATTTGTTGAAGGAGGTGCCATCGACTGGTTTGAGATTGGCCCTTCAAAGTTATCATATCCGGGGAGCTCTGATTGGGGAGGAGCTCTTTGACCGCCGCGAACAATTGATGCGGGTTTCTGACGAGTTGTCGAGTGAACTCGCTCAAGAGAGGGAGGCACGAGAAAACGTTGAAAAGAGAGTCGCGACTCTTGAGGCAGAGAGGGAGGGAGTTGAGGCCAAGTGGCGTAATGAGTTGGAGGTAAAGCAATCTGCAATTGCTAACCTCCAGACTCATCGGTCAAAAGAGTTGGCTACTATAAAGAAGCTGAAGGAGGAGGCGGTCAAGCTTAAGGGCGCGGTCGAAGGTCTTCAACGGGAGGTGGCTGAACGGAAGAGACAAGTAGAACTTCTGGAAAAGGAAGTTGAGACCGAGAAGCATGAGAAATTGCAGGCTCAAGAGAAAGCCCGCTCGGATCAACTTGCTTTCCAGAACTTGAAGGTTGAGTTGGAGGAGTCCAAGGCGGCTTACCAGTCAGCCTTAACTGACGTCCAATCCGTTAAAACCCGACTCAAATATGTGACGTCGGAGGAGGGGAAGAAAGAAGTCATTGAGGCCTACAGGCACGGGCCAGTGGGAAGGGCTGAGCTGTCATTGGCCGTCAAGGCCGGCTTCGACTACTTAAAGGCCCAGCTTCCCCCTGACGTTCCTCCACCTCTAGGCCCCACCTACCCTCCTCGAGTACAGAGTTTTCTAACTGTCCTGCAGGGTCTTGAAGAGAGAGGGGCAGGAGTGCAGTTAGGCGCTGGGGACGGTGATGACGACGAGGACAAGGACGAGGATGAGGATGAGGACGGTGGAGATGATGATGGCGATGGCAATTAGGATATTGCCTAGCCAGTCTTTAGTCGTCTTATTTATTTTTCGACTGCTTTTGTCATATTCTCAACCATTGTAAATTTATCGATATTGTTAAATTAGAAATAAAAGGTTGTCTTGCGTTTCTTTGTGTTGAATACTCCAAGCTTTATTCAGTTTGCTTTCTTGCATTTGATTGGCACGTAGTGTCAGTTACGACTCAGACTTATATCTATAAGCCGAGTAAATAACGTAGTATTCACCATAACATGGGAAATAATATATGATTTTACTTTTAACATGTACTTGAACTCGTTTTGGCCGAAAGGTCAAATGAGTTGAGTCGGCTGATAGAGCCAAACAAGTATAATTTGTGTATGAATGAGCCGCAACCAAGTGTCCTGGCCTTGAAGTTGTGAATGTTAAGACAACCCATAGGTTATAGTCAGTCAGCCCCAGTGGGAGCGACGACTCGGCAATTGACGAACCGTACATTGGGTGCCTAGGGCTTACATGATGCCTGGTCTTTTTCGGCATTACCGTTCTATTTTTTGGGCAAAGAGAAAGCCTGTCTTTTGGAGTCGGCCCTAGTGGGAGCGGCGACTCGGCAATTGATAACCCGTAGGTTGGGTGTCTAGGACTTACGTGGCGCCTAGGTCTTTTTCGGCATTGCCGATCTCTATTTTTTTAGGCAAAGAGAAAGCCTGTCTTTTAGAGTCGGCCCCAGTGGGAGCGGTGACTCGGTAATTGATAACCCATAGGTTAGGTGTCTAGAACTTACGTGGCGCCTAGGACTTACGTGGCGCCTAGGTCTTTTTGAGTCTGCCCAAATGTGAGCGATGACTTGGCGATGCCGAAAGATGATCGACACCTTAATGTTGTTCTGTCTTGGCAAGCAGATATGAGCGTCTCAACTCTGCTTAACGAGGTGGGATAACCTGATTTGACTTAGCGTGTGGGGTGTCTTCTTAACTGAGCCGGAAGGGTCTCTTGAACTCGGCTTCAACCAAGAGATTTTCCCTACTCGTTAAGTGAAATTGGGTGGTTACAACTCGTTTTAAGCAGGAAGGATGCTTCGATCTGTTGCAGTGAATGGGGCGTTGCCTTTTAGCAAATAGGTCTTTAAGACGTTCCTTGCACAATATAAAACAGACAATAACAGTTAGGGGCAAAAGTCTATTTATATTGAAAGATCTTGAACAAGATTTACAATACAAAATTTATTAAAAAACTTCCTACGATGCTCGATGTTCCATGGGTACTGTAAAATCCTTCCATCTGGGCTTCTGAGCCGGTAGGTGCCTGGTCGCAATTCTTCAAGGACGGTGTATGGTCCTTCCAAATTGGACCCCAACTTGCCACGCTTGGTGTCCTTATCGAACGCTGCCTTTCTGAGAACAAGATTGCCGACACGAAATCTTCTTGGTCAGACTTTGCAATTATAGTACCAGGAGACTCGTTGCTGATTGACAATTTGGTGACGCAACGCTGTAGCCCGGACTTCATCGACGAGGTCTAGTTCTACCCGAAGTCCTGCAGAATTCACATCTTCGTCGAAGTGTTGTAGGTGGATGTTAGGCATGCCGACTTCTACTGGAGTCACTGCTTCCGTCCCATAGGCCAACTTGAAGGGAGTTTCACCAGTAGAGTTTTTGTGAGTCGTCCGATACGACCATAAGATGCTTGGCAACTCTTCGACCCAGTTTCCGACTGCATTGTCTACTTTCTTTTTTAGGGCTTGGAGGATACACTTGTTAGCGGCTTCTGCCAGTCCATTATATTTAGGGTGAGCTACTGAGCGAACTTGAGTCAAATCCCCCATTCTTCACAAAAGTCTTGGAATCCTTTACTGCTGAATTAGGTGCCGTTGTCTGTGATGAACGAGCAGGGGACACCAAATCGGCAGACGATAGATTTCCAAGCAAAGCTAGTAATGCTGCTCTCCCCAATCTTCGCTAAGGGTTCAGCTTCAATCCACTTGGTAAAGTAATCGATAGCGACTATAAGGAATTTGCGCTGCCCCGAAGCAAGAGGGAGGGGTTCCAGTATATCCAGGCCCTACTGGGTAAAAGGAAGGGGACTTGAGATGGGGGTTAACTCTGTGGCAGCAGCTCTTGGTATTTCTGTAAAAATTTGACACTTCTTGCACTTTGAGACAAGCTTCTTGGAGTCAGCTATTACTGTGGGCCAATAGTATCCTTGTCGAATGGCCTTCTGAGCGAGCGTCCTTGCTCCTGGGTGATTTTCACAGACGCCTTCATGAATTTCTCTTAACACATAGTCACCGGTCAGTTAATCAAGATAAGGTCCTATACCACTACCATGATAGGACAATCGATACAATTGATTGTCCATCATGAGATATCGACGAGCATTCCTCTGTACACTTGTCGCTTCAGCAGCATCCAGTGGCGGGACTTCGCTGGTCAAAAATTGGATGATAGGGTCCATCCAACAAGGTTCTGGAAGAGCGTCGGTTTGCATGACGTCCGAAGAAGACTCTGCGATGCTGGGACATCCGAGTGTGTCGGTGTAGATGGGTCCTGGACTACTCAATGAGCTGGTCGACGCAAGCTTTGACAAGGCGTCCGCTCGAGCATTGTGGGCACAAGGGACTTGAGCAATCTTGAAATTGGCGAATTGAGCTAACAAGTCCTTGACTATCTTCAAATACCGAACCATCCTCTTGTCTTTGGCCGCATATTTTCCATTAACTTGATGGACTACAAGTTGAGAGTCGGCTAATATGTATAGGCTTTAAGCTTTGACTACAAGGGCGGCTCTTATACCGGCGATGAGTGTTTCGTATTCGGCTTCATTGTTTGAGGTCGGGAATTCAAAGGCAATGGATTGCTCAATGACTATGCCATCTAGACTATGCAAAACTATGCCTGCTCCGCTACCGGCTTCATTCGATGACCCGTCCACCTTTAGTTGCCACCAAGAAGCAAATTCTGGCGAGTCGTTCTCGGGAGTGGAGCACGCAGGGGGAGTTGCCGACTGTTTCTCTTTGCTTTCCTTTTTTTCTGGTGAGGATTGATCTGTGGGAGGAAGTTCTGCCGGTTCGCCATCTGGCTAGGTTGATTCGATGAGGAAGTCGGCTAAAGCTTGAGCTTTGATTGTGGTGCGAGGCTCAAACTGCACATCATATTCAATAAGCTCAATCGACCAAGTGACCATTCTTCCAGAAGTGGTCAGACTCCCCAAAGCTTTCTTTAATGGTAGGCTTGTCTGCACAATGATGGAGTGTGCTTGAAATTAAGGATGAAGCCTACGAGCAGTTGTAATGAGGGCAAAGGACGCCTTTTCGACCAAAGGGTACTTCAACTCTCCTACTCTGAGGATCCGGCTAACATATTAAACTGGCTTCTGAACATGATCTTCTTCTCGAATGAGAACGAAGCTGACAGCTTCAGGAGGGACGGCTAAATACAAATATAGGGTTTCTCCTTCTGCTGGTTGACTCATCAGCGGCTTGGTGCTCAAGTATGCTTTGAGCTCTTTGAAGGCGGCGCAGTATTCCTTGGTCCATTCCAACTTCTTCCTGGGGTCCTTGGTTCCCCTGAGCATCTTGAAGAAAGGGAGGCTCCTCTCAGTAGACTTGGAGAGAAAACGCCCCAAGGCGGCTATCTTACTGTTGAGCTTCTGGATGTCCTTCATGGTGAGCGGCTCAGGTAGTCGCTCGATGGCGTCTATCTTCTCCGGGTTGATCTCAATGCCTCTCTGGGAAATCATGAACCCTAGAAATTTTCCTGACTGCACTCTAAAAGTGCATTTTATCGGGTTAAACTTCATGCGGTAACGCCGGAGGGTGGAAAAGGTCTCTTCAAGATCAGCTATATGGGCAGCAGCTAACTTCGACTTCACTAAGATGTCGTCCACATAAGCTTCTATATTATGGCCAATTTGAGGTTTGAAAATCTTGTTGACCAGTCTCTGATAGGTCGCACCAGCATTCTTGAGACCGAAAGGCATCACATTGTAGCAGAATGTGCCCTGGTCTGTAATGAAGGACATCTTCTCTTGATCATATACCGCCATGCGGATCTGATTGTAGTCTGAAAAAGCATCCAAGAAGCTCAACAGCTCATGTCCCGTACTTTCATCCACCAATTGGTCTATGCGCGGGAGAGGGTAGCTGTCCTTAGGACAAGCTTTGTTGAGGTCCGTGAAGTCTACACACATCCTCCATTTGCCGTTGGCTTTCTTCACCAACACCACGTTGGCTAGCCATTCAGGATATTGGACTTCCCAAATGAAGCCAGCTTTCAAGAGCCGTTCAACTTCTTTTGCTGCCGCTTTCTGCCGCTCGGGGCCTAAATATCTTTTCTTCTGTCAAACTGGTTTGCTATGTCGGTCGACAGAGAGTTCATGGCAAATGACATTGGGGGAGATGCCTGGCATGTTCTCTGGTCCCCAAGCAAACACATCAAGGTTTTCCAAGAGGAAAGAGATCAAAGCTCTGTTAGTTCCTTGGTTTTGATGATGTTCTAACAAATAATTTATAACTAATCTTATTTATCTAGTGTTTGTGTTTTCATGTTTATTCTAGGCAAACAAGGAGTTGGAGGATGGATGGACTTGCGCCTACACGATCATATCCATTGGAGGATGGGAGGAATAGTGGAGTGAAGCAATGCAATTCAAGTCAAGATTCAAGATCAAGCTTCATCCGCAGCCAAGACAAGCTTATTGTAAATCTCAAGCTTGGGTACATTAGTTTAGGTTTATACTTGAGTGTTTATACTTAGAGCTCAAGATTCATACACACACATTTATTTTGATTTATCACCGTTTTGGATTATAGACTTAACGACATGATTTTATATCTTTTCTCAAGTTTATAAATCCATTGGAAAGTGTTTCAAAGCGTGTATGAAAAAAATCTCAAGTTTATATCTTTTCAAACATGCACGAACATGCACGCATACACACTTTTTGTTTCTATTGCAATACAAGTTAAAATTGAGAATTTATTGTATCCATGATTCATTGACTTTATCACATTAATTTATATCTTATATAAATTCCATAAACCAAATCACAATATCTCAATACTTGTTCATGTTCAAAATCATGCTTTTCACATATCGATTTTTCATGTTTTTGCAAAACAATTGAGTTTTAACAATTGAAAATGCAATTTGAAAAATTTCTTTGTTTACATGTTTATCTTTATATATATAAACATTTTCCCAATTTTACTAATTTTGGAGTTGTTTTGTTATTTTCAATTGAATTTACAAAAGAAGTTTTCAGCAGTTTTTAGAAACTGTTTATTTGTGTTCAAATAATTATTTCTCACAAATGGGAAGTGATATTTCAGAAATTCTTTTTGAAACATGTTTATCTATATCTTTATAACCTTCCTTAAATATTTCATAATATTTGGAGTTGATTTACTTTGTCAAATTGATTTTACAATGTCAAGCATTTTAGCAGTTTTCAGAATCTGAAATATCTGTCCTGAAATAATTATTTATCACAAATGGGAAGTGATATTTTAGACATTATTTCTCTAAAATGTTCATATACATGTTTAGAAACTTCTATCAAATTTTTATGATTTTTGAATTGATTTACTATTTTTAATTGATTTTACAAAGCCATATACGCAGATTTCCAGGTTTCTGAAATTTTCGGTACTGTTCACGATCGTCCGCTACAGTGACCGTTACCTAACGGCTATTTTTCCAGTTTCCATTTTTTTGGTCATTTAACTGGGATTTTCTTGATTTTTGAGCTTTGTTTCTTCATCCTATATATACCCCATGCCCTTATTTATTTCAATAAGAATCAAGAAGGTTTTAAACACGTTTTTGATGAGTTTAAGTGTTTGTTTAGTTTGTTTGGAAATTTAGTTTGTGAAGAAACTTTCACAAGAGCTTGAGGAGATCATCCATTTGTGTTTGAGCATTCAACTCTTCTGCTTCTCTCTTGTCATCTAGAGAAGTTTTTCTAAACTCATATCTAGCGATTTATATGTTTGATTTTCATTTCCATAAGCTAGAATTTTTTTGAGTTTAGTTTTGATTATTTCTCTTTGTTTACACACACAACCATTGAGCTTATAGTATTTGCATACATTGTAAAATTTGAGTTGTGGGTAGTGTGACTTAGAGAGTGAGCTACATTGAGTTCTCATCCATTGTAGAGAATAAAATTTGTATTTGCAAGCTTATTGTGAGGACTAACATTGTAATACACAAGGACATCGAGAGAAGTGTGCGGTGAGAGACGGGGTTGTCCCAAGAGGAGTGGCGTCGGTAGTAAAGCCTAGGGAGAGGTAGTAAATCCGAGCACTTGAGGGAAACACGGGCTTCAGACTGGCACTTAGAGGGTGAGGTTGTGTGATTGCAATTGTGAGAGATTATAAAGTTTTGGTGGCGAAACCGAATGTGTAGATGTTGTAAGCGTTATTGGTGGCGTAGAAAACCGGTTGTGATAGTGGAGATCTCCTCGAGGCGAGGAGCGAGACGAGGTCGTGGGGACCGAACTCCGTGATCATATCGTTTGTTTGTGTTTGCTTGGCGTTCATTTCTATTTGTGCTTATTGCCTATTTCGCCAATTTTTTATTGATCATTTCATCATCTATTTTGTTTACTATTGCTTACATATCCTTGCATATAATCTCGTTGAATATCATTCTTGCTAGGATATAATTTGTTAATTAGTTTTAATTGGCATTAATTAGGATTAGACTAGCATATTGCCCTATTCACCCCCCTCTAGGGCAATTTCAATTGGTATCAAAGCTTGGTGCTATTTGATTAGAGGCTTAATAACCTTGAGTCAAAGATCCAAGTTATTATATTGCTAATCTAGTTTTGTGAGTTTTATATCTTGCTTGCATAATATATTTATTATGGATATGCATTGTGCCCCTTGTTTAGGCTATGATCCACATGTTTCTTCTTTGTTTAATGATTTTTCTTATGCACAATGGATGCTTAGATTTAAATTATTTGCTAGATCTAAATATATAGATATATGGGAAATCATTGAATGTGCATATGTTGCGCCCAACTTGGATAAATCTAAATGGAGCACAAATGATAAAAGATTGTTTATTATGAACAAGATTTTGTTAGAATTTTTGCGTAATGCTTTTGATCATTCTATTTCTAACAAATTTGCTTGTTTTGATAGTGCCTATACATTATGGAAATACACAGAGGCACATCATGGTAACTTGGAGGATATCCAACGAGCTTTGTTTCATCTCCAAGTTCTAATGGAGCATCATCATCATCATGCACACGGCCACTAGGCGATAACCCTAGTGTGGTAAGCGATTCGGAATCCGAAAGTGACTCATCTATTAGTGATATCGCTCGTGCATATAAGAAATTAAAGAATGCCTATAACAAATTGCACAACAACTTCATTAGTTTTAAAAGCAAGCATGTTAGTTTGAAATCCAATCATGAAAAGTTAGCTTCCAAATTTGATGTCATTGCAAAAGAAAATACTATGCTTAAAGAAAATAATGATATGTTAAATTTGGAAAATGATAAATTAAAAATGGATATTGCTAACTTATCTCATGAGAAAGATAATGCCATGTTAGAAGTAGAGTCTATTAAAAATGAATTTTTAACTTTTAAAAATGATCATGTTTGCTCTACTTCTATTGTCAATGCTTCTATGCTTAATGATGAGTTGAATAACATTAAAAATCGCATTTCATCTATAGATTCAACTCTTAATACATGCATTGTCCATCATAAGAATCTTATGGATATGTGTGCTAAGTCTTGTACAAATGCTTCCAAATCAACCGTACATCATGCACACATATATAGCAAAATTCACAAGTGTGCATGATGTACGGTTGATTTGGAAGCATTTGTACAAGATTCATTGTGCATCCCATCAAGATTCATCATGTCATACATATACACATGCACATATTCACCATGCTCATCATAAGAGGTAGTAAATCCGAGCATTTGAGGGAAACACGAGCTTCAAACCGGCACTTAGAGGGTGAGGTTGTGTGATTGCAATTGTGAGAGATTATAAAGTTTTCGGTGAGCTAGAAAACCGAATGTGTAGATGTTGTAAACGTTATTCAGGTGAGCGTAGAAAACCCGGTTGTGATAGTGGAGATCTCCTCGAGGCGAGGAGCGGAGACGTAGGACGTGGGGACCGAACTTCGTGATCATATCGTTTGTTTGTGTTTGCTTGGCGTTCATTTCTATTTGTGCTTATTGCCTCTTTTGCCATTTTTTATTGATCATTTCATCCTCTATTTTGTTTACTATTGCTTACATATCCTTACATATAATCTTGTTGAATATCATTCTTGCTAGGATATAATTTGTTAATTAGTTTTAATTGGCATTAATTCAAATTAGATTAGCATATTGCCCTATTCACCCCCCTCTAGGGCAATTTCATGCTCCTCACATCAGCTCTGTGAGGTTGGATCCGATCTTGAGTGTCTTTTTGCCTTCACTGTCAATTGGGATTTCATGCAGATCTTCAACCGGTGTCGTTCTTTCTCGCTCCATCTTCTTCTCGAACTAATAGTTCATTTTCTCAATGGGCATGGCTGTGGCTACCCCCTTCCCCTTAGTAGAGAGCACATAGCAAGCTCGGGTTTCTCGTTGGTTGCTCCTGACCATCCCAACACCACCGGCGTTGGGAACTTGATCATCTGGTGGTAGGTGGATGGGATAGCCCGTAAGTGATTATCACATTTTAATTACATTTTTATACCCTTATTACCTATGTTATATGAATAACGATATTACTAATAATTATTTTTATCTTATTTTGCAGGCTAATAAAGAAATAATGAATAAAAGCCCAAATGACTCAAATTCTCTGAATTTCTACCAATATTGGAAGCCCAAATCTGAAGACAAACCAAGGCCCAAGATACCAAATTGATCCAAGAGAAATTCGTGAAGAAAAATCAAGAAAAGACAAATTAGGTTGGGAACCAATCGGTTGACCAACGGTTGGCTAACGGTTAGCTAACCGATCGACCAACCGATCGGTTCCCAAATGATTCCAGATTAATGGTGGATTTCTCTTCCTTTTGGCTAGGTTTGATCCAATGGTTCACATCAACTCCGTTGGGCTATAAATAGGGGTGAAGGTGAGTGTTTTGAGTGTGAAATATTTTGTAAAACTCCATTTGGAGAGGAGGGTCACTCTTAATTGAGAAGACCTTCCAAAATTGTAACTTTGTTACACAATAAATGAAATTTTTCACCCTTCAATTTCCTTTCTCTTCTTCTTCTAATCCAAGGACCAAAAGGAGGATTAGATTAAGATCGAGAGTTGTTGGTTTCTATTTTATTTCTTTTTCATTTTCTTTCTTGTTCATTTATTGCTTTGTAGCTTAGATTTACTTTCATGCAATTTAATTTCATGCAATTTACTTTCATGCAATTTACTTTCATGCAATGTATTTAATTCTTGTATTTCCTTTCTAGAATAGATTTTTCTTTTCTTTAATTCACCTTGAGGCTAGAACCCTCTTGGGAATTACCCTTTTCTAAGTGTGGAGCCAATATTTGTGGGATCCTAGAGATTGTTTGAAACTAGCTAACAAATCCAACTCACTCTCATTGAGATTGAGATAAGCTAAGTGGATCTACTCTAGATTCCTCATATCTTTAACTAATCCTCCATACTTTACATTCTTTGATTTTGCACTTATCCTTGTTTTCCATTTATTTGTTATTTCCTTTATTCTTGATTTTGATTTTCCTTTACACTCTCCTCTCTCTCAATCTTGCTTTCTTTTATTTTGCACTTATTTTCTCTCAATCTCATTTTCCCTCCATGTGCATATAATCTCAAACTTAGTTTTGTTATTATGTGCATATAACCACCACCACACTCTCAACTTTATTTTTCTCCTCTTTTGCACATAATCCACATCCACTCTCTCTTATCTCTCCACATCCACTTTCACCATTTTCTTATTTTCATTTTATTTTAATAAACTCCTAATTGTCACGCGCATAATTTGAGAACCAAAACTTGAGCAAAACTCCTCCTACTTTCCCGTTCCTCGTGGGATCGATAATCTTTTATACTATAACTTGATAAAGGTTGTATACTTGCAACCTAGGAGGTAATCATTTATTTCCCATCAGTAAGAGATGAAGGGATGTCCGGCCTAGAATGACATTGTGCGCCGACTTGATATCCATCACCACAAATTGGACGTTGATAGTCGACTGGCAAGGGGGACGTCCAACTGTTAGGGGGAGAGTGATCAATCCTTCCGGTGGTTGAGAGTGCCCCGTGAAGCCAATGAGAGGGCCTAGAGACGGCTGCAACCTTGCCTTGTCAATGCCCATGCGGTTGAACGCATCTAAGAATAAGATGTCAACGGAGCTCCCTGTGTCTATCATAATTCTTTTCACCTCGAAGCCATCGATGTCGGCTGAGATGACAATGGGGTCGCCATGGGGCGTCTCGACTGCTTCCAAGTCAGTATCACTGAAAGAAATGGGCATATCCAGCCGCAGCTTCTTGTCACAACTATTCACTCATAGAGAATGCTTGGCATATCTCTTGCGAGCGTTATTAGATTCTTCTCTGAGAGTAGGACCACCACTGATGGTATTAATGACGCCTCGGCTGCCTTGCCCGACTTCTTGGTGGTTCGAGTAGGGTCACGGTCGAGGTGATCAGGAGCGAGACCTTCGGTCTTCTCTCTTGGGAGGTGGATCTCTCTTGATTAAGTTCTTCAAGAATCCCCTGTTGATGAGGTCCTCAATGTCTCTCCGGAGGACACGGCAGTCGCTAGTGCTATGACCATGGTCCCTATGATATCGGCAAAACTGCCGCTCATCTCTCCTTCGAGGATCTGACCTCATCGGTGGTGGGGGAGTAGTAAGGAGCCCCTCCTTCTGGGCTCTATCAAGAGCCCCAAAGAGGGATGTGTTGAGGACTGTGAAAACTAGGGGAGGAGCGTCCACTCTTCTGTCGTCCCTCCCGTCGAACCGACTGTTACGGTTGTTGTTCTTGGGGGGAGGATTCCTTGGAACATTTCTGGGTTCTTCTCTTCGAGGCGGATTTTGAGTCGGCTGGATTAGTGAGACGGCTAGAGTCGTAGCTGGGCAACAGATGGAGCCGGTTTGGAAGGTTGAGGGATTACTGGAGCTGCGTACGGGGCGACTATGGAGGTAGGGA